>CM039730.1:48535153-49132435 GCA_022539455.1 Dendrobium nobile
AGGTTGGAATTAATCAATAGAAATTCAGGCTCACACATAACATATATGTGTGACATTCATAACAACTCATTCAAATGATTCTTTATTATAGTTTCAAGGTTTGTATTGATGATATTATTGTGGGGTGTACATATCTAGTTAGTGTTGATCCATGCCACCTAAAGTCTAAGTATTTAGGTGTACTGCTTTCTGTAAATTATTTGGATGATAATAATGGTCTCTTTACAATAGCAGATGCAGTAGCTGAAAGTGAATCCAAAAAAACATGGGAGTGGTTTAAGAGGAATTTGGCGAAAGTTTTTAATTATGATATCGAACATCTGGCCTTCAAATTGGATATGGAGAAGGGATTAGGTGAGGCAATAAAGGTTGTATTTCTCGACGCCGAACATAGATAGAGTTTGCATGAGACACCTTTTGAAGAATATAAAGAAGTATTTTCGCTGTGATGATAGCCACAAGCTACATAATTTGGTGTATAAAGCTGCAAATTTTTATAGTCTGCATGAATTTTATGTTAAAATGCAAGATATATTCAATACTAGGCTAGAAGTTTATTTATATTTAAATTTGTTGACATGCAAGTGGTCCAAGATGACTTTTTCAAATTATATCAAGAATCACTAAAACACGAACAACATGTCAAAGTCTTTAATGCATGGGTAGAATAAGCTGGAAGTAAGCCGGTGGTTGATTTAGTCTACATGATTAGAGGGGTGAGTATGGAGCTGAGTACCAAGAGGAAAATAAATTCTAGTTCCTGGAAAGGAACACTTGTTCCTCATGTAGAGGATTACATCAGAGATTTACCACATGGAAAGAACATTTTATTTTTAGACAATCCACGTTTATGAAAGCTTAAGTTAAGGTTGTCATGAACGTCACGAAGTCGACATATAGGAGTATCCTTTGGATTCTGGCAATTAACTGGACTCCCATGCAGGCATAACATTGCTTTAATTGGAACAAAACAATACAACTCATGGCACACCAACATCGGCTAACACTACTACTCATATAGGTTCGTGTTATGTTTCTATTAGTTAAAAGTTATACTTATTTTGTTTTATGGATAGAAACAAAATTGCTTATGTTGGAGCAATTTCGTCACTACCCGCGAAGGGGTTGTGGACTATGGTTAGTGGTGGAGAGCTAGTAGGTGCACCGCACTTCGGCCACGTGGAAGACCCAAAAAAAGTTGATTGAAAATTTTCTTAGAAGTTGCAAAGATGACAAAACTAGGCCATAAATATAGTTATTGTAATTTATGGGGGCATCATAGAAGCACTTGCAAAAATCCGTTAATCGTGGATGGTTAAAATATTTATGAAGGGAACAAGCATGGCGATCAATTGACTAGTACATCGGATTTTCGAGCTAAGCCGCCTATTCGACGCACAAATATTTTAAGCTTGGATTAGAGCTGAAACGTCTTAGCTATCTTTTTAAAAAAAAAACAATGAAAGTTAACAACCGTTTGTGGGTCATTTTGTATTTTTATATATTTAAATTGCACTTATTTTTTGGAAAGGGCAATGCAAAATTTATATGTAATTTTATTAAAAAAAGTCTTCAATTAAAGAACTTCCCATTTTTAAAAATATTTGTGTTCGAGTCAAATATTTTATTTATGAAAGATAAATTTTATAAAAGGCTAAAAATGTCATATATTAGATAAAAATTATATCAATTAAAAAGCTTAATTTAATTAAAATCACTAAAAAGTTTATATTTTATATCTCATATTTTAAGAGTTAGTATATATCAAATTAAAAACCGTCCAAAATCTAACTGAAATGGCTCATTCAACTTGTTCGGCTGAATTTTAAAATGATTATATTAATAATATAGACATCCAATCGTAAGATATGTGCGAGAAGGGCCTAAGCTGTAATTCGTATAAAGGCTGCCGTAAGCTGAAAGAAAAAAAAACAAGAGTGCCTCAGCATTTGTCGATACTCGCTTGCCTCAGCATTTGTCGATACTCATCGATAGCGCTAAGACTGTAGAACTATCACTTTATGATCGTGAATTTTCTAGCATTCAATAGTATTTAAATAGAATTATAACAATGAAAAACAAAAATACATGTGAAAGGCTACCTAGATCCTTATTTCCTCGGCGTAGATGCAAGAATTAATAAAATGTTTTTTTTTTCGAATAACATGTATTAAAAATAAAAAATTTATGTAAATTTTAATAAATTTGCTAGGAATTAATTTTATTTTTATGAATGCAAATAACAATTTATCCTATTTTATAAATAATATCAAGTAATATTAACCATTCATATTTTTAGATTGTCAAAATCCAATGTTAATTACAAATGATTTCTTTTCAATTGGTTGGGAAGTATGTATATATAATATAATATATATTTTTTGTGCATAATGAATTCTATGATGGAAATTGAAAAGTCTAATGGAATAAGAGTTATCTTCGAAAGATTATTTGTTGTATGTTTGGTCATACTCATTTAACGAGAGAGGCCCAGAGGTCGAGGAGTTCATCATAAATCCTAGTGTTGCTGTCCAAAGTCAGAGTCAAAGCCAATGTTGTGTCTACCCGATGGGTGATCACATGTGTTCACATTGTTGGGAACAACCAGTAGCGGAACGCCCCCCCCCCCCCCCTCAAAAAAAAAATTTTCCCCACCTAAAAATTTACTTTTGCCCTCCTAAAAAATTCTTTTAACCTAACTTGCCCTAAAAATTTACTTTTGGTCCCCCTTAAAAAAACTTTCGTAATATATAGATATATATATATATTTTTTTAACATTTAATTATTTTACGATGTATTTGCCCCCTTCAAAATGGAAGCTAGTTTCGCCCCTGGGAACAACAAGTGATGAAGTTGATTGGCATCAGTGTAACTTTATATTCACTGATGGTCATAAAATTGTAGTTGAGTGACATTGATCGTAATCAGGGGATGATGATTAGAGAACCATAATATATGAGTCAATCAAGCATAACCTAGATATTACAACATATTATATTCAATTGAGTACAAAAGAAAAAATATCTATTTGAAAGAATTTAGTTTATCATTTAGATTTATAATGAAGAGCTACTAAATCATCAATATAAAATAATAAAGTATAAGTCATCATTTATAAAAATAAAAATTAATTACCTCTAACAATAAAACCATTACCTCACTCCATGGGGCCTTTTCTTGAAATATGTAAATATAATAAAGGATGGATAGGGTAACCAACCTAGTATATTAATTACATGAAACTTGCAAAAATATTTAATACACAAAAATAAAAATAATATATATACTAACAACTAGTTTTTCAAAAAAAAAAAAAAAAAAAAAAAACCTTTGTTGTGTAAGTAAACTTATATGCTATTGATGTGCATGTCATATACAATATTATGACCAAGGTTATCATTTAAAAATCATGTCATGTAGAGTGTCATATCATGTTAGTATTAGTATAAATAAATTGATGTTATCATGTATATAGTATACTATCACATTGATATATTAAGTTAGTTAAGCATTCTGACTAATCATATTATATAATGTGATATTTTTCATGATCCAATTAGAGTAAGCCTGGTACGATATCATATCATATCATATAAATAAGAACAATAAGATAATTGTCACCTTCAGCTCATCAGTACTTAAATCCTCCACTTTATATCTCTCATTATGTATAGCATTCACAACAATAACTCATATTTAAAGAAAACTCCATCAACCTACCCTCCCACTCAAGTAATTATTTCTCCAACATCCCAAAATCTTGTGGTGTAAATGGGTTTTACTAAAAATTGGAAGAGTTTGATTTACACTCAAAATGAACTGCTTCACTTTACATTACATTTATTATCTTTTACTATGTATCTTTTTATATTTCAATCAAACACCAAAATTTATAAAACTCCTATATTTGAAATATTTTACACCATAAAGTAATCCAACCAAATAGCCTCATAATCACAACATATGAACTAAAATAACTATACATTTTATTATTATATTAAATTGATGCAACATAAATTTATCAAATGCTTGAATTTATGTCCATTACTCACCTAGTGATATATTCCTTAAAAATAAGAAATATCCAATAAAAACAATATGATTATATTAATATGTGCATGATAATTATAAGAATAATAATATGATGCAAGTTACATTGTGACAGTTTTTTTAATAGCATATTATGTGTCGAACAAATTTTTTAATTGACCAGTTTAATAAAAATGCTCTAATACCCTAACATCCTTGTTTTCTCTCTCCTTACTATCTCATTCTTTCCTTTTTTTTCCTTTATTTATTCACCAGATTAAGAAGCAAAAAATAAGATGACATTGAAGATTCTTGGAATGCTTTGGAGTTACTTAAGAAAATAAGTTAAATGATAATATATAATTATATAAATTATGTAGTTTTTAGTGTAAAATCTATATAAAATTTAATATAATTTGAAATCTAGAGCTCCAAAATTTCTGAAAAAAAAATTACTACAAAATAATACACGGTGAAAAATGAATTACACAATAGGCTTAAATGGTTCCAAAAAATTCTTTGTACTAACATGTGGTACAATTTTAAATGTTTTTAGTTGAATAATCAACCTCTTATTGAAAATAGTCATTATCATATCACATAGAATATTAAACTCTAATATATATACATACAAATCACGGCACAACCTATGCTCTATAACTCACTCCCATAGTTTTAAAGTATGACACAATAACATAATTTCTCTATAATTCACACAATCTTATGCATCACCTTCATTCTTAAAATAGAAATTAACACACTCTTTCTCCACTTATCTGACATCTTTTTAGTCAACATATATAAAATAATTATCCTACTCATAAAAGTAGGCTCATCTCTTCACATTAAATCTAAACAATACATCATTTCATGTGGGATATATTCTAATATGATCGACTATTGTGAGTGATTTGACTCCATCATACTCTTATATAATGAATATGATAATATAATGTACATTTCTTATGAAGTTTAAGCAAATTTTTTTCCAGGTGTTTACACATATCTATCATGAAACTATTAAATTGTTATACGAAAATATCTTCGGCGGTCGAATTCTGAAGTGAATGCGGATGTTCGAAAGTCGGTACTTTCTTTTTCACGCTTCACTGGAATTCCAGCTTTGATGGCTTGCACACAGCTGGCATCGACTTTGGGTCCAGCTAATCGGGGCCGGGTCGCGGTCCGAGTTCAGTTCTCGCGCCCTTTCACAAGCAAGCAGCCATCGCCCTCCCCCTTCCCTCATCGATGTAACATTGTAACGCCCCCCCTCTCCGCTCCCCTCCCCGCTCTCAGTCTCTCTCTCTCTCTCCGTATCGTCCGTATACACTGCCACTGTGGCTGTTCTTCCCACCGTCAGCGCCGCGCCAGCGGCGCTCTCCCTTCCGTTTCCCTCTTTCTATCTGTGCTCTACTGCTTTCTTCACTTTCAACTCCTAAGAACCAGTTCGTCGACGCGGCCTCTGCTCATTTTATCCATCCTCCCATTCTGAAGCTCTGCAGTCTGATCTTCTTTGCCTCTCATTCCACGCTTAGCTTGGAATTAAGAATAGGTTCCCTATTGCGTCGCTTTTCTATTGAAGATCTGTACTGTTTGTTGGAGAATGAAGAGGGTTTTCCTCAATGCAGATGAGTTCATCAGTAGGAATCTTTCGAATATACTTCTGTTCCGGTTCTGATTCTTTCTGGCGCCGTGCTAGGGTTGGGATGGAATTAATTTAAGGTTTTCTGGGGCAAATTCTCAGTTCCGGACATGTCTCGACACCCTGCAACCGCTCATTTCCACAAATCTAAAACGCTATATGACAAATATGTGAGCAAAAATTTCTTTCCTTTTTTCCCCCCTTAGTTGTGTTGAATTCTGGGCTTTTTTTAGATGCTTGGAGATGAGATTGGAAAGGGGGCGTACGGGCGCGTTTACAAGGGCCTTGACCTGGAAAATGGAGACTTTGTGGCAATCAAGCAGGTTTCCTTGGAGAATATCTCCCAGGAGGATCTTAACATAATAATGGTATATTTGTTGGCGTGCTAATTGAATGGCTATAACTTTCTAAGTTTTACCAAGCCATGCGTTAATAGCTTTTTTTTTTTTTCTTGTTAAAAAGGACTTCGGTCTCTTCATTCGGCTGCACAGTTCTGTTGTTAAGTTGTCATAATTTTAAAGTTATCTTTACGAAAGACATGTTTGCAATCCTGTGATGAATCATTTTGCTTTTTTCTTGAAGTGTGATGCTTAATTTCATTAATCACCATATGGGCACAAATTACATTTACATACAAGTGGAACTAGATGCCTTCTTACCATTGATAAGATCAACTGATTCTGATGTTTAAAGTTACTATTCATAGTGAGTTTTCGGTTTTCCAAATCTGCATCAATGTGAAAATTTGATTGAAGCTGCAAAATCTAATAGTTCTATTATATAAAATATTCGTTGGGATGCAACCATTAAATGCTAATATGACTGATTTTAAGTCACAGCTGATGACCAGATAATTCATTCCTTTTTAGCATATGTTATAATTGTTAAAACCGGGAATTTGAGAGGGAAAAGCTTACTTTATTCATTACTATCTTTCCTATTTATAGATATGTACAAGATTTCTAAATGAGGAAATAATAGATTACAGATTTAATACATAAAAATTCTAATAAAATTTTTCCTAAATTCGTTCCTTCATTATGGCGTGATCCATGAGAGCATCCCACGGATTGATCTTTGTGTCTGTCGGATCCCTTGCACTTGAACAGCTGGATTTTGACACGCACCCTCAAAGCTGGGAATATGGATCTGTCATTCCCAGCTTGTCAATCATTCTGAGAAAGGCAGAACTGTCCAATCATTTGGTAGGATATCTGCAAGTTGATCCTTTGATGATACATGGTCGACACTTATTAGACCACTGTCTAGTTTTTCTTTAATGAAATGTATGTCCACTTCTATGTGATTGGTCCTGTCATGCTGGACTGGATTGTGGGTTATGCTGATTGCTGAGTTGTTGTCACAATGTAGCTTCATGGGCTCATCCCACTTAACCTTTAGGTCTTCTAGAATTATTTTGATCCATAGTAGCTCACATATTCCCAAGGCCATAGCCCGACCGTCGGATCACAAAGAGGAGCGATCGACAGCTCTGGTTGAACTAGAGTTAAAAATTTTCAAATGCCAATATCTTTTAAAATACTCGATGAAATCGCACGAAATTTGAACTGTAGCTAGAGGGCAACATGATCTAACATTGCCTGGAGTTTGGAGGCTCCATGCATTTTATATTTGCTGTAGTTTCAAATTTTAATTTTAAAATAAAAATGAAGATATCTTACAATCTATCCGGTGGAATTTCGCGATCTTGGGCTGTTGGAAAGCTGCAGTGATCCTCTATAACTTTGATGAAGACACCAAGAGCTGGATGTACCCGGATCGAGAGTTATATTGGAAAGTCTTGTTTCTCTCTCTAGAATGCTCTCTCCTCACTAAACTAATGATTTGAGGCTGGAAAATGGTGGGGGAGGCTTGAGAAGGCCTTGAGGAGTGCTGGAATGTGTTGGAGGAGCTCTTGGAAGGTTGGGGGCTACTGAAGTTTTTGAACTTAGATGATATGAGAGGAATTAATGAAGAAGCCACCCTTAGGTCGAGTTTTCCCCCACTTTATCTTTGACTTTTGCATTGGATGGTTGAGATTTGATTTGGGGTGGTTTTGGATGAGTGTCAAGTGTCCCCTATGCTGCCCAAAGCTATAGAATATGGTTGATATTTGAGTGTGACTTCTCTTGGTCCATGGGAAGAGGGACCACACCTTTTCCCTTATTTGGTTAAACCCAAGCCAAGCCTTGTTTAAGGGGCTGGTTTAAGCTCTATTAGGGGAGGAAATGGGTTACATCATAACAGGTATGAATAGATTTTGGAATGAGGATTGGATTGCCAAGGTGGCATGGCCATCTTAGCTCAAATGAAAGCTTGTTTGACCATTTGACTGGTCAAACCAGTCAATGTGAATGAGGTGGCATCCAAGGGAGTGCATTTGGGTGGTTGCATGTATGGCCAAGAGTTTGAGGTCAAGAATTTAAAGTTTTGAGCAAATACATGTAATTGGAAGGGTTTTGACCTCTCCAAATGGGTTGACCAAGTCAACCCAAGAGGAGGATTGACTTGAAAGTCTTTGGACATGTGAAGGGTGTCCAATTAAATAATTTTGAAGGATTGATTTGATTCAAATTGGTTGAATGATTGAATTTGACAAGTTTGTAGGCTAAGGGTTGATTTGGTCAATCATGGTTGACTTGGTCAAACTGGTTAAACCATGAGTTAAGTTTGGGTCAAACAAGTTCAACGAGTGTTTTGAGATCAATGGAAGTGATCCCATACATTGGGTTGGTCATTTGGGTTAAAAATGAATGTTTAAATCCATTAAGGGCATTTTCGTCAATCATGGTTGACTTGGTCAACCAGGTCAAACCAAAGAGTAAGTTTGGGTTCAATGTGTTCCTAAAGTCATTTAGGATCCATTGGAATGACATTTGGAGAAGATTTCAAAGGTTGATAAGTCAAATCAAGTTGAGTTTAGGCCAAAAGTCCCCCTTTAAGGGCATTTTGGTCATTTTGGTTTCAAGTCAATTTTGGGTCAAATTGAATCTAAAAAGATGTGGATTATTGCTTAACAAGTCGCTATCAAGGTATTATGAGTGATCAAAAGATTTGGAGGGGGCTCCAAAGTCAAATTCCACTAGGTGAAAGAGACCCAGTGACATTGATTGTAAATATTTAAAAGTTTTACAACCCTTGAAACTGGATTAAGTTTATGGGGTTAGAGTCCTCCAAATGAGTTCAAATTTGGAGGGTTGACACTAGAGACATGTCACATCAATATGCAATTGACAAAGTTTGAATCAGATGCCAATTGATTGGGTTTCAAGGTGATAGAAGAGTCATCCAGAAAGAGCTTCAAGACCTGAGTCCTTAACCCAAAGATTTTGGGTTTAAATTGAGTTAAGATCTGGATTGAACCTAAAGGCTAGGAACTAGGAGGATCCTAAGATCTAAAGTCCAAAGAAACCTAAGGTCCAAGGCTCAAGAAGGGGTTGAAAGTGACGTCATACAAAAATGAGGTCAACAAATGAAATTCATATTGGATTCCTTTGGGAAAGATCAAAAGATGATTGTTATTATCACATTCAAAAATTATCATTGAATGGTGTTATCTCCCGTTGGGGAGATACATCTTTGTTTGATAAGGCTTTGGATGTGAACTCAATGATCACACTTCTTGAATATTGTAGCTAGATATTTAATTGAACTTCATTTTGGTCATTCGGGGTCACACGAAGTTTTCTTTAGAATTCGATCACAATATTCAAGATGATATTCATAATTCTAAATCTGAATCCCGTTTTTGAATTTTATTTTCACCTTTCGAGGTGACATACTCTTTCTAATGGGACAATTCGATTTTAGAATTAGAATTTAATCTTAATTCCAAGATTCCCAAAGAAAATCAATATTTTTCAAAAGCTGTTTTCAAAATTCCACCAACACGGATGTAATGAAATGTTTTACACTCTTAACTATGTGTATTATAAAGAAAAAAATTTGATGAAGATGTTGAGGTTAAGTGTGTCAAGATATTGATTGAACCTAAAGCTCTGGTGCGTGTCATCGAAACCTAGATGAATTTTGTGGATGATACATTGAAGTTTGAATTTGTATTTGTAAATCCAAACTCAAAAGAACAGTGTGGTTGTGGTGAAATATTTATGACAAACAGTTCTAAGAACAAATTCGGTATTCGCCAACAAATTGTAAGGCTCGTGCAAGGATTTTTTATCTGGGCGGATGAATTTTTTATTGAATACCCCGCGTCGTCGATCTTTGATCTAGGTAGAAAATTTTCAAATTGAAGACCGTGCTGTTGATCTTTTATCCGAGCGAAGTAATTTCCAAATTGAAAATCCTACGCCGCTGATCTTTGATCCGGGTCGGAGGATTTCGAATGCGAAGACCTTGTGTCGTTGATCCATGATTTGGACGGGTTGAAACCACAATAAGTGCCATTTCGACCTCCCTCACGGGGAGGGAACGCCGAAAGGCTGTCGAAATCACTCCAAAGCACTATCAAATTGGAGAGCGATTCAACTTGAATTTTAATTGATTAATTTGATTAATTAATCGATTAAATTTAATTGAATTTAACGAATCAAAATTAATTGATCAATTGGAACTAATTAATTAAAATTAATTAAAAAACTCAAGAACAATAAAAATTTTGAGAGTATTTTAAAATCCATGAGCTTATAATTTATTATTACTTAATTAATTAATGCAATTAACTAGAAAATTTATTTTGGTTAATTAGTTAATTAATTAATTTACCAATTATAAAAGAAAATGCAGAAAAATACCTTTTGCACTAAGAATGTACAACTCAACAATGTGCAACCAATAGCAGCTTTCCAAACCTTCCAACTCACAAACTCTCAAACAAAGCTCACCAAACTTTAAACACCAAATTCTCTAAAATATTGACATCTCTGAAAGCTCTCTAACCCTTCTGTCTGAGCTCCAAAACAACACGAGCTCCTACAAACAAACAAATAAAACTTATTAGTGAAATTAAATTGCTAAGGCAAGAAAAGAACAACTGCTACACTAATGGCCAACAGTCTGCACCGCAAAGCATTGCAGGTCTCACTACAATCTTATAGAATTTTTCGTTAAGTTTGAGAGGGGCTTTTCTATCACACAGCAAGCCCGATGCATTCCTCCACTTCAACCATCCAACTTGAATTCTACTAATAATATCCCCATCTATTTCACCATCATTCTAAACAATAGACTCAAGATATCTAAAACGTGTGCTTTTATTAATAACTTGATTGCCCAAAGTCAGAATCCCCTCACTAGATCTATTATTACTAAAATTACACTCCATATATTCAGTTTTAGATCTACTCAAACAAAAGCCTTTAGACTCTAAGGTTGACCTCCATAATTCAAGTTTACCTTCAACTCCCTCTCTAGTCTTATCAACAAGAATAATATCATCATCAAAAGCATACACTAGGGTACAACCTCTTACAAATCCCAAGCAAAAAAAAAACTGTGTATTCTTATAGATGTAAACCCCAAACCACCTTTTTCAAACCTAAATCAAATCATCCTACATTTAACTACTTCAATTTACTCGAGATTTCTGAGAGGAGACAACCCATTATTGCTAATAAGATTCTCTAGACACTACGGTCAATAATTGTTAGTGTTGGTAAACTGAAACCTACGGTATACCCGGGATGACGGAACTATGAGATTTTGATCGGGTTTATCTCCACAATTGAGATTAAAAAACACCTAAAATTATTCATCCTCAATTGATAGTTCTCTCTTACGCGTTAAGAGGTATAATTAATTATGAGTACTTGCGCTAAGTAAGGACCCAAATCTAAATAAACCTTGACACTACCCTAGGGGAAATCTAGTTAACTAAAATCTGACTTAAGGTGAATGTAATGCTATGTCTGTAAAGCGAGATTTATGCCGATGCGCCGTTTTTCTTGATCCCATATAAACATAAGGCTTAATTAAAAAAGTTTTCAGGTTTGTCTTTGCACATTCTAAAGTGTCAATGATGTTTTTTTTTTCCATCTGTAGTTTCTTGAATCTCTCTTTTTCTCTCACAGCTCTCTTTATATATATTTATTTATATTCAAGATTTTCTTTGCTGAAACTTGTAATATGCCAACCTTGAAATGATGGATGAATATTAATAGCATTGAAATGGCCCATTGCTTTCTGATCTTTAATCGTATTACCTGTTGTTCTTCTATTGTCTTTTATGGAGATTGGAACTAAAAAGAGGTTTTTTTTTTTAATGACGTTGATTAGAAAAGATGGAAATGAGATGATTATGCTGATTCTGCTTCATTCTACATACGGGACATGGGACTTTTAGGATGATAAACTAAGAGATCCAAAAGTAACTTTATCTGATTAAGTTATGAGTTAATCAAAGAGCAGTATGAAGTGTAAAATATCTTATTTTTATACTGAACAAAAAGATAAATCTCCCTAAATTTCTCCATTTTGTTTGACCTAATCAGCTTTGTTGAGACACATACAAGTTGTAGATGAAATACAATATAGATGTTTGACTTGTAATTTTTTTTTAATGACATCAAATAATGCTGTCGAGAAGCTTACGTGCTCAGTTTGGATGTAATCAATGCCTAAGTGGGATGGTTTTAATGTATCCAACAGATAGGCTATTGTTGTATTCACTGTACTTTAAATGATACTTAATACTTATGCAGGAAGTTGTTAAAATTTTCTTTTCTGACCAAGTGTTTAAAGATGGAGCTGATACTACTTTTGATGTGGAATTACCAGCCAAAATGTGACGTTTAACCATAATAAGATTCAGGATTCACTTATCGTATGTAGCTTGTACGTTAAAAAGAGGGTAGATGTATGGGTGGTTGCTACTTGTCAGTTCACCAAAAAATCTAAGACTTACCCTACACTTTATTTCTCGGTGCGGAAGCTTTGTGAATCATTCGAGAGAATAAACATAATTCATTCTATTCTAGCTAATCAAAATAGTTTGCAAAGCATGTAAGGATCAAAATGTTTTAAGCATGAAAAAGGTTTGGATGGTGCAGTTATCTTATATCCATGGTTCTCATCTCGTGAAACTTGATGATGTATTGGTGACAAAAGTATCTTTGACTAGATTTAATCATAATCTTCTAGGTGCCATTTACTATGAACAGGCATGGCTCACACCATTACAAGGTCGAATTCTCTGATGTCATGAAGTTATTCATGTTAACTTAATGTTTATTATTATTTGGGCGGCATTCTATAACACCAAATCAAATGAGGATGTATGGCAGCCTAAAGTGTGGCTTCTTTTTAGGGAGAGAGTATGATGAAGCTAATGCTTAGTTGGGTCATCTTCCATGAAAGAAAGCCAAAGCTTACTTAGTTTTATAACTAATTGGATATCAGTCACCCAATGATATTTTTGCTCTACTAAATGAACACTTCACCAGAGTAGCTGCGAGTAACTGAGGTCTCCTTTACATGTTTGGTGTATGGTAGTGATCAAATTGTTATGCTCTTTTCAGGGCTTGGATATGATGTACTTGATTTCTTAAGATTCCATGCATCAATCTGTGATTCTTCCGCATCTGTAATTAAAAAAAAAAAAGCTTTAGTTATCCCTTTTTAACTATGTTTTTAGTAAGTCATTTGTGATGCAGGCAAACTAGAAAGAAAAGTCAAATAGGAGAACACTAGTACAAATGAAAACCAACTCGATTCAATCTAGATTGCAAACATCCAAACAAACACCAAAACAAACGAAAAGTCGAGACTAATATCTATTCCTTAGATTGGAAGGGCAAGAGGTTGCGTTTGCTGCCGCATGCTCATGACACCATGGGAAAGGATGACAAAGGTAAAGCTGCCGCTTACTTAGTTTCTGGCCATGTTTTGCTACACTCTATTCCAGAGGACGTCCATGTTTTAGCACTAGTGGCTGCAGAGAGTTACAATCCCCAAAGCACCCATATCATTCCTGAATCAATCAGTTAGTTGTTGGCTGATTTTGCCGACATCGGACCCGCCGAACTACCCCTGCAGTTGCCGCCCCTTCATACCATCCAGCACCAAATTGATCTTGTTCCCGGGTCTACACTCCCTAATCTACCCCACTATCGAATGAGTCCGAAAGAACATAGCATTTTGCAAGGAATCGTGGACGACCTCTTGCAACGATAACTCATCCAGCACAGCCTCAGTCCATGTGCAGTACCAGCTCTAATTGTTCCCAAGAAGGATGGACAATGACGGATGTGTATTGACAGCCGAGCCATTAACAAAATAACCACCAAATACCGTTTTCCTGTTCCCACAATTTCAGATTTGCTGGACAAACTAAGTGGCGCTGCCGTGTTCTCGACCTCCGCAGCGGATACCATCAGGTCCGCATACGACCCGGAGATGAATGGAAGACGGCGTTTAAGACGCGCAAGGGACTCTATGAATGGAGGGTCATGCCTTTTGGGCTATGCAATGCCCCGTCTACCTTCATGAGATTAATGTCCGAGGTGCTCAAACCATTTGCGGGTAAATTCTGTATATCTTACTTTGATGATATTCTTGTTTACAGTTCTTCCTTAGAAGATCACATTCACCATCTTACTATGTTATTCCGAGCTTTACGGGACAAAAAGCTCTACTTAAATCTATCAAAATGCGAATTTGCTACACCTTCGGTTTATTTCCTGGGATTCATGGTCTCGCATGAAGGAATTCAGGCAGATCCTCACAAGGTCGCTGCTGTTCGAGACTGGCCAACGCCCCGATCAATGACAGAAATCAGAAGCTTCCACGGATTGGCGAATTTCTATCGCCGATTTATGAAAGGGTTCAGCGTTATAATGGCTCCCATAACTGATGTTTTAAAAGGTGCTACCTTCTCGTGGACCTCCCAGCAGCAAGAGAGTTTCGAATGAATCAAGTTGGCCCTCAGCAATGCACCGGTTTTAGTTTTGCCCAACTTTGAGAAGGCCTTCCAAGTGGATACTGATGCTTCTGGCGTGAGCGTTGGAGCCGTTCTGTATCAAGAGGATCGACCCGTCTAATATTTTAGCGAGAAGCTAAGTCTGGCGCGCCAAAAGTGGACAGTGTACGAGCAAGAGTTATATGCCGTCGTCCGGGCGTTAAAACAATGAGAGCATTATCTACTACACCAAGATTTTGTGTTGTGTAGTGATCACCAGTCATTGCAATATTTAAATAGCCAGAAAACTATTAATAAAATGTATGCCCGATGGGTCATATTCCTAGAAAATTTGGAAGGGGTATCTGATGCGGCTAACACCTGATGGAGAATCACATGGCATATGCTACGTACACCCATGTGACACGTTCGCCTGCCACTAACCGTTTTATTTACTGTTTATTTACTGCTTTTATAATTTTAGTACTGCTCTTATCATTTCTAAAAGGCTAGCAGGTATAGGAACATTTGTTTTAGAATATATTACCCCTGTTTTCAGCAAAAGGATATGCAGAAGTTATCTGAACCTTTTACAATACCCATTTTACTGTTCTATTGCTGTGTAGTGTTTGCTTGCAGGTCAGCGGCTACACCAGTAGATGTATTAGATTTGACTTATGTAGTTATGTTAAGAAAGGTAGAGATAGACTAAAAAAACTTGGTTAGAAAATATTAGAAATGACCTTTCTCTATTAGATTTAAATGCGAATTTGATTCTTAACATGACACAATGGAGAAAATGGATTCTTGTAGCCGACCCCACGTAGTGAGGTAAAGGCTTGATATTGTTGTTGTTGTGGTCGTCTTGTGCACAACAATGCACGACTCAAACAATCTTTTTGAAATCCATTTACAATATGAGAGGCGTATTTATTTTACATGGGATACTTAGAACCATACATTTTTCTCCAATATCTCAATTCATCACCCCTCTGTTTATTTACTTTAAGGCCTTATCTTTCCTCCTTCCGAAGAGAGTTTAATGTATCTTATTTGAGCTGTTCCATTCAGTCTGAAGTTTCTCATGAGCATCGTTACTGCATTAATAACTTTTCAAATTGCACCCAAGAGAAAAAGCTCTTAAGCAAATTGTAATCTCATTATTCAAAATGTAGCACTTCAAGGATTGATGTGCTGATTTTTCATAGGTTTTACCATTCTTATTATGTTATTATCTTAAAACAGTATCATCAAAACTTGGAATTCGTCCCACGGCTGCAGATAATTCCACATCAGAGGAATGAGAATTCAGTTGATTCTGGAATCAAACAATTTTATTAAGCATGGCAATGAATTCTTTTTAACAACAAGCAATGTTTGGGATCTTACAACTAAAATACATCGGTTGGTTCTGCAATTACTAGCAATGACAAGTTGTTTGGCACTTGTGAGCATTGTTGCTTTAAACTGTTTGACCAAAACACTTTTGAAACTCATGTCTAATTTGATTCAATACACTGTTTATTGGGCGATAGTTCATGAGACAAGCCAATATTCTGGTGTGCATATGTGGATCTAGATGGTTCTTGATAGCGCTATTGATTTCTCTATTTTATTTTTTCTGCATGATTTCAAATGCTGTGTAGATTCAAACCTTCTTGTTTGTTTATGCGAAGTTTTATGTGATAATAATGTTACTTGTATTACTTCTTGGAACTTTCTACCCTGACAGAGCTGAACAATATGACGTAGAAGCACAACCTGAGGCGTTGAACTTTTTACCATTTTAATTGAAGCGCTTATTGTTAAATGAATACCAACATGATTGTTTAGTTCTTTTTGTATTATATAACTATGCTTTTATGATATATTTAATTGATTTAACTCTTTTTTTGCTTCTTAAATTTTTGGTTATTTTGGACTGAACTCAGCATTCTAACATTACTTACTATCTTTTTGTTTTATCTTTCTACAATGTCGACATCTCATGATCCAGCAAGAAATTGATCTGCTGAAGGTACATCTGTGCTTGCAATTTATAATCTAGGCTTGCACTTCATAACCAACGCTTTGCATTTTTTATGGAGGCTTAAATATCATTGCTTAAATATAATTTGTTTTAAATATCATTTGATAATTGCAGGAGTCTTGATAATTGAACCACATGCTTAATTTTATCATATGATCCGTACTGTTCAACTTCTCTGTTGAATGTCATTGTTCAAAATCAGACTAAATAGCATTGCTCAATTTTATTAATTGTTTTATATGATTCACAATTAATTCCGTTAAGAAAAAGAAAAAAAATTCCAGAATTTGGAGAATCAAGATAATGGAATCACGTGAGGCTTGGTTCTGAAGAGTTTTAGCAGTTGTTTCCATTGTTTATTTTCTGTTTTTTTTTTTCCTTTAATAAGTTGCTTTTAGATGGTCTTTCCATGCCATTTTGTTGATCTATGGGATAGTTTGTAAAGCTTTAGCTATTTGGGCCTATCTTAGTCTGATTTTGTCTGTTGTTGTTAAGTTTTAGTTGATTTAGGTCTATTAAAAGAGAAGAATATAATTAAGTTAAGTATTGCAGAGATGAGGATGCTCATGTAAGGTTGGAGTAGCTCCAATGATAGATAAGATTAGAGAGAGTCATCTTAAATGGTTCGATCATATAAAACGTCAACCTTCTGATGACCATGTTAGGAGAGTATATGTTTTTAGATTTGGCCTATGTTAAGAGAGATAGAGGTAGACCTTTAAAAAAAAGAGGTAGACCTAAAAAGACATGGTTAGAAAATATTATAAATGACATTTTATTTATTAGATTTAAATGAGAATTTGACTCTTACACAATGGAGAAAAAAGTTCCATGTAGCATCTCCCATGGAGTGGGATAAAGGCTTGATGTTGTTGTTGTTGTAGAACTATTCTAATAATAAATAGGTATCAAAAAGGGCTGTAAATGCTTGAAATCACATTAAAATTAGGTGAAAAGAATTTTTAAAATTTTTTATTTTTTTCCGTAGGATGTGAATAGGGTTTGGGGAGACGAAGACTGCTTCAAAGTCCATCTTTCCTTCATCTTTATTATTCATCCAGCCTCTTTAGTCACTCTGCAGAATCTAGTCCTTGATATTTATTTTTGGATTTCATTAACTTTGTAAAAAATAATTCATTTCTCTTGGTAACTAGATCAAGTCATCTATGACACAAAGCGATACTTTTGCTGCAGAATCTTAACCACAAAAATATTGTGAAGTACCTCGGCTCTTTAAAGACAAAGACGCACCTGCATATCATTCTAGAGTAAATTCAAATAACTTCGCCTTTTTTTAAGATTATTTTTTACTCTATTGATTTTGATACATTTTTTATGTTTGAAGATCTTAGATGCATGCCGTAATACTTTGACTGTTCTCTGTAGGTATGTTGAAAATGGTTCACTTGCTAACATTATTAAGCCAAACAAATTTGGGCCCTTCCCTGAGTCATTAGTGGCAGTTTACATATCTCAGGTTCATGTCCTTTTTCTATTATTTTCTACATGCTGTAAGATACTACCTTTTCTATCAATGTTGATGCTTATGAACAGGTTTTAGAAGGTTTGGTTTATTTGCATGAGCAAGGAGTTATTCACCGAGACATCAAGGGTGCAAATATTTTGACTACCAAAGAGGTTCTAGTGTTATGTCATTTATAATTTAAGTATGTTTTTCACTATGTTTTCAACATATGCTTCATTGCACGAGAATCTGCTTGTTACAAAATGACAGATCTATTTATACGGCATTCTCCATTAAGTTTCAAATCTCCATTTTCATGGAACTAGGGATGTAAATCTCTTTCTTGCATTGTACAAGAGTCTGTTTCTGGGTTTTGAATCCTTGCCCTTGACGTCACAGTTAAAGCAACCTAACGATTGCTCTAGTTCCACTCTCTATATGATTTTTTTATTATTTTTTTCTAAAATCCCAACCATTTTGCATCAAATAAAGTAAGATAAAATCATTGCTCGTGGATTATTCCGTAAAGCTTATAATGATGCGAAAAGTGTGTTGCTAATTTTCTTCTTGCTCATTTAACTTTATACGATTTTTCAACTGCTTTCTTTACTACTTCCATTGTAATTATTTCATTTTCATAATTTCTTTCTTTCTGGTTAGTTAACCTACTAGTACATGGGAATGGTTTGCAGGGCCTTGTTAAACTTGCTGATTTTGGTGTTGCAACAAAATTAAATGAAGCAGATCTTAATACACATTCAGTGGTTGGAACACCATATTGGATGGCCCCTGAGGTAATTTTCAAATCATTTTCATCAACATAATTTTGTATTTTGAATTACCTGCAAATGTTTATGTTGGAATGCAAAAGGCTGAGCAATGAACTTTTTCTACCATATGTAATAATTTACTATCTATTCGGGAGCTGTTTACTAAGCTTTTGGTATTTTTGACATTTAATTTTTCATACAATAAGTTGATTGTATAATATGATTTCTCACACCGCCCTGCAACAAATTCACTCTCCATGGTTCCAATTCCGTTCTTCTCTTACTTCGGTCCTTGCTTCCTCCTTTTTAGTCATTTTCGGTGGAGCTGCCAAAACTTTGAGAGGAACTGTCGGACTTATTTATATTACTTGTGACCTTCGTAACAAACTGCTATGATTTTTCCATCCTTCTACCTGCTTCATAATTACCTTTTTTCCCATCATTCTTCCTTTCATCCGTTGCCTTATCTTTGACAGCAAAGTATGACCATGGTCGTGCTTGAAAAGAAAAGGGAAATGTTTTAAGCACTCTGAAATTTCAGCATGCAAAAGTTTTGTATGCATGAATGGAGGAAATGAGGAAGGCTGGGGCAATTTGTAGAGGACGATAGCCAAATAACCCAAAAGAGGCTTTTTTGACCAAATGATGTAACATGCTACTGTTACCTTTTTTCTTGAGTGCAAATTTTGCTTTCATAGAATCACCTGGATAATCTCTAGTCTCACGTGTTGTATGCCACTGACATAGGTAAAGCTAAAGCAACAGTAGTATTTATATCATTTGTGGGTGCAGCTAACTCTCCATGAGGTAACTTTATGATTTTCCAAGTTAAAAGAGCACCTGACCAGTTAGAAACAAAAATAAATAGGAACATCGTTCCTATAAATGGAACCCAAGGACCATACCCCTCTCCAATCTGAGTTTTGCTCAAGTCTTGAATAAATTCAAGGACATATTCAAAGAAATTCTTACCGTCGGTTGGAATGGTTTGTGGATTCCGAACAACTATGATGACTGAACCTAATAAGATAGCAATTACAACCCAAGAAGTGATAAGTACTTGGGCATGAATTTGTAAACCTCCTATTTGCCAATAGAAATGTTGGCCTACTTCTACACCTGATATATCGTATAACCCTTTGAGTGTTTGAATGGAACATGGCCTAGTATACGAGGTCCTGCTAGGTTCTTATTTATAGAGCTCACTGGCTGACCTACATATTTGTGCCCAGTAGATCAAGGCATATGGAATGGATCATATATTATGTCTAGTTGATTTGAACCAAAAGATTCAATTTTCATCATCATCAGCCTTACCTGATAATATAGGGTTGTATATCTGTCCTCCAATCATTCATACTTGGTGCTGCTTTCATTGTTATACTTTACATGAGCTTTTCTTATAGTTTTTTGTTGCTAGTAAAGAAGAATAGTATGCAAAATCAATAATGTAAATAATTTTTAAATTATTGTATATATGTTTAAATTTATAACATCTTTTGGCTATGACAGTTTTATATGTTGAAATATTGACTTTATCATTTCTTAGATGGTCCAAGTCAAGTTATGCTTTCTTTGGGCAATGAAAACACAACATGAATTGATACAATACAAATTATCTACAATGAGCGCATGATTTATTGTATTTCACTTGAACTAAATCCTTGCTACTTGTATCTCTTTGTTTGACTAATTTATACATATATCTTTTGCCCTCCTTAATGATTAATCTATTATATAATTCATTAAAAGCTAAAATATTTATATAACATATTGCTTTCTTAGATTCTTTACGGACCTTTTTATATCTTTCCCAATTATCAAAATTTTTACATATAAATCAATTTTTATTACATATATTCTTATTTTTTATCTTTTCTTGCACATTTTTTATTCAACCACCAACTATTTTTATTATTTGGAGCTTTTCTCTTTAATATTTCAAGCACTTCTTTTTTAATATTCTTAATATCATTAGCTACTTTTTTTTTTCACATTACATAAGTTTCCTCGTACACAGACAAAATTTTAAGATCTAGAATATTACTATCAAAAATATTTTTGTTAATATTTTTAAATACCTCCATCTAATCCTAGAACAACATTTTATTTTATTTTTTATATTTTGCCCCCTTCATCTTAATATCCAAAACTAATAAGCTATGTTGGGTACATAAATGTTCACTTGAATAACTTTATAATCCTTGCAATCTAATCGATTATTTTTCTTATAAGAAAATAATCAATATGAATTTTACTATATCCATTTTTATAAGTGATAAGATGCTCATCTCTTTTCTTATATAAGATATTAACAATTACAAAATCATAAACTATAAAATAATCTAATATGGTCTTACCATTTTCATTAATCGCTCTAAACCCATAGCCATCATAAATGCTTTTAAAATCATCTGCCTCTCTACCAACATGTTCATTTAAATCTCCTTCCATAAAAATTGTTTCTTCAAGTGGTATCTTTTATATTAATTCTTCTAAGTCATTACAAAATTTTAATTTTGAACACATATCCAAACCTATTTGAGGAGCATAATTACTTCTTATATTAATAATCATAACATCAACAATCTTTAAATCTATAATTCCATCTCTAATTCTATTAATTTTTACAACATTATCCTTTAAACTCTTATCTATAATCACATCTAAACCAATTCTAGTATGACTCCTACCAGAATATCATAATTTAAAGGGCCCTTGCGCAATTCTCACTATATTCAGGCCATACAGCGCGTCGCTTCTAGGGAGCCCCAAAATTCAAAGGCTTGTGCTTGAAAATTTACCCTCAAGTGGAAATTAAATCTATCACTTTTTGAAGTCAATTGTTGAAGGTTGTTGGAGACCTCTTTCTACTTCCTATTTATTTAGGCGTATTAGTTTTATGGGGAAGCCTCTTTAGCTTTCAACTCCTCTTCAAGCCTTCAAGATGGCGATTTTGGATCCTTTTGATATGAAAATGTTGGCGAATTGGTGGTTATTTTGGAGCTTCAATGATGAAAACTAATTTGATGTTCATGGGGTTACTCAAGCTTGCAAAAAGTTTGAAGTGCTTGTCGAAATTTAAGAAGGGATGCTAGAAAATGGTTAGTGACATTGATTGACTAGGAGCTTGTGTGAGGTGGAAGAGGTTGATATTTATTGTGGACAAGAGAAGTGAGTACAAGCTGAGGACATCTGATGAATTTGGGAGAAGATTAGTCTTGGTTGAGAGGATAAAGAGGGGTTAGAATGAGATGGGAGATGGATTAAGAAAAAAACATGATGAGCTCTATAGAGTTCACCTTGGTTGGTTCACAAACCAAGTCTATGTTATCAAACTCACAAGCATGAATAATAAGAATTTGTGGATAAAGAAAGAGTATTTTTCATTCTATTTATTAAGTATTTACAAAACAAAAGTTCAACCCTGAAATTCAAAATATTAGAATGAAATTGAAATTAAATTTATTTCCTTCATGATTAAGGCTTTCTAGAACTCTTATTTGAATTCTTCCTATTTGTTATCTGTCCGCCTCCCATTATTGGCTTCCCATCAGATGTAACTGTCCACTTTTAATATTTCGTGAAATATAACTCTCCAATTTAAATTATTTGTAACTTCCTCTCTTTGAAAAGAGGGAAAGTCTACTTTAATACTTCCAATTAATTAGCTTCAGGAATGCTCCAAACTTCTACTAAATGAACTAGACGAAATGAAATAGCTTATATAACTATTGAAGCATTTGCATTAATTATATGATTGCATAATTAACTAAGTATATTAATTTATTTACTTTTATTTGTGATCTTGTAATTGATCTTCTTGGAGGTTCATGTTTTTGTTCTGCATTCTCCTCTACAGCAGGCTCCTAACGTCTGACGTACTTGGTTAATTTCTTTATTTTGCTTTTCAGGTAGGCTTTGATTTTGTCCACTACTTAAAAGAATTCTCCATTTGACCTGAAGTTTTTTAATAAGTTTACTTTCCACTTTTTACCTGGCCGATCTCTCTCTTTCTTCCTTGTCACTCTCTTCCTCTCATTGTCCTTTTATTGTTGTGGGCTGAATAGCATTCAGGCGCTCATTTTTCTGGATATTGGTGGCATGATTTGGAATGGGAGGGAGGAAATGTGGTTGGGTGTACAGATGGTTGAAGATGTGTGGGTAGAGAGAAGGTATTTGAACTGAGTGTAACTATTAAAAATAGAAATGGCTCTTTAGAAACCGTCTAGAAGGGATGGTTTTATGTTTTGTTAACTTAAGTTTTTATATGAAACATTTTTAAACTTTAGTTACCTAATGGTGAAAAATTGAAAATGTTGATGTAATCATTGCATGGTCCAAACTTGAAAGAATCCTGATGTAACTTATCCTTCAATAATTTGATAGACATGCTATTGTGAATAATGCATTTGGATCAGCACCAATACCTTTTAAATTGGCGAGAAGATATATATAACTTGGCCCAACACTATTTGACCTTTTGTAACCACTTAGTACATTCACAGGTTCTTTTTTAAGCTTTTGCATTCTGTTTCTTGATAAGAACCATAAACTTGTGTTGAACTTACTATGTTCTTATTTGCCTTGTGGGAGAAAGCTATTACAGTGAGACATTTTTTGGATTTTAAATTCTTATATGAAATGTTCAACATATTCTACTTATCATTAATATTTATTTTATTTTATTACTTGGATTAACTTTCTTGTTCACTTAGTATTGTTCATTTTTTCATACTTCTGATCAGTGTTGAACCACAAATTTGGATTTTCTAGGTAATTGAAATGTCGGGGGTCTGTGCTGCATCAGATATCTGGAGTGTTGGCTGCACTGTTATTGAATTGCTTACATGTGTTCCTCCTTATTATGAGCTTCAACCTATGCCAGCTCTCTTTCGTATTGTGCAGGTTCACACCAAAGACACTTAACAGAAATTTCTAAATCTATTTTTATACTGATAGAAGATTAAATTAATTTTTTTGCAGCATTAAGGGGTGCTTCGATTTTCAGTTTCATATCATCTCTTTTGTGTTGTAATTTAATTGTATTTCGAATCTCAAGTAAAGAGTGTCTTTTACATATACATTTTATATATATATATAGCACAATAAAAGGCACATCTCAAGGGTCGCCTCATCGCAATTTTGAAAAAACAAATGCCATGAGTCGTACTTCTCACCTTGGCCTGATGAGAGATGTTTGCCTTAGCAGGGTTGGGGCGTGTCTAAATTTATAAGAGGAACGAGTTACAAGGTTTAGGTGATATTAAATTTTTAGTTTATAAATTAAATTAAAAAAAAACCCAAATGACTCCCTGACTATTAGTAAGAGGTCAATTTAGTCCTACAGTATCACATTGCTCTAATTTGGTTGCTCAACTATTAAAAATTGATTCCAAATGGTCATAAGGTTGAAATTCACAGTTAAAGTTGATGCGAAAAATTAAATTTGTGTATTTTAGGTAGTGCAAATGTGTATAAAGTTATATTTTTTGTGTTACCTATCTGGTATCACTTGTACGATTACATACATTTACTATTGTGTGATTTAATTTATTTGAGTGGAATAAATGATATTCTTGTAAAGTACTTTATATTCTTTATATTAATTTGTAATATTATGTTTTAGTTTTCTTATATTTATACACTATAATTAATCATTAATTAGTTGGTTATAAAACTAACTAAACATAAGTTGATTTATTTCATTAAATTAAATCACAAGGAATATTAATTATTTTAATTGATGCATTTGAATAAATTAATGTTATTTATTAAAATTGATTTAAAATTTTATTTAATATATCTTATTCATTTAATGCAAATAGCATTAATAATTTTGAAATTCCAAACCCATGTCTTTCTCCCCCAAATCTAGTCCCCCAAATTGACGAAGCACTGGATGACAAAGAAGCTAGAAAGTCTTAAAGGGAGCTAAGCTTGCTAGAGAAGGCATTTATGGGAGCAATGCCATGTGAAGAAGTATTTGTGAGACCAGCAAATTTGTTAAATCCGCCTAATGCTAGGATTTGCTAAATTTGAGATTTAAGGTGAAACAGAGGAGAAATGAGATTTAAATTTTGAGGATTTAAAAAAGAATAATAATTATAAATTTGACTACTAAATATCCTCCTTTATTAATATAATAGCCAACTTTGTACTTTGCATCAAATTATACAGTGAATTTTATTGTGGGATCATTTTGGATAACTTTTCAATAATCAAGAGACCAAATTGAAATAATGTTATTCCCTGGGATTGAATTGGTTACTTAATAGTAGTTGGGGACTGTTTTGAACTTTTTTCTAAATTTAATATTTAAAATAAATCCTTGTTTTTTCTATAATCAGACTCACCTCTTTGAATTCCAGCCACTCCTAGCTCTTGCGCTCATCGCCGCTCGCAATTATAACCACAATTAAGGATGAGGGAGGAGAGAAACCTACTCACTATAGCAAATGATTCTTACGAAGACCCATTAAGAAGATTTGGGGAGACTTTTAAATTTATAAATTTTAATGTTAGAGACTTAAAATTCGTGTCTATATTGAATTAGGGGCGAGAGTAATTTATTTTCATGACTTTACTTTGATGTTAGTATATTACTTATTATTTCATATTTTTAATTAGCTTAATAGTTAAATTTTTAGACTTATGCCTCAAAACACCTTGAGGCTTACATCTTGCCTCGTGAAAAGAAAATGTCTCAATGCTTGATTACGTAATTTCGAACCTTGATACACATGCGCGCGCGCGCATATATATATATATATATATATATATATATATATATATATATATATATATATTATATCATATAGCATAGATTTCCTCTTTGAGAAGTCTGAAATTAACTAATTCGGCTTTGACAAATAGACAAGCAGAGTAGTGAAAAGTTGAGATTTTTGGTAGAGCTGTGATACTTGATTTTTGAGAAACGAAGTATCTAATAGAGGGAGAGCCAGAATGACAAAAATAAGTAGGATATTGACCAAATTAGGAGAATGAATGCCTCAAAATAATGAATTCAGGAGGTATAGATAAAAAATATATGAAGAAACTAAAAAAGAATCAATGAATTAATATTCATAGGGAATGATGCCATTAGAAAATGAGGATGATCAAAATTGATCAAGCAAGTTAAATGGAGGGTCAAATTAATTTAATATATATGAATTAGTGACAATTATGTAGTCCTCTAGTCCATGGAGGATATTCTTGAGCAATGAGGCTCTGGAGAGCTCTCACTAGTTACACAATCATTACCAACAATGGGAAAGATGGAAGCCTAAGAGTTTTTAGTATTTCTCATTGTTGCCCATCTGAGGCTCACATGTTTACTAGTCCTAATCCCTCCTTGGATCATTCCACAAATTTCTACTCTATTGCAAGATCAAATTGAGGATATATGTAATTACAAAAATTTATGACATAATGACTTTATATGGAAGCTAAATGCAACAATTAAAGAAAAGTGATTTGTATTTTTAGTACTGAGGTTATAGTGATCATTTCTGGGGATGTAAATGAATTGAGCCTTGCCTGAGTTGTCCATGGCAAATTGAGATCATGCTTGAGCTCAATTTTAAATTTGAGCTGGTTCACATGTCAGCTGGTTTATCTTTAAATAGCATAAATGATGCTAATCAATGTAATTGTAGTGATAAAATGATAAATATAATGAGAAATTTGCATTAAAATACGTGAATCAATTGAAACTAGGAAGAAAACTGTAGTTTTTTTTTTTCTTAAAATTTTACAGCTTTTTGGTTAGAATTTTGAATCTTAATATTTTCAAAGTGTATATAATATTAATTTATATTTTTTTAAATGAGCTAGTTTACAAGCCTAGGAGCAGTTTTGAGACTAGCATGAGTTTTTTCTTGTTAGCTAATCAAGCTCAACGTGCAAGCCATTTATAAGTCGGTTTGTGCTAGCTCATGAGTTGTTTATTCAATGACATCTCTAATAACCACTTTCTATCCGGTTAGATATGGTGTTTATTATATGAACAATTTTTTTTATTAGAAATCTGAAGAGGATTGAATAAACTTTGAGAAGCCCTAAGTAACCTATATCCATATATCCATTTGATCTCTTAGGAAAAGCTCCCCTTGAGCATCCTTTAATTAGAACATTGGAGTAGGTTTTTATTTTTTTGATGTGGACTGAGTTTGTTAATAAATTTTCCCTTTTTATTGGGTCATGATTTATCTTGATTTAGGGTCGAGACTTTTTATAATTGCAAGCCCCTACTGTTAATTGTCCCTCACAATCATAGAGAACACTCTTTGTTATGTCTCTTAGGCTTAGCGTTAGACTCATATTTGATGAGTTTCTAATAGTTGTGAGAATGGAGATAACCTGATGAAGATCCAATTCCACTTTCTTCGGTCTATTTGTGGACCTCGTATGCAAATGTTAGAGGCATCAAGCCTTAATGTCTAGCTGGGTTAATTAATAATTGTAGTTTGACTCCTCTTAAATAGCTCAAGTGGACAGGGATGGAAGTATGTATTGAATGTGTGCATGATGAAAACTAAATTGGCACCAAAGATAAGGCCGCTTGATGTTAGTGAAGGAAGTCTTCGTGGCATCAATGATGAATGACAACTTGGTGTTTGTGAGGAAGGTTGGTTAGGTGTAGTTAGGGGAGCCTACTTGGAGTTAATGACTTGGTTCGGTTTGTAGGTTGCATCATATGATGGGTTCAGAGGTAGTTGTGTACGTTAGGCTTGGAGGCGATTTTGGTTGCTAGGGTTGGAAGTAGTAGTTGAATAGTTGATGTACGGTTTGGAAGCAAAATCATTTTTTGGATCCACTTGGGAGTCCTTTGGCAAAAGTAAAGGCTTAAACTCTTGGTCCTCTATGAGTTCTAAAAGGGATAATTCAATAATCCACTCGGGAGCGAATGTTCGGTTGAGTTTTACTCTTTGACTCCTAGCCCTTTATTAGAATTGAAAGGGGAATGGGTTCAATCAATGGTTCACCATGAGAGGGAATTCATCCATCCTCTCAGGTGACTTTCAAGTTTCACCCTTCAACTTTTTAGTTCTCTATAAGATTCGAAAGGGAGGATTCAATAGTCTGCTCAATAGGTGGGATTCCTAAATTTGCTTATGATAGCTTAAGCTAAATATAGCTCTTTGACCTTATGCTCTATGGAACCTTACAAGGAGGCTAACAATCCGCTTTGAAGTGGGGCTTTATAATTCGCACTTTAAAATTGAGTGGAAATGATTGAACTTAGGTGTGATCTAGACTTGATTGGAGGCCTAAAGTAGTTGATGCTTATCTAGAAATTGTGTCCATATGCCAATTTTAAAATCAAATTTTAGTAATAAACCTTAGCCTCCTTGGGGCATGCCTTTGTCCTCTCTCAAGTTTATATACATATAGATGTTTGGGCTTGCTCCTCACTTGCCCCTCACACAGGCACAAGAATCTTGCAAAGAAGATGATCGGATCAGTCCGCTTTTGCTGGTTGTATCCTTTTCAGGCTTCAATAGGATCACTTTAAGCTTGTCTGGGCTTTGTTTGACGTGTTAGCGCAGTTGGTTGAGCCAATTTTGAAATGATTGGGCCCACATGCAATTAATTTGTCAAATTAGACTTTGCTTAGTCATTTGTGAGTGTTTTATGGTCCATGCTCTACTTTGAAATTGTGCTCATCAGGTAGGAGTTTTTCACAAACCCAATTGCTATTCATCAAAAAGCATATGAAACAAACAAAATCGTTGTTACTGTGATTTTTCTTATTTTTATGTGTCTTTCAATTTGTTTTTGTTGTTGCCAGTGGTTTTATCCTTAGAATTTTATGTTGTTGGTTATATTCGTTTCTTTTTGTTAGATTTTGTTCTGAGCTGTGCAATGTGTTGTCTTTATCCATATCAACCTTATCCTCTGATTTGTATGATCATGCATTACTGCCACCTTTTCATTTTGACATGATTGTAAATTTGTGCTTTTGTCCTGAATTCCTAATTTGGTTGCTTTAATGATTTTTTTAGGGACCTAATCTATCTCCTTTTTCTACAAAAAATTTCCCTGCAAGTAATATGCTTCGTATTTTGTTTTCTGCAGGATCCACATCCTCCAATACCTGAGGGCCTATCCACTGATATTACTGATTTTCTACGGCAATGTTTTAAAAAGGTAAATTATAAAAGAAGGCAATTTATAATTAATATATTCCCTTAAGTTTTTAAGATAGATACACATTTTCCTTAATTCTGCATTCTCTATCTCGTCACCAAGCTTACTGGTAGTAATATTTTAGGATGCGTTGCAAAGACCAGATGCAAGAACGTTGCTACAACATCCTTGGATTCAAAATTCTAAACGTGCTCTGCAGTCCTCTCTCCGTGAAATAGGTGGATCACTCAAGTAAGTTTCTGCAAACTATTGCAAGCTTGTTGCAATAGTCCTTATTAAATTTCAATATTTATTGGATAAAACTGCCGGGTGAGCATTTTTTATAACCTTTTTTGTTACTGCTGCCATTTGTTATTTTTTGGTTGATTATGTTATACTTTCCTTTGTGATGCCACTTCGCAGAACATAACATTGACTTGTATGTGATGCCAATTTTCTCCCTTTTCTTGTTCTTCAGAACTCTTCTTTGATTCCAGAGTATAAGAAATGTTTGAAATAGCTGCTACCACGGGGGATTCTTTGCCATTATTACTTGGAACATTTACTTTATTTTCTGTAATGAAAGCTTACTATTGCTATCTGGAAAACGTGATACTTATTGTTGAACTATAAAGTTCTGAATCATTTTAAAATAAGATGCGTCTGTACTACTTGATGCTTTGAGAAATTTTCATCCCGTGTAGGATGAAAGCCATGCTTTTTTGCTGTACCTGTGGGGTGGATATACAGAGAGCTTAAATGTTAGCGTTACAGTTTTTTATATAGGCTTTTGGCATCCTTATGTTTTCATGAGATCATCTTGTTGCAATAACAGTTGCTCTAGAAGATGCTACCTTTTTGTGCTTCCTTCTAACCATTATTCTCAGATAGCATTGATATATTTTTAAACTTGTACCTCTTTGGACGTCTATATTTTTTATTTTTCTTATTCCAGATCACATAGATGAAATGATTTTCTTTTGTATGAAATGTTTCTTTAGCTAAGCATTATGTGTGTTAATACATGTTTTGAGTTTGATGGAATATGATATTAATACTTTGAGGACTTATTTTGCCCGGATCTACTTCACAATGATATTCAGACAACTAGAGTTTAAAATGGTATTGTACTTCAACTCTGAAAGATTATTAGGAAGAAATATCTGGGATAACACTTAATAGTAATTATAGTGACGAAAGGACCAAAGTGATCTATTGCAACACAAAAAAACTGTTTCTTCTAATGCAAGGAAAACATATTTAGTTTATTAGCGCATTTAATGGAGAAGAAATGTGTGAAATTCTTGTTATTTTTTTGGAGTCAATATTCTAGTCTACAAAAGGACCAAAGTAATCTACTGCAACCCAAAAAAAAAAAGTTTCTTCTAATGCAAGGAAATCACATTTAGTTGATTAGCATTTAAAGGAGAAGGAATTTGTGAAATTTTTGTTATTTTGTCTGAAACATTTAACTCAATTTTATGCTTCTCTTTTAATGGACAACATTCTGCACCATAAAACATTTCAAGTCTCACCACCATCTTATAGAATTTTCCCTTAAGCTTGAGGGTTATTTTTCTATTACACAACAGGTTCGATGCATTCCTCCACTTCAACCATCCAACTTAAATTGTACTAATAATATCCTTATCTATTTCACCATCACTTTGAGCGGTGAGATATCTAAAATGTGTACTCTTATTAATGATTTGATCGCCCAAAGTTACAATCCCCCACTAGATCTGTTACTACTAAAATTATACTCTTATGTATTTGATTTTAGATCTTCTCAAATGAAAACCTTTAGACTCTAAGGTTGACCTCTATAGTTCAAGTTTATCTTCAACCCCTTCTCTAGGCTTATCAAAAAAAAGAATATCATCAGCAAAAAGAGGTATGTATTGTTTGTTGAAAGAAAAGGGTGGTTGTGCATTTGCCATTTGACTTGGGGCTAACAAACATTGGGACAATGTCATGTAGAAGGATGAGAGGAAGAAGGATGATTTGGTGCAGAAAGGGATAGGATATTGTCAAGTCACTCAAAAGAAGAGGGAGATCTACTAGCTCACCCTCATATGCACCTTTAATCCCTTGAAATATAGGAAGAAAACCTTATGCTTTGAGGTTTTGTAAATTATGCTGTAGCTCAATAAAAAAAAGCTCTATTCATTCTATCTCTCCGTAAAAACAGGTTTATAAATTTTATGTAATACTCGAGATAAATCTTATAGAATCTAGCCCATTGGTAAGAATCAATTATTTTCATAGACACAAGGAAATAAAATGATGTCTAAATCAAATTAATCAAATCCCTAGTTAATTTGTTGCCATGGTGCTTCTACACAACTGTTAGTGTTGCCATAGTGACATGAATGCTATTTCCTCAATGGTCGTAACAGTAGCTTGGAAAAAGTTGGTATGATATCTCAACTCTGTTCCTTATTATTTTGTTAGCCATGACAGAGAATCCTTCCCACATCAGCTAGTGAGAAGGAAATAAAAGAACTACAAAATATGAGATAATAGTTTAGTTCACCACCACTTAACCGATACAAATAGTAACTGTGGTACGAGGATCCTCCAATATGAAGTGAAAAGAGAAATGCTCTTTGCACCCTCAAGTTGGCTTCTTTCAATGCCATGTTTATATATATATATATATAACAATGTGATGTTGACATGCCGTTGCCTTATATATCGCTCTTCTTTTATACTTGATATGGTGCATGAGTAAATGTGTTGGAAAGTCTTTACTTTGTGGGTGTGGATAGTACTGCTCCGCATGAATATTCATCCATTTGTGGGGTTGGATAATACTGCTCCTCATGAATGTTCATACATTATTATAGGGTGATTATGCTCCTTTTAGACGCTCAATTTGGCATCTCTCTTTTAGATAAAAAAGCCTCTTTGACACTTTTGGGACATCCTTGCAGTTAGGCATATGTTCAAGGGTAATTGACCTCAATCTGTAACATTCGCAACCATTTCTAACCCAAATCAACTGCCTTTTTTTATTCTCTCACGTACTTTCTCCCCATCTTTCTCTTATCTGAAAAGCTTTTGTTTTTCTGTCAAATTTATTCTCAAGTTTTTCGCTTGATGATTTGATATTTTATTTTATTTATTCATTTTTTTTAATGTACACCATAAAACTTTTGAAATTAATTCCATCCCCGTACATGTAAATTGTAGTCATCATTCCAAAAATATCATCCTGTCTTTCATTCAAACATTAATCCATTTGTATACGTGATTTTACTATCATTTATAGTTTATACATGTCAAATTTTTATTCAAAGTTCTGTTTTTTTGTGTTGAATTTTCGTTTACTCATGTTTGTAATCTTTTTTGTTTATGAGATTTCTTAAACTAGAATTCTCACCAAATTGTATTTTGGCGATGAAAGTTTTTAATCTTTATCATTTTTTTTTTTAGTTTTGAAGTTTTATTTGCTTTAGACAGTCACAGATCATTAATAGATGTGCCATATGCATTGAACACTGGCGTTTTGTTGTTACAGGAACATAGATGAAGATGCTGCGATCACTGAAAACAATTCAGTGGGGAATATTCTCGGTGTTGGTGGGCCAGCTGAGGGTGCAGTAAAGGGTGATGATACCAACTTGGAGAAAGTATGCATTTATATTTTTCAATACTGTCACAAATGTCTGAAGGCAAATTCTTTAGTATGCAGGCATGGAAACACCCTTATCATTTTGAATTGCGAGTGTATTTTCTAATTTGTTTGCATCTTTGGTTGAGATCCTATCATCTACATTCCTTTGGTTCCGTTCATTAAGGTTGGGCCATAAATTTTTTTCCTAATCTTAGGATACATACCCAGAATCCTCAAGTGAAGTGTGATTATATGTTTTTTTAATATTTCTTCTTAGAAATAGCTTTTCTTGAATTACTAAACTTGTTAATGCACATGATGGATTGAGCATTTATAGTAACATTCCATGACCCACCTTTTAACAAATTAACAAGGGAGATATTTCAACCGCCGTCTACTCGAGTGCATTGTGCTTGTTTGGATCACCAACATTTAAAGGTAATGGTTGTTTTAATAGCATTATATGATCAAAATCTAAATTGTTGTTATATAGTTGACATGCATAAATGAGAGGCAAATGAGAAAGGCTAGATTCATATTGATTATTCAAAATGATACCTCTTTTTAGACAACGCACTATGAATGAAGCTATTGACCTCTGGCATATTACATTATCATTTGAATAGTATTGTAATTTTAATACCTTTGAAGAGGGTCGGTCTAGAATAGTGCTTATGCTGCATCTAGTGTATTTTGGAAGTTTGATGTTCGAGTCACATAAAGCATTTCATTGCAAATGCATGGATAAGCTTGTGTCATTAATTCCTTCCTAGAGGTTCATATCCTATATTACTGGGAGCTCCACATTGATCCACTACTATTTCAAAAGAAAAAAAACCCCCACGATTTCCCATGCCGCATGTCTCCCACGAACTTATAGTCCTCTCATACAAAACCCTTGCCATGCTCTCTTGCTTTCATCTTTCTCTCAAGAACTACATGCCCTCATCCTTCTTTAGTCTCCCTACTCCCTTACACGAGAGCCAAGAACTCCACTTCTTCAACTCCCTTACGACTTCCTCTCTTCAGCCGCCACTGGTTGCTCTATCATAGACCTCATCGGGCCCATGAGAGTCATACCTCTGCTCACATCTCTCCTTCAACCTCCATTCTTCTTTGTATTTCTCTCAAACATCAGCGCTGCAGAGCCCTAACCCAGCCATCATGGAGCTTGTCAAACCCCTACTGTCTCTATCTCTCCTCTCCCGCACAACTGCTTTCCACTCCGACCCAGGTTTTGAAACCCTCGACAATGCAATGCGAGGAATCGTGATGGGAGTTTGTTAGCTGAGGCTTTGATAGGACCACAACATTTTGAAAAGAAGAGTTTATCAAACATGAACATTTAAGTTAATCCTGTCCTTCACCCATATTTAATATATTCAGGATTAAAGGCAAATGAAGGAAAAACATGATTTTAAATCATGAAGGATTAGAATTATTTTTTTGGATGTTTAATAGGATTTAAGTTCAATTCTAGTTAAATTGTGTCTTAATCTTGCCACCAAACTATCCCTCCTCATAGGTCTCTCTCAAACTTTCTCTTTCTTCCTCTCTACAGCTCTCTTCCTCTCTCTCTATCTACCAAAACCTCTCTTCCTCGCTTTTCTCTCTCTCCCTAGCTTCCTCTCTTTATTCTCTCCTCCTTTGCCCACCTCTTTTCCTTTCTCTCTAGTATCATTCTTTCTCGCTCTATCTATAGCTTCCTCTCTCATCTTTCTCTACCCACCTTTCTCCCTTTCTCTATTTCTTTTTCTGCCTCACTCTCTCTACATCTTCTTTAAATCCCTTTCTTTTCCATTTTTTACATTCCCTATCAATCTCACTCTCCTTCTCTTTCTATATCTAAGAAAGAGAACGAAAAAGAAAGAAGATTCCCAAAAAAAAGCAAAAAAGAAGGGTGTAAAGGGCCTAAAATTAAATGAAATTAAAAGAAAATTTTCACAAGTATTAGAGATAAATTTTTTGTTCTCCTTACGGCAATTATGTTGCCTTGAATTGTTACCAAGTGCAAGAAAAGTTGCCTCGTGTTTGGTAAAAATGTAAGAAAAGAACAAAATTTAGTACTTGTGCACTTTGCTCAATGTGACACATAAACTCGTACATTATACTCGTGCACATTATTTTGTGTGGCAAAAACACTGTTTATTTTTGCACAAGAAAAGAAGACGCACGAATGTTTTTTTAAGCATGGTCGGTATGAAGACCCTTTGGTCACGGTCTCTTAGATATTGACAATGCATGCTTTTTTTAGTGTGATGGGAAGACCTTTTACTTTTTGTAGATGCCCTCTAAGCAGGAGATGCTAGAAAGTTGTCGAATTTTTAGTATGTGAGCTTGCAAGGGATTTTGTTGAGAATAAAACTATGTAGCGAACACAAACAAGAAACATAAAATGCAGCTGAAAAGAAAGAACATTGGGATTTAACATGGAAAAACCTGAATTTAGAATAAACTATAGAGCGACACCACACCAAGAATTTCACTATGAAAAATGATAGAAATTGTGCAGATCTCTTTCTCTCTCACTCTCGCATTGTCTCACTTCACTCTTGCACCGTTTTCCTCTAGAATTGACAAAGATGCATAAAACCACCTCCCATGGGATGCAACTCTTCATGTTAAACATAAAAAATGAGAAAGAAAATTGCCCAGGCCGACATGCAATGCAATGGCACCAGGTTTGGATTGTCGTGACACTCCACTCTCTATCCAAATCAATGTTGAATTAGACCTCAATTCAGTCTGTCGAGCTCACCTGGGGGTTGCAGGGGGCCTCCTACTTTTGGCTCAGGGGCAAGTGCAGGTGCAAGTGTATTGTATAGTGAAAAATGAAGTTGAAAGGACTGAGAAAATAAACACTCAAAATATTATGCTTGTCAACTTATAAGATCATAATCGAACATAAACAAATCCTATAGGGACATTGGTAGCTCACTTAAAAGCATAATATGAGCTCATTTACTTCTAAATCACTATCAAAATCATAAACTGCAATTAAAAAAAAAAGATCAAGTGAGGGCCCCTATTGAATGGTGAAAACGCCCACTTATTGAGGTATGCCTAAATAAACGAGATATTAAATGTAAACAAACAATGTGTAATAAACCCTTGGCCGTGCCCCTCCTCCGGTTTTGTAATAAATACATGAAAGTGGATGGAAGGTGCAATATTCAATTTTAAAATGAAGAAGTTGCGCGTGCATTTCAACACGATACATTTACGCAAATGATAAAATTTGGATTTTTTTCAATCATATGCATGCACTACAAAACATATTAGAAACTTAAATATACCACTTTGAAAGCACAAAAGTATATCATGCAAATGCATTATTGATGTAGGCAAGGGGGGGGCTCAAAACAAGTTGGGTTTTTAAATTTTGGTGAGCTTCTAAATTCAGCTCATAATGTTGCATTTTCCCCTTTGTCTTCTTGGTTTTCCCCTGGCTGTTGCTGTTCCCATGATTTCCCCTTGGTCTTCTCGGTTTTCCCCTGGCTGTTGTTGTTCCCGTGAAATAAAGATGGGGTTCCGCCCCCTTTTCCCTGTTCTCCTCGGTTTCTGCTGGTTTTGTCCCTTATGTTCTGGATGGAGATGAATTTGACTGATTTTTGGGATGTCTTTTCAGCTGTTGTTTAGAATTGATGCAGGCGCAGGGGGGGGGGGTTCAAAACTAGTTGGGTTTTAAATTTTGGCGAGCTTCTAAAATCAGCTAATTAATGAGCCTTTTCTACTTATTTAGCTCAATAAATGGTGGAATAAATTCACTTCCTAGCTTATTAATTCAAAAAGATATGCTATTATTTCAAGAGTTTATTGTGGAGTGGACTTGTGCCTCTTCCCCTCCCTTTGCCTTCTCAGTTTTCCCTTGCTGGCTGGTTTTCCGTGACCTGCTGCCTTGTCTCCTGTGCTGACTCTTCGGGTCCCTTGCTGGTTGGTTTCCCCCGTGACCTATTGCTTTGTCTCCTGTGCTGGCTTTTCGCGTCCCTTGCTAGCTGGTTTCCCGTGGCTGATTGGGGGGATTTCCGTGGGCTGTTTTTCTGTGCAGAATTCCTGCTATTGTTTTGCTGTCTTTTGGCCTTTCATTTGGTGTCTTTTGGCCTTCTAGTTCCCATAATTTATTGGGTTAATTAGTGTGTAAAGTGGCTGTTTGGCTGCCATCTTTTGTGCCTATATATAGAGAGTTTGTGGCTGTTTTAGGAGGATGTTATGTGAGTTATTTTTTGGAAGCCAAAACCTGCAGGTTTCGTCGTGGAAAAGCTCGAGAGCTTGTTCCATTCCTCTCTTCTTCTAGGAAAGCTTGCGAGTTTCTCCTTCTTTGTCTCGGCTTCTAATCTCATTCTTCTCTCCACAAGATCGACCCCACATGTATCATTCTTCTCAAATGATGGAATTGCAACTTTAGGTGTCTTTAATTTGTTTGTTTATCTGTCGTTTGTAAGTCAAAGTTTGTAAGAGTCTTTATATTATAAAAAGTGTCTTTTTGGGTATTTTTGTGTCATTTTTATATCCTAGGAAGTATTTGTTTTTGCTCGCAAAAATTTGGGTCTCTTCCCAAATTTTTGCTTGCATTAGGAATGTCCCTTGGCCTTTCATTTCCTGTTTTCTGTGCAGTTTTTGGGGGCTGTTTTGATGTGTTTTCTATGCAGTTTTTGGGGGCTGCTGTGGTGTCTTTTGGCATTCCTCTTCTCCAATTTATGAGGGTTGTTTTAAGGGATTTTGGGCTGCTGCTTCCCTCCTATATATATGATTGTTTGGGCTATTTTAAAGAGTTGATGAATGTAATTTTTGGAAGAAAACCTTTGGGCTTTGCTTGATAGCTTGCGAGCTATGTATTCCTTTCTCCTTCTTCTAGGATAACTTGCGAGTTATGCCTTCTTCGTCTCGGCTTCTAATCTCCTTCTTCTATCCGCAAGTCCGACGTCACTTGTATCTTTCTTCTCGACGAATGGCAAAGCAAGTTTAGGTGTTTAAGGTGTCTTTATTTTCTAAGTTTGTAAGCGTCCATTGTTATAAGTGTCATTTTATAATATTAAAATTTGTTTTTGTTGTATTTTGTCTAGTTTTTGAGAGTTTCATGTAATTTATTTTATCCTAGGAAAGTTTAGTCTTTGTGCATCAATTATTTTAAGTGCACTATGCAAATGTACCAGTAAATTTTTTTAATGAGTGTGAAAAAGTATCATGTAATTGCATCAAGTAGCATGCAACCTTCAAGTGCAACGACAACTATGCAGATACAACATGCAAGTGCACTGACAACTATGCAAATGCAACATACAAGTGCATAATTGAGCTTACAAATACAAAATGCAAATGCATCATGTAAGAGCATTGAACAACGTGCAAGCAAATCTTGCTAGTGCATTGAAAAGTACGCAAGTGAACCGTGCAAGCATAATGAAAAGAGTGTAAGTTTATTGAAAAGTATGCATGTGCATGTTGACCCAATTCTTGGATTAAGTCGACTTGATATAATAAAATCAAATTTCAACTAAATTGTTGACCTGTGATGACTCGATTTAATCAAATTTCAAATTCGACTCATTTTTTTTTACTTGATGTAAGTTGTTTAAATTGAATCAATCAATTCAATTTAATCAAAATTATTAGTTTTATTTGGCCTTAAATTTCTTAATCAGGTGGTCAAATTGACTCAAATTAAAGTTAATCAAGTCGAATTGAGTCAAATTGAACTTTATCAATTCAATTGAGTCATGTTATGCAAACTTGAACTAAATTGAGCTTAAATTTGCTAGTCGGTTCAACCCACAACCTTCAAATTGCTTTCTTAGCCTTTCCTCAGTTATCCAAAGCCCAATCCTTATGAATTGAATGACTGGAGACACAGGGGAGAGCAGTTGAGCGCAGATGGTCCCCATTCCGACTTTTTCCATGATCAACTAGGAGGAATTGATCCCCACCGTTTGCCAAAACCAGGTTTGGGGACAACTAACTTTTTATTTTCATCCCAACTTTCTATATCCATAATTGGGAGAAATAATGGGCAGAGAGAGCTTTGGAGATGTGGGGTTCTTGAGTTAAAACAAAATGGAGGGAAGTATCAATCAAGGCATGAAAGAGGCGGTAGAGAGTGGAAAAGGAAGGTGTTCAGCTTAGAAGGAAAAAAATTGAAGGTTTTCATTTTTAGAATTTTTGGCAAGGATAATGACATTCCTACAACTGGTTTGGCTGAGTAAAGTCGAGTTGAGAAGCTTTGAGGTTTTCTCTTCTTTGTGTTGGAGATAATAGAGGGGAAACTTTTTTTTTTTTTTTTTCATTCCTTGTTTCCTTTTTTTTTTTCGGTTGCTTGTTAGTAGAGCATTGAGTTATAAAGATTCATCCACTCTGGCGTGTTGTGATGACGTCCGGGGTAGTCTAAGCTTTGGTAAGTGATCCTCCATTTTAGTTTCCTTTGTTTCATCTAAACAAAGGCACTACAACCGACGACCACTAAATACGAGCTTAAATGAGGTAAAACTTTTGAAACTTAAAAAATCTGTCTATCGGCCATATAATTGTGCATGTGATGATCCCCTCCAACCTTAGAGCTTCTTTGAATGTTTCCCGAATGCAAATCTTCCTGTCCCCTTCATTAAATCCTCGGAGGTAAACTGATCATATGATGAATGAATTTGGTTGATCATTGAAGGAAGAAGATGAAGAACTAGATGGATTATCAGGTTTGGACTAGATGTCCACTATTGCATGATACTTGCTTTCAAATTGGTCCCATTATCTTCCTTTTCGATTCATGAAATTTAGTGATTTCCAATAAATGATCTTCATTCACAATGATGGAGGAGGAAAACAATACAATCTTCTTCCATTCCTGTGAAAAGAGAATGGAAGATTTTGATTTTCTAGCACCATGCTCTCATGCCTGTGTATCTTAGGTTCTTATTAAAACATAGATGTCATAGGGGTCTTCAAAATTTCTAAGTTAAAAATAAATGAAAGTTTAAATAGATTTAATTAATTTCAAAAATTATGAAGCCCCATGGGATATGGCATTGACCCTCAAAGGTCTATATTTAAAATCTTAGTCTTTGCAGTCAATTAAATTTACATTTGCATTTTTGTTCAAATGTTTTGGACAATTTAATAATATTATTAAATTTCTTAAATTTAAAATACAGAAAATTCCTAATTAATTATGAAAAATTCTTGAATAATTAAGTCCAAACTTCTATGTGCTTCTAAAATTAGTAGACCATGCCTAAATTGATCTCGTTTGATTTCTTAAGTCATAGGTGTGTTCTTTATATCAACTTAAATCCAAAAAATATAAAAGAAATGGGAGCATTCTTAGGAATTTTTAATCTTATCATAGATGTTGTTTTGAAGCTTCATAAAGCTTTAAATAATTCATCTCATGAATCTTAGAGCCTTCTTGGAACAAGTTTTTGCCCTCAGAAAAATCTTAGGGTTACTTTGATTCAAGTCGAATATTCTTTTGTCTAGGCTCTCTTTTGATTTGTGCTTTCTCAGACTTATATAGCGATTTTCAATCCGCTTTTAAAGTGTTCAAGAGAGTGCCAACAATCCTTAGGACCAAATTCTAGGCTCCTTTGAGTATTTGTTCGAGTCAAAATTGATCAATAGCTTTAACCTCTGCATAGGACACAAACTGTAGCTTTACTTGGTTAACTAAGTCAGCAATCAAGTGATAACTCATCTTTTCAATCAATTTGGAATCCTCTCTTCTTTGAATAAATCTTACGATGATTTGGGGTTTGTATGGTCAAACCCAATTTAACCCTTCTCCTAATGGATTTTTCTTGCTTTTATTTTCTCTAACTTCATATGGAAGCTTCCTACAACTTTCTAATCAGTTCAAGAAAGCATGAATAATCCTTAGAACCAAATCATATGTTTATTGGATCTCTTTGCTTGCCTAAAAGAAAGCAAGTATTTCCAATTTGTTGCATAGGATTTCAAGCCTACCATGTGTCATTTATTTTGCTCTATCAAACAAATGATATTCATCCTTAAAACTCTAGTTTTAGGGTACTCACTTGATTTCAACTCTCAAATGAGAATCCAAAATGTTCAATCCTATTGCATTTGTTTGATCTCAAGTCAAACAAATAGCTTAACTCTATTATGTGATGCAAAATCGAACTACTTTCTTGTCCCTTAAATCTTTATCTTGTGAGACCCTGAAAGGTGATCCTTCATCCTAGTCACACCACCCTTCACAACTTTATCATAGTTATTGCATTTTAGATAGATATATATTTTTTCACTTCCCCCTACATCCACTTGAGTGCTATGTTTCCATGCTAGATATTTTTTATGACCTGATGCAGCTTTATCCTTACTTCTAACCATCCTTTATGAGAAGAATATATTAGTGCAATATATATCGAATCCCTAAACATAATGCTTCACTTATTCTACATTAAGAAAACTATACAAATCATGCACTCATGGTGAAGCAGATTAACACTAACAACTATTACTAAAGATGATGAATACAACAATATACCGGTCTGCCAGGGGTCCAAGGGGGGCTGCCCCCTGGCGGTATTCGACGTCCGAGCGGTACCGAGCATGTACCTAGTGGTACCAAACATTGTTGTACTGAGTGGTACCGAGCATGTACCTAGCGATACCGAGCGATACCAAGCGGTACCGAGCAGACAGACCGATTGTGGAATCTTACTCAGCAGAATATGGAGGTCCTTATGGTAGAACGGACCGATCTTGTATTTCAAAATAAAGTGATGGATGGAACCACGAAGAAGAAGAGCTTTTAGCGGTTGGTCGAAGGAGACTCCAATCCAACTTGCGGTAGAAGATAATTCCAAGCAATAGGCGAAGAGCAACTCGCTGTGGAAGAAAGCTGACGTCGAACGAAGAGGGAAAAAGGTCGCTCGAATAAGAAGGGAGAAAACCTGTTTTTGGGAAATGACGGAAGACCGCGCGAGGGTTGGGGGTTCGAACTGAACAAATATATATTAGGTTAACTTTTTTTTTTAATTTTTAGAGGCGAGGCGCGCCTCTTATTGCGCAATTTTAAACCATGATAGGTTCATACCATCACCTTCATTTATTTGATCAAATAAAGTAAATAACCTTTTAGCTCTGGGTCCATAAGCTTTAGCTTCACTTATTTGACTCAAATCAATTACGAGTTTCTTTTTTTTTTTTTTTTTGCCCTAAAGCCATTTGCTCACTTGATTAAAATTTTGGAATGATTTAGAGAATTAATACAAAAAATACATCTTAAAGAAAGATATTTTATTTGAGAATATTTAAATGGGCATGTTGGTAAAGAGGTAGATGATTTTAAAAGCATTCATGGTGGCCATGGGTATGGAACGATTAATGAAAGTAGTAAGATCATATTAGATTTTGTTTTAGCTTATGATTTTTTAATTGCTAATACCTTATTTAAGAAAAGAGATGAGCATCCCATCACTTATAAAAATGGATATAGTAAACTCAGATTGATTATTTTCTTATAAGAAAATTAGATCATTTATATTATAAAGATTATAAAATTATTTCGAGTTGAAATTTATATATTCAACATCAATTATTAGTTTTGGACTTTAAGATAAAAAGAGCAAAAATAAAAAAGAAATTAAAACGATTTTTTAGGATTAAATGGGGGCATTTAAAAGAATATTAACAAAAATAACTTTGAGAGTAAGATTTTAGATCTTAAGATTTTGTCTGTGCATGAGGATGCTAATGTTATGCGGGAAAAAGTAGCTAGTGATATTAAGAATATTGCAAAAGATCTGCTTGGAGTATCAAAGGGAAAAACTCCTAATAGTAAAAATAATTTGTGGTAAAATCCAAATGTGCAAGAAAAGATAAAAAAATAAGAAGATTTTTTATAAAAATTGGTTCATATGTAAAAATTCTGATAATTGGGAAAGATATAAAGACGCACGTAAGGAGTTTAAGAAACCAGTTTGCGATGCTAAGATCTTAAATTTTAATAATTTATAGAATTAGATACTAAGGATTTAGTTCAAGTGAAGTGTATTAAGGATTGAAATCAAAAAATACTTTCTTAGAAGATGATATTCAATAAAGGTTGATGAGATATTTTGCTAAATATTTTAAAGAAGAATGTGAAAATACGATTGACTTTAGTGACTTATGCACCATAAATAAAAATATATATTTTTGTTTTTATTGGCATATTAGTAAAACCGAAGTTGGAGAGGCGTTAAAGAAAATGAAGCATGGAAAAGCTATTGGACTTGATGATATTCCAATAGGGTGTGGAAATGCTTAGGAGATGAAGGTATTTCTTGCTCACTAAATTTTTTAATTCTATTTTGAAGACTAGAAAGAAGCCAGATGAGTGGAGAATGAGTGTATTAATTCTTATTTTTAAGAATAAAGGCGATGCACAAGATTGTGTAAATTATAGGGGAATTAAGTTAATGTGTCATACTTTAAAACTATGGGAGTGGGTTATGGAGCGTTGGTTGCGGCGTGATACTGATATTTCTCAAAATCAATTTGGATTCATGCCGAGTGGGTCTACTATGGAAGCCATACATTTATTGAGAGGTTTGATGCATAAATATAGAGAGAATAAGGAGGATTTACATATGCTATTTATTGATTTAAAGTAAACATGTGATAAAGTTCCAAGAGAAGTGTTATGGAGAGTTCTTGAAAAGAAAGGAGTTAATAACATTTTATTCAAATCATTAAAGATTGTATGCAGGAGCTATTACTTGTGTTCAAACACAAGGTGATTTGACCAAGTAGTTTCCTATTTCAGTTGGATTAAATCAGGATCAACCTTAAGCCCATATCTTTTGCTTTAGTCATGATGTTCTCACTAGACATTTGCAAGAGGATGTACCTTGGTGTATGCTTTTTGCTAATAATATTCTTCTTGTTGATAAGACTAGAGAGTGAGTTGAAGGTAAACTTTAATTATGGAGGTCAACCTTAGAGTTTAAAAGTTCTCTTTTAAGTAAATCTAAACCTGAATATATAGAGTGTAATTTTAGTAGTAATAGACCTAGTGAGGGGACTGTGACTTTCGGTGATCAAGTCATTAATAAGAGTACATGTTTTAGATATATTGGATTTATTATTCAGAGTGATGGTGAAATAGATGAGGATATTATTACCAGAATTCAAGTTGGATGGTTGAAGTGGAGGAATGCATAGGGTTTGTTGTGTGATAGAAAAGTTCCCCTCAAACTTAAGGGAAAATTCTATAAAATGGTGGCGAGACCTGCAATGCTTTATGGTGTCGAATGTTGGCCATTAAAAGAGAAGCATAATACTAAGTGTTGCAGAGATGAGGATGCTTGGGTGGATGAGTGGCTTTACCCTTAGAAATATGATACGAAATGAGCATATACGTGAAAAGGTTGGAGTAGCTCCAATGGAAGATAAGATTAGAAGAGCCGCCTTAGATGGTTTGGTCACATAAAATGGCGGCCTTCAGATGACTTAGTTAGGAAAGTAGAGGTACTAGATTTGACTTATGTTAAGAAAAGTAGATGCAGACCTAAAAAGACTTGGTTAGAAAATATTAGACATATCTTTCTTTATTATTTAAACGAGAATTTGACTTTTAACATGACACAATGGAGAAAAAGAATTCATGTAGCCAATCCCACGTAGTGGGACAAAGGCTTGATGTTGTTGTTGCTTCTTAGCCTAAAGCCAAAGATTATTTCCTTATCTTGATCCAAACTTTTAATATTCCTTGCCTAGCAAAAATAGGTGATTTTATTCTTTATTTAAATCAAAACAAGCCTTCAAGTCTTTTTTAAAAAGCCTTTATTCTGAAATTTACCCATATCAACTAGGTGAATTTCATTATAATTCTAAGTTAAACTCTTAGATATGTTTGTTTAACCCAAAGTCAACAACTACCTCTCTCTTAGCTAAAGAGTAAGAGAATCATTAAAATCAACAAAGAAAATACTTATGTTTTTTTTAATGAAATGATGTGTCATTTCACCCCAAAAGATGGAATGTTTAAATCATTGTTAAAGGCAGTATAAATGGCATACTTGTGTCAAAATAAATTATAGTCATTTTATGAGTTCTTCTTAACCCATTTAAAAAATGAAACTCCTTTATAATTCAAATAAAAATTTTATGTTATAAAACTTGAGGTGAAACCATCCCTAGATGAAATGAATTTTTTTCCTATTTTACAATAAAATAATACATTAAATAATAGTGTGGTAGTCACATGAACCACACATATTAGATGTACAACCCTTTAGGCATTCTAGGACTATGATTTTCTTTTTTTTTGTGTAAATGGTTGTAATTTTAGTGTGAATTGATTGGATGAATGATTCTCTGTGTTTTGGCATACTTGCTTCAAAACAAGTTGTGATCAATTATTTTCTTCATAACTCTTTTAAAATATGAAAAATCCTTTAAAATTCAAACAAAAAATTAAAGTTATAAATCCTATCATCTCATGTATATAACATATGAACTTTATGTGGATTCTTAATATCATTACTACTTTTTTTTTTCACTATTACATAAGTTTCCTCGTACCAGACAAAATTTTAAGATCTAGAATTACTATCAAAAATATTTTTGTTAATATTTTTAAATACCTCCATCTAATCCTCGAACAACATTTTATTTTATTTTTTATATTTTGCCCTTCATCTTAATATCCAAAACTAATAAGCTATGTTGGGTACTAAATGTTCACTTGAATAACTTTTATAATCCTTGCAATCTATCGATTATTTTTCTTATAAGAAAAATAATCAATATGAATTTTACTATATCCATTTTTATAAGTGATAAGATGCTCATCTCTTTTCTTTATAAGATATTAACAATTACAAAATCTAAACTATAAAATAATCTAATATGGTCTTACCATTTTCATTAATCGCTCTAAACCCATAGCCATCATAAATGCTTTTAAAATCTGCCTCTCTACCAACATGTTCATTTAAATCTCCTTCCATAAAAATTGTTTCTTCAAGTGGTATTTTATATTATTTCTTCTAGTCATTACAAAATTTTAATTTTGAACACATATCCAAACCTATTTGAGGAGCATAATTACTTCTTATTTAATCATAACATCAAACATCTTTTAAATTATAATTCCATTCTAATTCTATTAATTTTTACAACATTATCCTTTAACTCTTTTCTATAATCACATCTAAAACCAATTCTGTATGACTCCTACCAGAATTCATAATTTAAAGGGCCCTGCGCAATTCTCACTATATTCAGGCCATACAGCGGTCGCTTCTAGGGAGCCCCAAAATTCAAAGGCTTGTGCTTGAAAATTTACCCTCAAGTGGAAATTAATCTATCACTTTTTGAAGTCAATTGTTGTGAAGGTTGTTGGAGACCTCTTTCTACTTCCTATTTATTTAGGCGTATTAGTTTTATGGGGAACCTCTTAGCTTTCAAACTCCTCTTCAAGCCTTCAAGATGGCGATTTTGGATCCTTTTGATATGAAAATGTTGGGGAATTGGTGGTTTATTTGGAGCTTCAAAGATGAAAACTAATTTGATGTTCATGGGGTTACTCAAGCTTGCAAAAAGTTTGAAGTGCTTGTCGAAATTTAAGATAGGGATGCTAGAAAATGGTTAGTGGACATTGATTGACTAGAGAGCTGTGTGAGGTGGAAGAGGTTGTATATTATTGTGGACAAGAGAAGTGAGTACAAGCTGAGGACATCTGATGAATTTGGGGAAGATTAGTCTTGGTTGAGAGGAAAAGAGGGGTTAGAATGAGATGGGAGATGGATTAGAAAAAAAACATGATGAGCTCTATAGAGTCTTCACCTTGGTTGGTTCACAAACCAAGTCTATGTTATCAAACTCCACAATGAATAATAAGAATTTGTGGATAAAGAAGAGTATTTTTCATCTATTTATTAAGTATTTACAAAACAAAAGTTCAACCTGTATCAAATATTAGATGAAATTGAAAATTAAAATTTATTTCCTTCATGATTAAGGCTTTCTAGAACTCTTATTTGAATTCTTCCTATTTGTTATCTGTCCGCCTCCCATTATTGGCTTCCCATCAGATGTAACTGTCCACTTTTTATATTTCTGTGAATATAACTCTCCAATTTAAATTATTTGTAACTTCCTCTCTTTGAAAAGAGGGAAATACTTTATTAATTCCAATTAATTAGCTATCAGGAATGCTCCAAACTTCTACTAAATGAACAGACGAAATGAAATAGCTTTATAACTATTGAAGCATTTGCATTAATTATATGATTGCATTATTAACTAAGTATATTAATTTATTTACTTTTATTTGTGATCTTGTAATTGATCTTCTTGGAGGTTCATGTTTTTGTTCTGCATTCTCCTCTACAGCAGGCTCCTAACGTCTGACGTACTTGGTTAATTTCTTTATTTTGCTTTTCAGGTAGGCTTTGATTTTGTCCACTACTTAAAAGAATTCTCATTTGACCTGAAGTTTTTTAATAAGTTTACTTTCCACTTTTACCTGGCCGGCGATCTTCTCTTTCTTCCTTGTCACTCTCTTCCTCTCATTGTCCTTTTAATGTTGTGGGCTGAATAGCATTCAGGCGTCATTTTTCTGGATTATTGGTGGCATGATTTGGAATGAGAAGAGGGAGGAAATGTGGTTGGGTGTACAGATGTTGAAGATGTGTGGGTAGGGAAGGTATTTGAACTGAGAGTAACTATTAAAAATAGAAATGGCTCTTTAGAAACCGTCTAGAAGGATGGTTTTATGTTTTGTTAACTTAAGTTTTTTATGAAACATTTTTAAACTTTAGTTACCTAATGGTGAAAAATTGAAAATGTTGATGTAATACATTGCATGGTCCAAACTTGAAAGAATCCTGATGTAACTTATCTTCAATAATTTGATAGACATGCTATTGTGAATAATGCATTTGGATCGCACCAATACCTTTTAAATTGGCGAGAAGTATATATAACTTGGCCCAACACTTTTGACCTTTTGTAACCACTTAGTACATTCACAGGTTCTTTTTTAAGCTTTTGCATTCTGTTTCTTGATAAGAACCATAAACTTGTGTTGAACTTACTATTTCTTATTTGCATTGTGGGAGAAAGCTATTACAGTGAGACATTTTTTGGATTTTAAATTCTTATATGAAATGTTCAACTATTTCTACTTTCATTAATATTTATTTTATTTTATTACTTGGATTAATTTCTTGTTCACTTAGTATTGTTCATTTTTTCATACTTCTGATCAGTGTTGAACCACAAATTTGGATTTTCTAGGTAATTGAAATGTCGGGGGTCTGTGCTGCATCAGATATCTGGAGTGTTGGTGCACTGTTATTGAATTGTTACATGTGTTCCTCCTTATTATGGCTTACTAACCTATGCCGCTCTCTTTCGTATTGTGCAGGTTCACACCAAAGACACTTAACAGAAATTTCTAAATCTATTTTTATACTGATAGAAGATTAAATAATTTTTTGCAGCATTAAGGGGTGCTTCGTTTTCAGTTCATATCATCTCTTTTGTGTTGTTAATTTAATTGTATTTCGAATCTCAAGTAAGAGTGTCTTTTACTATACATTTTATATATATATATAGCACAATAAAGGCACATCTCAAGGTCGCCTCATCGCAATTTTGAAAAAACAAATGCATGAGTCGTACTTCTCACCTTGGCCTGATGAGAGATGTTTGCCTTAGCAGGGTTGGGGCGTGTCTAAATTTATAAGAGGAACGAGTTACAAGGTTTAGGTGATATTAAATTTTAGTTTTTAAATTAAATTAAAAAAAAAACCCAAATGACTCCTGACTATTATAAGAGGTCAATTTAGTCCTACAGTATCACATTGCTCTAATTTGGTTGCCAACTATTAAAAATTGATTCAAATGGTCTTAAGGTTGAAATTCACAGTTAAAGTTGATGCGAAAATTAAATTTGTGTATTTTAGGTAGTGCAAATGTGTATAAAGTTATATTTTTTGTGTTACCTTTCTGGTATCACTTGTACGATTACATACATTACTATTGTGTGATTTAATTTTATTTGAGTGGAATAAATGTATTCTTGTAAAGTACTTTATATTCTTTATATTAATTTGTAATATTATGTTTTAGTTTTCTTTATTTAACACTATAATTAATCATTAATTATGTTGGTTATAAAAACTAACTAACATAAGTTGATTTATTTCATTAAATTAAATCACAAGGAATATTAATATATTTAATTGATGCATTTGAATAAATTAATGTTATTATTTAAATTGATTTAAAAATTTTATTTAATATATCTTATTCATTTAATGCAATATGCATTAATAATTTTGAAATTCCAAACCCATGTCTTTTCCCCCAAATTAGTCCCCCAAATTGACGAAGCACTGGATGACAAAGAAGCTAGAAAGTCTTAAAGGGAGCTAGCTTGCTAGAGAAGGCTTTATGGGAGCAATGCCATGTGAAGAAGTTTTTGTGAGACCAGCAAAATTTGTTAAATCCGCCTAATGCTAGGATTTGCTAAATTTGAGATTTAAGGTGAAACAGAGGAGAATGAGATTTAAATTTTGAGGATTTATAAAAGATAATAATTATAAATTTGACTACTAAATATCCTCCTTTATTAATATAATAGCCATCTTGTACTTTGCCATCAATTTATACAGTGAATTTTATTGTGGGTCATTTTGGATAACTTTTCAATAATCAAGAGCCAAATTGAAATAATGTTATTCCCTGGGATTGAATTGGTTACTTAATAGTAGTTGGGGACTGTTTGAACTTTTTCTTAATTTAATATTTAAAATATCTTGTTTTTTTATAATCAGACTACCCTCTTTGAATTCCAGCCATCTAGCTCTTGCGCTCATCGCCGCTCGCAATTATAACACAAATTAAGGATGAGGGAGGAGAGAAAAACTACTCCATATAGCAAATGATTCTTAGAAGACCATTAAGAAGATTTGGGGAACTTTTAAATTTATAAATTTTAATGTTAGAGACTTAAAATTCGTGTCTATATTGAATTAGGGCGAGAGTAATTTATTTTCATGACTTTACTTTGATGTTAGTATATTACTTATTATTCATATTTTAATTAGCTTAATAGTTAATTTTTTAGACTTATGCCTCAAACACACCTTGAGGCTTACATCTTGCCTCGTGAAAAGAAAATGTCTCAATGCTTGATTACTAATTTCGAACCTTGATACACATGCCGCGCGCGCATAATATATATATATATATATATATATATATACATATACATATAGATAGATTTCCTCTTTGAGAAGTCTGAAATTAACTAATTCGGCTTTGACAAATAGCCAAGCAGAGTAGTGAAAAGTTGAGATTTTTGGTAGAGCTGTGATACTTGATTTTTAGAGAAACGAAGTATCTAATAGAGGGAGAGCCAGAATGACAAAAATAGAGGATATGTCCAAATTAGGAGAATGAATGCCTCAAATAATGAATTCAGGAGGTATAGATAAAAAAATTATGAAGAAACTAAAAAAGATCAATGAATTATATTCTTAGGGAATGATGCCATTAGAAATGAGGATGATCAAAATTGATCAAGCAAGTTAATAGGAGGGTCAAATTAATTTAATATATATGAATTAGTGACAATTATGTAGTCCTCTAGTCCATGGAGGATATTCTTGAGCAATGAGGCTCGGAGAGCTCTCACTAGTTACACAATCATTACCAACAATGGGGAAAGATGGAGCCTAAGAGTTTTTAGTATTTCTCATTGTTGCCCATCTGAGGCTCACATGTTTACTAGTCCTAATCCCTCCTTGGATCATTCCACAAATTTCTACTCTATTGCAAGATCAAATTGGGATATATGTATTACAAAAATTTATGACATAATGACTTTATATGGAAGCTAAATGCAACAATTAAGAAAAGTGATTTGTATTTTTAGTACTGAGGTTATAGTGATCATTTCTGGGGATGTAAATGAATGAGCCTTGCCTGAGTTGTCCATGGCAATTGAGATCTGCTTGAGCTCAATTTTAATTTGAGCTGGTTCACATGTCAGCTGGTTTATCTTAAATAGCATAAATGATGCTAATCAATGTAATTGTAGTGATAAAATGATAAATATAATGAGAAATTTGCATTAAAATACGTGAATCAATTGAAACTAGGAAGAAAACTATAGTTTTTTTTTTTCTTAAATTTTACAGCTTTTTGGTTAGAATTTGAATCTTTAATATTTTCAAAGTGTATATAATATTAATTTATATTTTTTTAAATGAGCTAGTTTACAAGCCTAGGAGCAGTTTTGAGACTAGCATGAGTTTTTTCTTGTTAGCTAATCAAGCTCAACGTGCAAGCCATTTATAAGTCGGTTTGTGCTAGCTCACGAGTTGTTTTTATATTGACATCATTAATAACCACTTTCTATCCGGTTAGATATGGTGTTTATTATATGAACAATTTTTTTTATTAGAATCTGAAGAGGATTGAATAAACTTTGAGAAGCCCTAAGTAACCTATATCCATATATCCATTTGATCTCTTAGGAAAGCTCCCCTTGAGCATCCTTTAATTAGAACTTTGGAGTAGGTTTTTATTTTTTTGATGTGGACTGAGTTTGTTTAATAAATTTTCCTTTTTATTGGGTCATGATTTTATCTTGATTTAGGGTCGAGTTTTTTTAATTGCAAGCCCCTACTGTTAATTGTCCCTACAATCATAGAGAAACACTCTTTGTTATGTCTCTTAGCTTAGCGTTAGACTCATATTTGATGAGTTTCTAATAGTTGTGAGAATGGAGATAACCTGATGAAGATCCAATTCCACTTTTCGGTCTATTTGTGGACCTCGTATGCAAATGTTAGAGGCATTCAAGCCTTAATGTCTAGCTGGGTTAATTAATAATTGTAGTTTGATTCCTCTTAAATAGCTCAAGTGGACAGGGATGGAAGTATGTATTGAATTGTGCATGATGAAAACTAAATTGGCACCAAAGATAAGGCCGCTTGATGTTATGTGAAGGAAGTCTTCGTGGCATCAATGATGAATGACACTTGGTGTTTGTGAGGAAGGTTGGTTAGGTGTAGTTAGGGGAGCCTCTTGGAGTTAATGACTGGTTCGGTTTGTAGGTTGAATCATATGATGGGTTCGAAGGTAGTTGTGTACGTTAGGCTTGGAGGCGATTTTGGTTGCTAGGGTTGGAAGTAGTAGTTGAATAGTTGATGTATCGGTTTGGAAGCAAAATCATTTTTTGGATCCACTTGGAGTTCTTTGGCAAAGTAAAGGCTTAAATCTTGGTCCTTCTTGAGTTCTAAAAGGGATAATTCAATAATCCACTCGGGAGCGAATGTTCGGTTGAGTTTACTCTTTGACTCCTAGCCCTTTATTAGAATTGAAAGGGGAATGGGTCAATCATGGTTCACCATGAGAGGGAATTCATCCATCCTCTCAGTGACTTTCAAGTTTCACCCTTCAACTTTTTAGTTCTCTATAAGATTCGAAAGGGAGGTTCAATAGTCTGCTCAATAGGTGGGATTCCTAAAATTTGCTTAGATAGCTTAAGCTAAATATAGCTCTTTGACCTTATGCTATATGGAACCTTACAAGAGAGGCTAACAATCCGCTTTGAAGTGGGGCTTTATAATCGCACTTTAAAATTGAGTGGAAATGATGAGACTTAGGTGTGATCTAGACTTGATTGGAGGCCTAAGTAGTTGATGCTTATCTAGAAATTGTGTCCATATGCCAATTTTAAAATCAAATTTTAGTAATAAACTTAGCCTCCTTGGGGCATGCTTTGTCCTCTCTCAAGTTTATATACATATAGATGATTTGGTGCTCTCACTTGCCCTCACACAAGGCACAGAAATCTTGCAAAGAAGATGATCGGATCAGTCCGCTTTTGCTGGTTGTATCCTTTTCAGGCTTCAATAGGATCTCTATTAAGCTTGTCTGGGCTTTGTTTGAGTGTTAGCGCAGTTGGTTGAGCCAATTTTGAAATGTTGGGCCCACATGCAATTAATTTGTCAATTAGACTTTGCTTAGTCATTTGTGAGTGTTTTATGGTCCATGACTCTACTTTGAAATTGTGCTCATCAGTAGGTGAGTTTTTCACAAACCCAATTGCTATTCATCAAAAGCATATGAACAAAAAAATCGTTGTTTACTGTGATTTTTCTTATTTTTATGTGTCTTTCAATTTGTTTTGTTGATTGCCAGTGTTTTATCCTTAGAATTTTATGTTGTTGGGTATATATTCGTTTCTTTTTGTTAGATTTGTTTCTGTACTGTGCAATGTGTTGTTTTATCCATATCAACTTATCCTCTGATTTGTATGATCATGCATTACTGCCACCTTTTCATTTTGACATGATTGTAAATTTGTGCTTTTGTCCTGAATTCCTAATTTGGTTGCTTTAATGATTTTTTTAGGGACCTAATCTATCTCCTTTTATCTACAAAAAATTCTGCAAGTAATTGCTTCGTATTTTGTTTTCTGCAGGATCCACATCCTCCAATAACCTGAGGGCTATCCACTGATATTACTGTTTTTCTACGGCAATGTTTTAAAAAGGTAAATTATAAAAGAAGGCAATTTATAATTAATATATTCCCTTAAGTTTTTAAGATAGATACACTTTTCCTTAATTTGCATTCTTATATTCGTCACAAGTATGGTAGTAATATTTAGGATGCGTTGCAAAGACCAGATGCAAGAACGTTGCTACAACATCCTTGGATTCAAAATTCTAAACGTGCTCTGCAGTCCTCTTCCGTGAAATAGGTGGATCACTCAAGTAAGTTTCTGCAAACTATTGCAAGTTGTTGCAATAGTCCTATTAAATTTCAATATTTATTGGATAAAACTGCCGGGTGAGCATTTTTTATAACATTTTTTTGTTACTGCTGCCATTTGTTATTTTTTGGTTGATTATGTTATACTTCCTTTGTGATGCCACTTCGCAAGACATAACATTGATCTTGTATGTGATGCCAATTTTCTCCCTTTTCTTGTTCTTCAGAACTCTTCTTTGATTCCAGAGTATAAGAAATGTTTGAAATAGCTGCTACCACGGGGGATTCTTTGCCATTATTAACTTGGAACATTTACTTTATTTTCTGTAATGAAAGCTTACTATTGCTATCTGGAAACAGTGATACTTATTGTTGAACTATAAAGTTCTGAATATTTTAAAATAAGATGCGTCTGTATACTTGATGCTTTGGAAATTTTCATCCCGTGTAGGTGATGAAAGCCATGCTTTTTTGCTGTACCTGTGGGGTGGATATACAGAGGCTTAAATGTTAGCGTTACAGTTTTTTTATAGGCTTTTGGCATCCTTAAGTTTTCATGAGATCATCTTGTTGCAATAACAGTTGCTCTAGGAAGATGCTACCTTTTTGTGCTTCCTTCTAACCATTATTCTCAGATAGCATTGATATATTTTTAAACTTGTACCTCTTTGGACGTCTATTTTTTTATTTTTCTTATTCCAGATCACATAGATGAAAGATGATTTTTTTTGTATGAAATGTTTCTTTAGCTAGCATTATGGGTGTTAATACATGTTTTGAGTTTGATGGAAATATGTATTAATACTTTGAGGACTTATTTTGCCCGGATCTACTTCACAATGATATTCAGACAACTATAGTTTAAAATGGTATTGTACTTCAACTCTGAAAGATTATTAGGAAGAATATCTGGGATAACACTTATAGTAATTATAGTGACGAAAGGACCAAAGTGATCTATTGCCAACACAAAAAAAACTGTTTCTTCTAATGCAAGGAAAACATATTTGTTTATTAGGCATTTAATGGAGAAGAAATGTGTGAAATTCTTGTTATTTTTTTGGAGTCAATTTCTAGTCTACAAAAGGACAAAGTAATCTACTGCAACCCAAAAAAAAAAAGTTTCTTCTAATGCAAGGAAATCACATTTAGTTGATTAGCATTTAAGGAGAAGGATTGTGAAATTTTGTTTTTTTTGTCTGAAACATTTTAACTCAATTTTTGCTTCTCTTTTAATGGACAACATTCTGCACCATAAAACATTTCAAGTCTCACCACCATCTTATAGAATTTTCCCTTAAGCTTGAGGTTATTTTTCTATTACACAACAGGTTCGATGCATTCCTCCACTTCAACCATCCAACTTAAATTGTACTAATAATATCCTTATCTATTTCACCATCACTTTGAGCGGTGAGATATCTAAATGTGTACTCTTATTAATGATTTATGCCCAAAGTTACAATCCCCCACTAGATCTTTACTACTAAAATTATCTCTTATGTATTTGATTTTAGATCTTCTCAAATGAAAACCTTTAGACTATAGGTTGACCTCTATAGTTCAAGTTTATCTTCAACCCCTTCTCTAGGCTTATCAAAAAAAAGAATTCATCAGCAAAAGAGGTATGTATTGTTTGTTGAAAGAAAGGGTGGTGTGTGCATTTGCCATTTGATTGGGGTAACAAAACATTGGGACAATGTCATGTAGAAGGATGAGAGGAAGAAGGATGATTGGTGGAAGAAAGGGATAGGATTGTCAAATCACTCAAAAGAAGAGGGAGATCTACTAGCTCACCCTCATATGCACCTTAATCCTTGAATATAGGAAGAGAAAACCTTATGCTTGAGGTTTTGTAATTATGCTGTAGCTCAATAAAAAAAAGCTCTATTCATTCTATCTCTCCGTAAAAACGGTTTTATAAATTTATGTAATACTCGAGATAAATCTTTAGAATCTAGCCCATTGGTAGAATCAATTATTTTCATAGACACATAGGAAATAAAATGAGTCTAAATCAATTAATCAATCCTTCGTTAATTTGTTGCCTGGTGCTTCTACACAACTGTTAGTGTTGCCATAGTGACATGAATGCTATTTCCTCATGGATCGTAACAGTAGCTTGGAAAAGTGGTATGATATCTCAACTCTGTTCCTTATTATTTTGTTAGCTGACAGAGAATCCTTCCCACATCAGCTAGTGAGAAGGAAATAAAAAGAACTACAAAAATATGAGATTATAGTTTAGTTCACCACACATTAACCGTACAATAGTAACTGTGGTACGAGGATCCTCAATTGAAGTGAAAAGAGAAATGCTCTTTGCACCCTCAAGTTGGCTTCTTTCAATGCCATGTTAATATATATATATAACAATGTGAGTTGACATGCCGTTGCCTTATATATCGTCCTTCTTTTATACTTGATATGGTGCATGAGTAAAGTGTTGGAAAGTCTTTACTTTGTGGGTGTGGATAGTACTGCTCCGCATGAATATTCATCCATTTGTGGGGTTGGATAATACTGCTCCTCATGAATGTTCATACATTATTATAGGGTGATTATGCTCCTTTTAGACGCCTAATTTGGCATCTCTCTTTTAGATAAAAAAGCCTCTTTGACAACTTTTGGGACATCCTTGCAGTTAGGCATATGTTCAGGGTATTGACCTCAATCTGTAACATTCGCAACCATTTCTAACCAAAATCAACTGCCTTTTTTTATTCTCTCACGTACTTTCTCCCCTCTTTCTCTTATCTGAAGCTTTTGTTTTTCTGTCAAATTTATTCTCAAGTTTTTCGCTTGATGATTTGATATTTTATTTTATTTATTCTTTTTTTTAATGTACACCATAAAACTTTTGAAATTAATTCCATCCCCGTACTGTAAATTGTAGTCATCATTCCAAAAATATCATCCTGTCTTTCATTCAAACATTAATCCATTTGATACGTGATTTTACTATCATTTATAGTTTATACATGTCAAATTTTTATTCAAAGTTCTGTTTTTTTGTGTTGATTTTGTTTACTCATGTTTGAATCTTTTTTGTTTATGAGATTTCTTAAACTAGAATTCTCACCAATTGTATTTTGGCGTGAAAGTTTTTAATCTTTATCATTTTTTTTTTTTAGTTTTGAAGTTTTATTTGCTTAGAGACAGTCACAGATCATTAATAGATGTGCCATATGCATTGAACACTGGCGTTTTGTTGTTACAGGAACATAGATGAAGATGTGCGATCACTGAAAACAATTCAGTGGGGAATATTCTCGGTGTTGGTGGGCCAGCTGAGGGTAGTAAAGGGTGATGATACCAACTTGGAGAAAGTATGATTATATTTTTCAATTCTGTCACAATGTCTGAAGGCAAATTTTAGTATGCAGGCATGGAAACACCCTTATCATTTGAATTGCGAGTGTATTTCTAATTTGTTTGCATCTTTGGTTGAGATCCTATCATCTACATTCCTTTGGTTCGTTCATTAAGGTTGGGCCATATTTTTTTCCTAATCTTAGGATACATACCCAGAATCCTCAAGTGAGTGGTGATTATATTGTTTTTTTTAATATTTCTTCTGTAGAATAGCTTTTCTTGAATTACTAAACTTGTTAATGCACATGATGGATTGAGCATTTATAGTAAAATTCCATGACCACTCCTTTAAACAAATTAACAAGGGAGATATTTCAAACCGCCGTCTACTCGAGTGCAGTTGTGCTTGTTTGGATCACCAACATTTAAAGGTAATGTGTTGTTTTAATAGCATTTATGATCAAAATCTAATTGTTGTATATAGTTGCATGCATAAATGAGGGGCAAATGAGAAAGGCTTGATTCATATTGATTATTCAAATGATACCTCTTTTTGACAACGCAATATGAATGAAGCTTATTGACCCTGGCATATTACGTTATCATTTGTATAGTATTGTATTTTAATCACCTTTGAGAGGGTCGGTCTAGAATAGTGCTTATGCTGCATCTAGTGTTTTGGAAGATTGATGTTCGAGTCACATAAAGCATTTCATTGTCAAATGCATTGGATAAGCTTGTTGTCATTAATTCCTTCCTAGAGGTTCATATCCTATATTAATGGAGCTCCACATTGATCCACTACTATTTCAAAAGAAAAAAAAAACCCCCACGATTTCCCCATGCCGCATGTTCTCCACGACTTAAGTCTCTCATACAAAACCCTTGCCATGCTCTCTTGCTTTCAACTTTCTCTCAAGAACTACATGCCCTCATCCTTCTTTAGTCTCCCTACTCCCTTACACGAGAGCCAAGAACTCCACTTCTTCAACTCCCTTACGACTCTCTCTTCAGCCGCCACTGGTTGCTCTATCATAGACCTCATCGGGCCCATGAGAGTCATACTCTGCTACAATCTCCTTTCAACCTCCATTCTTTTTGTATTTCTCTCAAACATCAGCGCTGCAGAGCCCTAACCCAGCCATCATGTGGCTTGTCAAACCCCTACTGTCTCTATCTCTCTCCTCCCGCCACAACTGTTTCCACTCGACCCAGGTTTTGAAACCCTCGACAATGCAATGCGAGGAATCGTGATGGGAGTTTGTTAGCTGAGTACTTTGATAGGACCACAACATTTTGAAAGAGAGTTTATCAAACATGAACATTTAAGTTAATCTGTCCTTCACCCATATTTAATATATTCAGGATAAAGGCAAATGAAGGAAAAACATGATTTTAAATCATGAAGGATTAGAATTATTTTTTTTGGAGTTTAATAGGATTTAAGTTCAATTCTAGTTAAATTGTGTCTTAATCTTGCCACCAAACTATCCCTCCTCATAGGTCTCTCTCAAAATTTCTCTTTCTTCCTCTTCTCAGCTCTCTTCCTCTCTCTCTATCTACCAAAACCTCTCTTCCTCGCCTTTTTCTCTCTCTCCCTAGCTTCCTTCTTTTTATTCCTCCTTTGCCCACCTCTTTTCCTTTCTCTCTAGTATCATTCTTTCTCGCTCTATCTATAGCTTCCTCTCTCATCTTTCTCTACCCACCTTTCTCCCTTTCTCTATTTCTTTTTCTGCCTCATATCTCTACATCTTCTTTAAATCCTTTCTTTTCCATTTTTTTACATTCCTATCAATCTCACTCTCCTTCTCTTTCTATCTACTAAGAAAGAGAACGAAAAAGAAAGAGATTCCAAAAAAAAAGCAAAAAATGAAGGGTGTAAAGGGCCTAAAATTAAATGAAATTAAAAGAAAATTTTCACAGTATTAGAGATAAATTTTTTGTTTTCCTTACGGCAATTATGTTGCCTTGAATTGTTACCAAGTGCAAGAAAAGTTGCCTCGTGTTTGGTAAAAATGTAAGAAAAGAAAAAATTTAGTACTTGTGACTTTGCTCATGTGAACACTAAACTGTACATTATACTCGTGCACATATTTGTTGTGGCAAAAACACTGTTTATTTTTGCACAAGAAAAGAGACGCCGAATGTTTTTTAAGCATGGTCGGTATGAAGACCCTTTGGTCCGGTCTCTTAGATATGACAATGCATGCTTTTTTTAGTGTGTGGAAGACCTTTTACTTTTTGTAGTGCCCTCTAAGCAGGAGATGCTAGAAAGTTGTCGAATTTTTAGTATGTGAGCTTGCAGGGATTTTTGTTGAGAATAAAACTATGTAGGAACAAAACAAGAAACATAAAATGCAGCTGAAAAGAAAGAACATTGGGATTTAACATGGAAAAACCTGAATTTAGAATAAACTATAGAGCGACACCACACAAGAATTTCACTATGAAAAAGATAGAAATTGTGCAGATCTCTTTCTCTCTCACTCTAGCATTGTCTCTCTTCATCTGCGCCGTTTTCCTCTAGAATTGACAAAGATGCATAAAACCTCCATGGGATGCAACTCTTCATGTTAAACATAAAAAATGAGAAAGAAAATTGCCCAGGCCGACATGCAATGCAATGGACCAGGTTGGATTGTCGTGACACTCCACTCTCTATCCAAATCAATGTTGATATTGACCTCAATTCAGTCTGTCGAGCTCACCTGGGGGTTGCAGGGGGCCTCCTACTTTTGGCTCAGGGGCAAGTGCAGGTGCAAGTGTATTGTATAGTGAAAATGAAGTTGAAAGGAATGAGAAAATAACACTCAAAATATTATGCTTGTCAACTTTATAAGATCATAATCGAACATAAACAAATCTATATAGGGACATTGGTAGCTCACTTAAAAGCATTATATGAGCTCATTTACTTCTAAATCACTATCAAAATCATTACTGAATTAAAAAAAAAAGATCAAGTGAGGGCCCCTATTGAATGGTGAAAACGCCCACTTATTGAGGTATGCCTAAATAAACGAGATATTAAATGTAAACAAACAATGTGTAATAAACCTTGGCCGTGCCCCTCCTCGGTTTTGTAATAAATACATGAAAGTGGATGGAAGGTGCAATATTCAATTTTAAAATGAAGAAGTTGCGCGTGCATTTCAACACGATACATTTACGCAAATGATAAATTTGGATTTTTTTCAATCAATGCATGCACTACAAAAAATATTAGAAACTTAAATATACCACTTTGAAAGCACAAAAGTATATCATGCAAATGCATTATTGATGTAGGCAAGGGGGGGGCTCAAAACAGTTGGGTTTTTAAATTTTGGTGAGCTTCTAAATTCAGTCTATAATGTTGCTTTTCCCCTTTGTCTCTTGTTTTCCCTGGCTGTTGCTGTTCCCATGATTTCCCCTTGGTCTTCTCGGTTTTCCCTGGCTGTTGTTGTTCCCCGTGAAATAAAGATGGGGTTCCGCCCCCTTTTCCCTGTTTCCTGGTTTTGCTGGTTTTGTCCCTTATGTTCTGGATGGAGATGAATTTGACTGATTTTTGGGATGTCTTTTCAGCTGTTGTTTAGATTGATGCAGGCGCAGGGGGGGGGGGGGGGGGTTCAAACTAGTTGGGTTTTAAATTTTGGCGAGCTTCTAAAATCAATAATTAATGAGCCTTTTCTACTTATTTAGCTCATAATGGTGGAATAAATTCACTTCCTAGCTTATTAATTCAAAAAGATTTGCTATTATTTCAAGAGTTTATTGTGGAGTGGACTTGTGCCTCTTCCCTCCCTTTGCTTCTCAGTTTTCCCTTGCTGGCTGGTTTTTCCGTGACCTGCTGCTGTCTCCTGTGCTGACTCTCTTCGGTCCCTTGCTTGTTGGTTTCCCGTGACCTTTGCTTTGTCTCCTGTGCGGCTTTTCGCGTCCTGCTAGTGGTTTCCCGTGGCTGATTGGGGGGATTTCCGTGGGCTGTTTTTTCTGTGCAGAATTCCTGCTATTGTTTTGCTGTCTTTTGGCCTTTCATTTGGTGTCCTTTGGCTTCTAGTTCCCATAATTTATTGGGTTAATTAGTGTGTAAAGTGGTTGTTTGGCTGCCATCTTTTTTGCCTATATATAGAGAGTTTGTGGCTGTTTTAGGAGGAATTTATGTGAGTTATTTTTTGGAAGCCAAAACCTGCAGGTTTCGTCGTGGAAAAGCTCGAGAGCTTGTTCCATTCCTCTCTTCTTCTAGGAAAGCTTGCGAGTTTCTCCTCTTTGTTCGGCTTCTAATCTCATTCTTCTCTCCACAAGATCGACCCCACTGTATCATTCTTCTCAAATGATGGAATTGCAACTTTAGGTGTCTTAATTTGTTTGTTTATCTGTCGTTTGTAGTCAAAGTTTGTAGAGTCTTTATATTATAAAAAGTGTCTTTTTGGGTATTTTTGTGTCATTTTTATTATCCTAGGAAGTATTTGTTTTTGCTCGCAAAAATTTGGGTCTCTTCCCAAATTTTTGCTTGCATTAGGAATGTCCCTTGGCCTTTCATTTCCTGTTTTCTGTGCAGTTTTTGGGGGCTGTTTTGATGTGTTTTCTATGCAGTTTTTGGGGGCTGCTGTGGTGTCTTTTGGCATTCCTCTTCTCCAATTTATGAGGGTTGTTTTAAGGGATTTGTGGGCTGCTGCTTCCCTCCTATTATATGATTGTTTTGGCTATTTTAAAGAGTTGATGAATGTATTTTTTGGAAAGAAACCTTTGGGCTTTGCTTGATAGCTTGCGAGCTATGTATTCCTTTCTCCTTTTTAGGATAACTTGCGAGTTATGCCTTCTTCGTCTCGGCTCTAATCTCCTTCTTCTATCCGCAAGTCCGACGTCACTTGTATCTTTCTTCTCGACGAATGGCAAAGCAAGTTTAGGTGTTTAAGGTGTCTTATTTTCTAAGTTTGTAAGCGTACTTGTTATAAGTGTCATTTTATAATATTAAAATTTGTTTTGTTGTTATTTTGTTCTAGTTTTTGAGAGTTTCATGTAATTTATTTTATCCTCAGGAAAGTTTAGTCTTGTGCATCAATTATTTTAAGTGCACTATGCAAATGTACCAGTAAATTTTTTTAATAGTGTGAAAAAAGTATCATGTAATTGCATCAAGTAGCATGCAACCTTCAAGTGCACGACAACTATGCAGATACAACATGCAAGTGCAACTGACAACTATGCAAATGCAACATACAAGTGCATAATTGAGCTTACAAATACAAAATGCAAATGATCATGTAAGAGCATTGAACAACGGGCAAGCAAATCTTGCTAGTGCATTGAAAAGTAAGCAAGTGAACCGTGCAAGCATAATGAAAAGAGTGTAAGTTTATTGAAAAGTAGCATGTGCATGTTGACCCAATTCTTGGATTAATCGCTTGATATAATTAAATCAAAATTTACAACTAAATTGTTGACCTGTGATGACTCGATTTAATCAAATTTCAATTCGACTCATTTTTTTTACTTGATGTAAGTTGTTTAAATTGAATCAATCTATTCAATTTAATCAAAAATTATTAGTTTTATTGGCCTTAATTTCTATTAATCAGGTGGTAAATTGCTCAAATTAAAGTTAATCAAGTCGATTGAGTCAAATTGAACTTTATCAATTCAATTGAGTCATGTTTGCAAACTTGAACTAAATTGAGCTTAAATTTGCTAGTCGGTTCAAACCCACAACCTTCAAATTGCTTTCTTAGCCTTTCCTCAGTTATCCAAGCCCAATCCTTATGAATTGAATGACTGGAGACACGGGGGAGAGCAGTTGAGCGCAAGATGGTCCCCATCCGACTTTTTCATGATCAACTAGAGGATTGATCCCCACCGTTTGCCAAAACCAGGTTTGGGGACAACTAACTTTTTATTTTCATCCCAACTTTCTATATCCATAATTGGGAGAAATAATGGGCGAGAGAGCTTGGAGATGTGGGGTTTTGAGTTAAAACAAAATGGGGGAGTATACAATCAGGCATGAAAGAGGCGGTAGAGAGTGGAAAAGGAAGGTGTTCAGCTTAGAAGGAAAAAAAATTGAAGGGTTTTCATTTTAGAATTTTTGGCAAGGATAATGACATACTACAACTGGTTTGGCTGAGTAAGTCGAGTTGAGAAGCTTGAGGTTTTCTCTTCTTGTGTTGGGATAATAGAGGGGAAACTTTTTTTTTTTTTTTTCATTCAACTTGTTTCCTTTTTTTCGGTTGCTTGTTAGTAGAGCATTGAGTTATAAAGATTCATCCACTCTGGCGTGTTGTGATGACGTCCGGGGGTAGTCTAAGCTTTGGTAGTGATCCTCCATTTTAGTTTCCTTGTTTCATCTAAACAAAGGCACTAAAACCGACGACCACTAAATACGAGCTTAAATGAGGTAAACTTTTGAAACTTAAAAATCTGTCTATCGGCCATATAATTTGTGCATGTGATGATCCCTCCAACCTTAGAGCTTCTTTGATGTTTCCCGAATGCAAATCTTCCTGTCCCTTCATTAAATCCTCGGAGGTAAAATGATCATATGATGAATGAATTGGTTGATCTTGAGGAAGAAGATGAAAGAACTAGATGGATTATCAGGTTTGGACTAGATGTCCACTATTGCATGATACTTGCTTCAAATTGGGTCCCATTTATCTTCCTTTCGATTCATGGAAATTTAGTGATTTCCATAATGATCTTCATTCACAATGATGGAGGAGGAAAACAATACAATCTTCTTCCATTCCTGTGAAAAGAGAATGGAAGATTTTGATTTTCTAGCACCATGCTCTCATGCCTGTGTATCTTAGGTTCTTATTAAAACATAGATGTCATAGGGGTCTTCAAAATTTCTAAGTTAAAAATAAATGAAAGTTTAATAGATTTAATTATTTCAAAAAATTATGAAGCCCCATGGGATATGGCATTGACCCTCAAAGGTCTATATTTAAAAATCTTAGTCTTTGCAGTCATAAATTTACATTTGCATTTTTGTTCAATGTTTTGGACAATTTTAATAATATTATTAAATTTCTTAAATTTAATACAGAAAATTCCTAAATAATTATGAAAAAATTCTTGAATAATTAGTCCAAACTTCTATGTGCTTCTAAAATTAGTAGACCATGCCTAAATTGATCTCGTTGATTTCTTAAGTCCATGGTGTGTTCTCTTATCAACTTATAATCCAAAAATATAAAAGAAATGGGAGCATTCTTAGGAATTTTTAATCTTATCATAGATGTTGTTTTGAAGCTTCATAAAGCTTTAAATAATTATCTCATGAATCTTAGAGCCTTCTTGGAACAAGTTTTTGCCCTCAGAAAAAATCTTAGGGTTACTTTGATTCAAGTATATTCTTTTGTCTAGGCTCTCTTTTGATTTGTGCTTTCTCAGACTTATATAGCGATTTTCAATCCGCTTTTAAGTGTTCAAGAGAGTGCCAACAATCCTTAGGACCAAATTCTGCTCCTTTGAGTATTTGTTCGAGTCCAAAATTGATCAATAGCTTTTACCATCTGCTAGGACACAAACTGTAGCTTTACTTGGTTAACTAAGTCAGCAATCAAGTGATAACTCATCTTTTCAATCAATTTGGAATCCTCTCTCTTTGAATAAATCTTTACGATGATTTGGGGTTTGTATGGTCAAACCCAATTTTAACTTCCTCCTAATGGATTTTTCTTGCTTTTATTTTCTCTAACTTCATTTGGAGCTTCCTACAACTTTCTAATCAGTTCAAGAAAGCATGAATAATCCTTAGAACCAAATCATATGTTTATTGGACTCTTTGCTTGCCTAAAAGAAAGCAAGTATTTCCATTTGTTGCATAGGATTTCAGCCTACCATGTGTCATTTATTTTGCTCTATCAAACAAATGATATTCATCCTTAAAACTCTAGTTTAGGGTACTCACTTGATTTCAACTCTCAAATGAGAATCCAAAATGTTCAATCCTATTGCATTTGTTTGATCTCAAGTCAAACAAATAGCTTAACTCTATTAGTGATGCAAAATCGAACTACTTCTTGTCCCTTAAATCTTTATCTGTGAGACCCTGAAGGTGATCCTTTCACCTAGTCACACCACCTTCACAACTTTATCATAGTTATTGCATTTTAGATAGATTATATTTTTTTTCACTTCCCCCTACATCCACTTGAGTGCTATGTTTCCATGCTGATATTTTTATGACCTGATGCAGCTTTATCCTTACTTCTAACCATCCTTTATGAGAAGAATATATTAGTGCAATATATCGAATCCCTAAAACATAATGTCTTTTATTCTACATTAAGAAAACTATAACAAATCATGCACTATGGTGAACAGATAACACTAACAACTATTACTAAAGATGATGAATACAACAATATACCGTCTGCCAGGGGTCCAAGGGGGCTGCCCCCTGGCGGTATCGACGTCCGAGCGTACGAGCATGTACCTAGTGGTACCAAACATTGTTGTACCGAGTGGTACCGAGCATGTACCTAGCAGATACCGAGCGAATACCAAGCGGTACCGAGAAGACAACCGATTGTGGAATCTTACTCAGCAGAATATGGAGGTCTTATGTAGAACGGACCGATCTTGATTTCAAAATAAAGTGATGGATGGAACCACGAAGAAGAAGAGCTTTTAGCGTTGGTCGAAGGAGACTCCAATCCAACTTGCGGTAGAAGATAATTCCAAGCATAGGCGAAGAGCAACTCGCTGTGGAAGAAAGCTGACGCTCGAAAGAAGAGGGAAAAAGGTCGCTCGAATAGAAGGGAGAAAACCTGTTTTGGGAAATGACGGAAGACCGCGCGAGGGTTGGGGGTTCGAACTGAACATATATATTAGGTTAACTTTTTTTTTAATTTTAGAGGCGAGGCGCGCCTCTTATTGCGCATTTTAACCATGATAGGTTCATACAACACACTTAATTTATTGATCAAATAAAGTAAATAACCTTTTAGCTCTTGGGTCCATAAGCTTTAGCTTCACTATTTGCTCAAATCAATACGAGTTTCTTTTTTTTTTTTTTTTTGCCCTAAAGCCATTTGCTCACTGATTAAAATTTTGGAATGATTTAGAGAATTAATACAAAATACATCTTAAAGAAAGATATTTATTTGAGAATATTTAAATGGGCATGTTGGTAAAGAGGTAGATGATTTTAAAAGCATTCTGGTGGCCATGGGTATGGAACGATTAATGAAAGTAGTAGATCATATTAGATTTGTTTTAGCTTATGATTTTTTAATTGCTAATACCTTATTTAAGAAAAGAGATGAGCATCCCATCACTATATAAAAATGGATATAGTAAACTCGATTGATTATTTTCTTATAAGAAAATTAGATCATTTATATTATAAAGATTATAAAATTATTTCGAGTTGAAATTTATATATCAACATCATTATTAGTTTTGGACTTTAAGATAAAAGAGCAGAAAATAAAAAAGAAATTAAAACGATTTTTTAGATTAAATGGGGGCATTTAAAGAATATTAACAAAATAACTTGAGAGTAAGATTTTAGATCTTAAGATTTGTCTGTGCATGAGGATGCTAATGTTATGCGGGAAAAAGTGCTAGTGATATTAAGAATATTGCATAAAGATCTGCTTGGAGTATCAAAGGAAAAACTCCTAATAGTAAAAATAATTTGTGGTAAAATCCAAATTGCAAGAAAAGAAAAAAAAAAGAAGATTTTTTTATAAAATGGTACATATGTAAAAATTGATAGTTGGGAAAGATATAAAGACCACGTAAGGAGTTTAAAGAAACCAGTTTGCGATGCTAAGATCTTAAAAATCTTTAAAAATAATTGACATTAAGTTTCAAATCTCCATTTTCATGGAACTAGGGATGTAAATCTCTTGCTTGCATTGTACAAGAGTCTGTTTCTGGGTTTTGAATCCTTGCCATTGACGTCACAGTTAAAGCAACCTATAACGATTGCTCTAGTTCCACTCTCTATATGATTTTTTTATTATTTTTTTTCTAAAATCCCAACCATTTTGCATCAAATAAAGTAAGATAAAATCATTGCTCGTGGATTATTCCGTAAAGCTTATAATGATGCGAAAAGTGTGTTGCTAATTTTCTTCTTGCTCATTTAACTTTATACGATTTTTCAACTGCTTTCTTTACTACTTCCATTGTAATTATTTCATTTTCATAATTTCTTTCTTTCTGTTAGTTAACCTACTAGTACATGGGAATGGTTTGCAGGGCCTTGTTAAACTTGCTGATTTTGGTGTTGCAACAAAATTAAATGAAGCAGATCTTAATACACATTCAGTGGTTGGAACACCATATTGGATGGCCCCTGAGGTAATTTTCAAATCATTTTCATCAACATAATTTTGTATTTTGAATTACCTGCAAATGTTTATGTTGGAATGCAAAAGGCTGAGCAATGAACTTTTTCTACCATATGTAATAATTTACTATCTATTCGGGAGCTGTTTACTAAGCTTTTGGTATTTTTGACATTTAATTTTTCATACAATAAGTTGATTGTATATATGATTTCTCACACCGCCCTGCAACAAATTCACTCTCCATGGTTCCAATTCCGTTCTTCTCTTACTTCGGTCCTTGCTTCCTCCTTTTTAGTCATTTTCGGTGGAGCTGCCAAAACTTTGAGAGGAACTGTCGGACTTATTTATATTACTTGTGACCTTCGTAACAAACTGCTATGATTTTTTCCATCCTTCTACCTGCTTCATAATTACCTTTTTTCCCATCATTCTTCCTTTCATCCGTTGCCTTATCTTTGACAGCAAAGTATGACCATGGTCGTGCTTGAAAAGAAAAGGGAAATGTTTTAAGCACTCTGAAATTTCAGCATGCAAAAGTTTTGTATGCATGAATGGAGGAAATGAGGAAGGCTGGGGCAATTTGTAGAGGACGATAGCCAAATAACCCAAAAGAGGCTTTTTTGACCAAATGATGTAACATGCTACTGTTACCTTTTTTCTTGAGTGCAAATTTTGCTTTCATAGAATCACCTGGATAATCTCTAGTCTCACGTGTTGTATGCCACTGACATAGGTAAAGCTAAAGCAACAGTAGTATTTATATCATTTGTGGGTGCAGCTAACTCTCCATGAGGTAACTTTATGATTTTCCAAGTTAAAAGAGCACCTGACCAGTTAGAAACAAAAATAAATAGGAACATCGTTCCTATAAATGGAACCCAAGGACCATACCCCTCTCCAATCTGAGTTTTGCTCAAGTCTTGAATAAATTCAAGGACATATTCAAAGAAATTCTTACCGTCGGTTGGAATGGTTTGTGGATTCCGAACAACTATGATGACTGAACCTAATAAGATAGCAATTACAACCCAAGAAGTGATAAGTACTTGGGCATGAATTTGTAAACCTCCTATTTGCCAATAGAAATGTTGGCCTACTTCTACACCTGATATATCGTATAACCCTTTGAGTGTTTGAATGGAACCATGGCTAGTATACGAGGTCCTGCTAGGTTCTTATTTATAGAGCTCACTGGCTGACCTACATATTTGTGCCCAGTAGATCAAGGCATATGGAATGGATCATATATTATGTCTAGTTGATTTGAACCAAAAGATTCAATTTTCATCATCATCAGCCTTACCTGATAATATAGGGTTGTATATCTGTCCTCCAATCATTAATACTTGGTGCTGCTTTCATTGTTATACTTTACATGAGCTTTTCTTATAGTTTTTTGTTGCTAGTAAAGAAGAATAGTATGCAAAATCAATAATGTAAATAATTTTTAAATTATTGTATATATGTTTTAAATTTATAACATCTTTTGGCTATGACAGTTTTATATGTTGAAATATTGACTTTATCATTTCTTAGATGGTCCAAGTCAAGTTATGCTTTCTTTGGGCAATGAAAACACAACATGAATTGATACAATACAAATTATCTACAATGACGAGCATGATTTATTGTATTTCACTTGAACTAAATCCTTGCTACTTGTATCTCTTTGTTTGACTAATTTATACATATATCTTTTGCCCTCCTTAATGATTAATCTATTATATAATTCATTAAAAGCTAAAATATTTATATAACATATTGCTTTCTTAGATTCTTTACGGACTTTTTTATATCTTTCCCAATTATCAAAATTTTTACATATAAATCAATTTTTATTACATATATTCTTATTTTTTATCTTTTCTTGCACATTTTTTATTCAACCACCAACTATTTTTATTATTTGGAGCTTTTCTCTTTAATATTTCAAGCACTTCTTTTTTAATATTTTTAATATCATTAGCTACTTTTTTTTTTCACATTACATAAGTTTCCTCGTACACAGACAAAATTTTAAGATCTAGAATATTACTATCAAAAATATTTTTGTTAATATTTTAAATACCTCCATCTAATCCTAGAACAACATTTTATTTTATTTTTTATATTTTGCCCCCTTCATCTTAATATCCAAAACTAATAAGCTATGTTGGGTACATAAATGTTCACTTGAATAACTTTATAATCCTTGCAATCTAATCGATTATTTTTCTTATAAGAAAATAATCAATATGAATTTTACTATATCCATTTTTATAAGTGATAAGATGCTCATCTCTTTTCTTATATAAGATATTAACAATTACAAAATCATAAACTATAAAATAATCTAATATGGTCTTACCATTTTCATTAATCGCTCTAAAACCCATAGCCATCATAAATGCTTTTAAAATCATCTGCCTCTCTACCAACATGTTCATTTAAATCTCCTTCCATAAAAATTGTTTCTTCAAGTGGTATCTTTTATATTAATTCTTCTAAGTCATTACAAAATTTTAATTTTGAACACATATCCAAACCTATTTGAGGAGCATAATTACTTCTTATATTAATAATCATAACATCAACAATCTTTAAATCTATAATTCCATCTCTAATCTATTAATTTTTACAACATTATCCTTTAACTCTTATCTATAATCACATCTAAACCAATTTAGTATGACTCCTACCAGAATATCATAATTTAAAGGGCCCTTGCGCAATTCTCACTATATTCAGGCCATACAGCGGTCGTCGCTTCTAGGGAGCCCCAAAATTCAAAGGCTTGTGCTTGAAAATTTACCCTCAAGTGGAAATTAAATCTATCACTTTTTGAAGTCAATTGTTGAAGGTTGTTGGAGACCTCTTCTACTTCCTATTTATTTAGGCGTATTAGTTTTATGGGGAAACCTCTTTAGCTTTCAAACTCCTCTTCAAGCCTTCAAGATGGCGATTTTGGATCCTTTTGATATGAAAATGTTGGCGAATTGGTGGTTATTTTGGAGCTTCAATGATGAAAACTAATTTGATGTTCATGGGGTTACTCAAGCTTGCAAAAAGTTTGAAGTGCTTGTCGAAATTTAAGAAGGGATGCTAGAAAATGGTTAGTGACATTGATTGACTAGGAGCTTGTGTGAGGTGGAAGAGGTTGATATTTATTGTGGACAAGAGAAGTGAGTACAAGCTGAGGACATCTGATGAATTTGGGAGAAGATTAGTCTTGGTTGAGAGGATAAAGAGGGGTTAGAATGAGATGGGAGATGGATTAAGAAAAAAACATGATGAGCTCTATAGAGTTCACCTTGGTTGGTTCACAAACCAAGTCTATGTTATCAAACTCACAAGCATGAATAATAAGAATTTGTGGATAAAGAAAGAGTATTTTTCATTCTATTTATTAAGTATTTACAAAACAAAAGTTCAACCCTGAAATTCAAAATATTAGAATGAAATTGAAATTAAATTTATTTCCTTCATGATTAAGGCTTTCTAGAACTCTTATTTGAATTCTTCCTATTTGTTATCTGTCCGCCTCCCATTATTGGCTTCCCATCAGATGTAACTGTCCACTTTTAATATTTCGTGAAATATAACTCTCCAATTTAAATTATTTGTAACTTCCTCTCTTTGAAAAGAGGGAAAGTCTACTTTAATACTTCCAATTAATTAGCTTCAGGAATGCTCCAAACTTCTACTAAATGAACTAGACGAAATGAAATAGCTTATATAACTATTGAAGCATTTGCATTAATTATATGATTGCATAATTAACTAAGTATATTAATTTATTTACTTTTATTTGTGATCTTGTAATTGATCTTCTTGGAGGTTCATGTTTTTGTTCTGCATTCTCCTCTACAGCAGGCTCCTAACGTCTGACGTACTTGGTTAATTTCTTTATTTTGCTTTTCAGGTAGGCTTTGATTTTGTCCACTACTTAAAAGAATTCTCCATTTGACCTGAAGTTTTTTAATAAGTTTACTTTCCACTTTTTACCTGGCCGATCTCTCTCTTTCTTCCTTGTCACTCTCTTCCTCTCATTGTCCTTTTATTGTTGTGGGCTGAATAGCATTCAGGCGCTCATTTTTCTGGATATTGGTGGCATGATTTGGAATGGGGAGGGAGGAAATGTGGTTGGGTGTACAGATGGTTGAAGATGTGTGGGTAGAGAGAAGGTATTTGAACTGAGTGTAACTATTAAAAATAGAAATGGCTCTTTAGAAACCGTCTAGAAGGGATGGTTTTATGTTTTGTTAACTTAAGTTTTTATATGAAACATTTTTAAACTTTAGTTACCTAATGGTGAAAAATTGAAAATGTTGATGTAATCATTGCATGGTCCAAACTTGAAAGAATCCTGATGTAACTTATCCTTCAATAATTTGATAGACATGCTATTGTGAATAATGCATTTGGATCAGCACCAATACCTTTTAAATTGGCGAGAAGATATATATAACTTGGCCCAACACTATTTGACCTTTTGTAACCACTTAGTACATTCACAGGTTCTTTTTTAAGCTTTTGCATTCTGTTTCTTGATAAGAACCATAAACTTGTGTTGAACTTACTATGTTCTTATTTGCCTTGTGGGAGAAAGCTATTACAGTGAGACATTTTTTGGATTTTAAATTCTTATATGAAATGTTCAACATATTCTACTTATCATTAATATTTATTTTATTTTATTACTTGGATTAACTTTCTTGTTCACTTAGTATTGTTCATTTTTTCATACTTCTGATCAGTGTTGAACCACAAATTTGGATTTTCTAGGTAATTGAAATGTCGGGGGTCTGTGCTGCATCAGATATCTGGAGTGTTGGCTGCACTGTTATTGAATTGCTTACATGTGTTCCTCCTTATTATGAGCTTCAACCTATGCCAGCTCTCTTTCGTATTGTGCAGGTTCACACCAAAGACACTTAACAGAAATTTCTAAATCTATTTTTATACTGATAGAAGATTAAATTAATTTTTTTGCAGCATTAAGGGGTGCTTCGATTTTCAGTTTCATATCATCTCTTTTGTGTTGTAATTTAATTGTATTTCGAATCTCAAGTAAAGAGTGTCTTTTACATATACATTTTATATATATATATAGCACAATAAAAGGCACATCTCAAGGGTCGCCTCATCGCAATTTTGAAAAAACAAATGCCATGAGTCGTACTTCTCACCTTGGCCTGATGAGAGATGTTTGCCTTAGCAGGGTTGGGGCGTGTCTAAATTTATAAGAGGAACGAGTTACAAGGTTTAGGTGATATTAAATTTTTAGTTTATAAATTAAATTAAAAAAAAAACCCAAAATGACTCCCTGACTATTAGTAAGAGGTCAATTTAGTCCTACAGTATCACATTGCTCTAATTTGGTTGCTCAACTATTAAAAATTGATTCCAAATGGTCATAAGGTTGAAATTCACAGTTAAAGTTGATGCGAAAAATTAAATTTGTGTATTTTAGGTAGTGCAAATGTGTATAAAGTTATATTTTTTGTGTTACCTATCTGGTATCACTTGTACGATTACATACATTTACTATTGTGTGATTTAATTTATTTGAGTGGAATAAATGATATTCTTGTAAAGTACTTTATATTCTTTATATTAATTTGTAATATTATGTTTTAGTTTTCTTATATTTATACACTATAATTAATCATTAATTAGTTGGTTATAAAACTAACTAAACATAAGTTGATTTATTTCATTAAATTAAATCACAAGGAATATTAATTATTTTAATTGATGCATTTGAATAAATTAATGTTATTTATTAAAATTGATTTAAAATTTTATTTAATATATCTTATTCATTTAATGCAAATAGCATTAATAATTTTGAAATTCCAAACCCATGTCTTTCTCCCCCAAATCTAGTCCCCCAAATTGACGAAGCACTGGATGACAAAGAAGCTAGAAAGTCTTAAAGGGAGCTAAGCTTGCTAGAGAAGGCATTTATGGGAGCAATGCCATGTGAAGAAGTATTTGTGAGACCAGCAAATTTGTTAAATCCGCCTAATGCTAGGATTTGCTAAATTTGAGATTTAAGGTGAAACAGAGGAGAAATGAGATTTAAATTTTGAGGATTTAAAAAAGAATAATAATTATAAATTTGACTACTAAATATCCTCCTTTATTAATATAATAGCCAACTTTGTACTTTGCATCAAATTATACAGTGAATTTTATTGTGGGATCATTTTGGATAACTTTTCAATAATCAAGAGACCAAATTGAAATAATGTTATTCCCTGGGATTGAATTGGTTACTTAATAGTAGTTGGGGACTGTTTTGAACTTTTTTCTAAATTTAATATTTAAAATAAATCCTTGTTTTTTCTATAATCAGACTCACCTCTTTGAATTCCAGCCACTCCTAGCTCTTGCGCTCATCGCCGCTCGCAATTATAACCACAATTAAGGATGAGGGAGGAGAGAAACCTACTCACTATAGCAAATGATTCTTACGAAGACCCATTAAGAAGATTTGGGGAAACTTTTAAATTTATAAATTTTAATGTTAGAGACTTAAAATTCGTGTCTATATTGAATTAGGGGCGAGAGTAATTTATTTTCATGACTTTACTTTGATGTTAGTATATTACTTATTATTTCATATTTTTAATTAGCTTAATAGTTAAATTTTTAGACTTATGCCTCAAAACACCTTGAGGCTTACATCTTGCCTCGTGAAAAGAAAATGTCTCAATGCTTGATTACGTAATTTCGAACCTTGATACACATGCGCGCGCGCGCATATATATATATATATATATACATATACATATAGCATAGATTTCCTCTTTGAGAAGTCTGAAATTAACTAATTCGGCTTTGACAAATAGACAAGCAGAGTAGTGAAAAGTTGAGATTTTTGGTAGAGCTGTGATACTTGATTTTTGAGAAACGAAGTATCTAATAGAGGGAGAGCCAGAATGACAAAAATAAGTAGGATATTGACCAAATTAGGAGAATGAATGCCTCAAAATAATGAATTCAGGAGGTATAGATAAAAAATATATGAAGAAACTAAAAAAGAATCAATGAATTAATATTCATAGGGAATGATGCCATTAGAAAATGAGGATGATCAAAATTGATCAAGCAAGTTAAATGGAGGGTCAAATTAATTTAATATATATGAATTAGTGACAATTATGTAGTCCTCTAGTCCATGGAGGATATTCTTGAGCAATGAGGCTCTGGAGAGCTCTCACTAGTTACACAATCATTACCAACAATGGGAAAGATGGAAGCCTAAGAGTTTTTAGTATTTCTCATTGTTGCCCATCTGAGGCTCACATGTTTACTAGTCCTAATCCCTCCTTGGATCATTCCACAAATTTCTACTCTATTGCAAGATCAAATTGAGGATATATGTAATTACAAAAATTTATGACATAATGACTTTATATGGAAGCTAAATGCAACAATTAAAGAAAAGTGATTTGTATTTTTAGTACTGAGGTTATAGTGATCATTTCTGGGGATGTAAATGAATTGAGCCTTGCCTGAGTTGTCCATGGCAAATTGAGATCATGCTTGAGCTCAATTTTAAATTTGAGCTGGTTCACATGTCAGCTGGTTTATCTTTAAATAGCATAAATGATGCTAATCAATGTAATTGTAGTGATAAAATGATAAATATAATGAGAAATTTGCATTAAAATACGTGAATCAATTGAAACTAGGAAGAAAACTATAGTTTTTTTTTTCTTAAAATTTTACAGCTTTTTGGTTAGAATTTTGAATCTTAATATTTTCAAAGTGTATATAATATTAATTTATATTTTTTTAAATGAGCTAGTTTACAAGCCTAGGAGCAGTTTTGAGACTAGCATGAGTTTTTTCTTGTTAGCTAATCAAGCTCAACGTGCAAGCCATTTATAAGTCGGTTTGTGCTAGCTCACGAGTTGTTTATTCAATGACATCTCTAATAACCACTTTCTATCCGGTTAGATATGGTGTTTATTATATGAACAATTTTTTTTATTAGAAATCTGAAGAGGATTGAATAAACTTTGAGAAGCCCTAAGTAACCTATATCCATATATCCATTTGATCTCTTAGGAAAAGCTCCCCTTGAGCATCCTTTAATTAGAACATTGGAGTAGGTTTTTATTTTTTTGATGTGGACTGAGTTTGTTAATAAATTTTCCCTTTTTATTGGGTCATGATTTATCTTGATTTAGGGTCGAGACTTTTTATAATTGCAAGCCCCTACTGTTAATTGTCCCTCACAATCATAGAGAACACTCTTTGTTATGTCTCTTAGGCTTAGCGTTAGACTCATATTTGATGAGTTTCTAATAGTTGTGAGAATGGAGATAACCTGATGAAGATCCAATTCCACTTTCTTCGGTCTATTTGTGGACCTCGTATGCAAATGTTAGAGGCATCAAGCCTTAATGTCTAGCTGGGTTAATTAATAATTGTAGTTTGACTCCTCTTAAATAGCTCAAGTGGACAGGGATGGAAGTATGTATTGAATGTGTGCATGATGAAAACTAAATTGGCACCAAAGATAAGGCCGCTTGATGTTAGTGAAGGAAGTCTTCGTGGCATCAATGATGAATGACAACTTGGTGTTTGTGAGGAAGGTTGGTTAGGTGTAGTTAGGGGAGCCTACTTGGAGTTAATGACTTGGTTCGGTTTGTAGGTTGCATCATATGATGGGTTCAGAGGTAGTTGTGTACGTTAGGCTTGGAGGCGATTTTGGTTGCTAGGGTTGGAAGTAGTAGTTGAATAGTTGATGTACGGTTTGGAAGCAAAATCATTTTTTGGATCCACTTGGGAGTCCTTTGGCAAAAGTAAAGGCTTAAACTCTTGGTCCTCTATGAGTTCTAAAAGGGATAATTCAATAATCCACTCGGGAGCGAATGTTCGGTTGAGTTTTACTCTTTGACTCCTAGCCCTTTATTAGAATTGAAAGGGGAATGGGTTCAATCAATGGTTCACCATGAGAGGGAATTCATCCATCCTCTCAGGTGACTTTCAAGTTTCACCCTTCAACTTTTTAGTTCTCTATAAGATTCGAAAGGGAGGATTCAATAGTCTGCTCAATAGGTGGGATTCCTAAATTTGCTTATGATAGCTTAAGCTAAATATAGCTCTTTGACCTTATGCTCTATGGAACCTTACAAGGAGGCTAACAATCCGCTTTGAAGTGGGGCTTTATAATTCGCACTTTAAAATTGAGTGGAAATGATTGAACTTAGGTGTGATCTAGACTTGATTGGAGGCCTAAAGTAGTTGATGCTTATCTAGAAATTGTGTCCATATGCCAATTTTAAAATCAAATTTTAGTAATAAACCTTAGCCTCCTTGGGGCATGCCTTTGTCCTCTCTCAAGTTTATATACATATAGATGTTTGGGCTTGCTCCTCACTTGCCCCTCACACAGGCACAAGAATCTTGCAAAGAAGATGATCGGATCAGTCCGCTTTTGCTGGTTGTATCCTTTTCAGGCTTCAATAGGATCACTTTAAGCTTGTCTGGGCTTTGTTTGACGTGTTAGCGCAGTTGGTTGAGCCAATTTTGAAATGATTGGGCCCACATGCAATTAATTTGTCAAATTAGACTTTGCTTAGTCATTTGTGAGTGTTTTATGGTCCATGCTCTACTTTGAAATTGTGCTCATCAGGTAGGAGTTTTTCACAAACCCAATTGCTATTCATCAAAAAGCATATGAAACAAACAAAATCGTTGTTACTGTGATTTTTCTTATTTTTATGTGTCTTTCAATTTGTTTTTGTTGTTGCCAGTGGTTTTATCCTTAGAATTTTATGTTGTTGGTTATATTCGTTTCTTTTTGTTAGATTTTGTTCTGAGCTGTGCAATGTGTTGTCTTTATCCATATCAACCTTATCCTCTGATTTGTATGATCATGCATTACTGCCACCTTTTCATTTTGACATGATTGTAAATTTGTGCTTTTGTCCTGAATTCCTAATTTGGTTGCTTTAATGATTTTTTTAGGGACCTAATCTATCTCCTTTTTCTACAAAAAATTTCCCTGCAAGTAATATGCTTCGTATTTTGTTTTCTGCAGGATCCACATCCTCCAATACCTGAGGGCCTATCCACTGATATTACTGATTTTCTACGGCAATGTTTTAAAAAGGTAAATTATAAAAGAAGGCAATTTATAATTAATATATTCCCTTAAGTTTTTAAGATAGATACACATTTTCCTTAATTCTGCATTCTCTATCTCGTCACCAAGCTTACTGGTAGTAATATTTTAGGATGCGTTGCAAAGACCAGATGCAAGAACGTTGCTACAACATCCTTGGATTCAAAATTCTAAACGTGCTCTGCAGTCCTCTCTCCGTGAAATAGGTGGATCACTCAAGTAAGTTTCTGCAAACTATTGCAAGCTTGTTGCAATAGTCCTTATTAAATTTCAATATTTATTGGATAAAACTGCCGGGTGAGCATTTTTTATAACCTTTTTTTGTTACTGCTGCCATTTGTTATTTTTTGGTTGATTATGTTATACTTTCCTTTGTGATGCCACTTCGCAGAACATAACATTGACTTGTATGTGATGCCAATTTTCTCCCTTTTCTTGTTCTTCAGAACTCTTCTTTGATTCCAGAGTATAAGAAATGTTTGAAATAGCTGCTACCACGGGGGATTCTTTGCCATTATTAGACTTGGAACATTTACTTTATTTTCTGTAATGAAAGCTTACTATTGCTATCTGGAAAACATGATACTTATTGTTGAACTATAAAGTTCTGAATCATTTTAAAATAAGATGCGTCTGTACTACTTGATGCTTTGAGAAATTTTCATCCCGTGTAGGATGAAAGCCATGCTTTTTTGCTGTACCTGTGGGGTGGATATACAGAGAGCTTAAATGTTAGCGTTACAGTTTTTTATATAGGCTTTTGGCATCCTTATGTTTTCATGAGATCATCTTGTTGCAATAACAGTTGCTCTAGGAAGATGCTACCTTTTTGTGCTTCCTTCTAACCATTATTCTCAGATAGCATTGATATATTTTTAAACTTGTACCTCTTTGGACGTCTATATTTTTTATTTTTCTTATTCCAGATCACATAGATGAAATGATTTTCTTTTGTATGAAATGTTTCTTTAGCTAAGCATTATGTGTGTTAATACATGTTTTGAGTTTGATGGAATATGATATTAATACTTTGAGGACTTATTTTGCCCGGATCTACTTCACAATGATATTCAGACAACTAGAGTTTAAAATGGTATTGTACTTCAACTCTGAAAGATTATTAGGAAGAAATATCTGGGATAACACTTAATAGTAATTATAGTGACGAAAGGACCAAAGTGATCTATTGCAACACAAAAAAACTGTTTCTTCTAATGCAAGGAAAACATATTTTGTTTATTAGCGCATTTAATGGAGAAGAAATGTGTGAAATTCTTGTTATTTTTTTGGAGTCAATATTCTAGTCTACAAAAGGACCAAAGTAATCTACTGCAACCCAAAAAAAAAAGTTTCTTCTAATGCAAGGAAATCACATTTAGTTGATTAGCATTTAAAGGAGAAGGAATTTGTGAAATTTTTGTTATTTTGTCTGAAACATTTAACTCAATTTTATGCTTCTCTTTTAATGGACAACATTCTGCACCATAAAACATTTCAAGTCTCACCACCATCTTATAGAATTTTCCCTTAAGCTTGAGGGTTATTTTTCTATTACACAACAGGTTCGATGCATTCCTCCACTTCAACCATCCAACTTAAATTGTACTAATAATATCCTTATCTATTTCACCATCACTTTGAGCGGTGAGATATCTAAAATGTGTACTCTTATTAATGATTTGATCGCCCAAAGTTACAATCCCCCACTAGATCTATTACTACTAAAATTATACTCTTATGTATTTGATTTTAGATCTTCTCAAATGAAAACCTTTAGACTCTAAGGTTGACCTCTATAGTTCAAGTTTATCTTCAACCCCTTCTCTAGGCTTATCAAAAAAAAGAATATCATCAGCAAAAAGAGGTATGTATTGTTTGTTGAAAGAAAAGGGTGGTTGTGCATTTGCCATTTGACTTGGGGCTAACAAACATTGGGACAATGTCATGTAGAAGGATGAGAGGAAGAAGGATGATTTGGTGCAGAAAGGGATAGGATATTGTCAAGTCACTCAAAAGAAGAGGGAGATCTACTAGCTCACCCTCATATGCACCTTTAATCCCTTGAAATATAGGAAGAAAACCTTATGCTTTGAGGTTTTGTAAATTATGCTGTAGCTCAATAAAAAAAAGCTCTATTCATTCTATCTCTCCGTAAAAACAGGTTTATAAATTTTATGTAATACTCGAGATAAATCTTATAGAATCTAGCCCATTGGTAAGAATCAATTATTTTCATAGACACAAGGAAATAAAATGATGTCTAAATCAAATTAATCAAATCCCTAGTTAATTTGTTGCCATGGTGCTTCTACACAACTGTTAGTGTTGCCATAGTGACATGAATGCTATTTCCTCAATGGTCGTAACAGTAGCTTGGAAAAAGTTGGTATGATATCTCAACTCTGTTCCTTATTATTTTGTTAGCCATGACAGAGAATCCTTCCCACATCAGCTAGTGAGAAGGAAATAAAAGAACTACAAAATATGAGATAATAGTTTAGTTCACCACCACTTAACCGATACAAATAGTAACTGTGGTACGAGGATCCTCCAATATGAAGTGAAAAGAGAAATGCTCTTTGCACCCTCAAGTTGGCTTCTTTCAATGCCATGTTTATATATATATATATAACAATGTGATGTTGACATGCCGTTGCCTTATATATCGCTCTTCTTTTATACTTGATATGGTGCATGAGTAAATGTGTTGGAAAGTCTTTACTTTGTGGGTGTGGATAGTACTGCTCCGCATGAATATTCATCCATTTGTGGGGTTGGATAATACTGCTCCTCATGAATGTTCATACATTATTATAGGGTGATTATGCTCCTTTTAGACGCTCAATTTGGCATCTCTCTTTTAGATAAAAAAGCCTCTTTGACACTTTTGGGACATCCTTGCAGTTAGGCATATGTTCAAGGGTAATTGACCTCAATCTGTAACATTCGCAACCATTTCTAACCCAAATCAACTGCCTTTTTTTATTCTCTCACGTACTTTCTCCCCATCTTTCTCTTATCTGAAAAGCTTTTGTTTTTCTGTCAAATTTATTCTCAAGTTTTTCGCTTGATGATTTGATATTTTATTTTATTTATTCATTTTTTTTAATGTACACCATAAAACTTTTGAAATTAATTCCATCCCCGTACATGTAAATTGTAGTCATCATTCCAAAAATATCATCCTGTCTTTCATTCAAACATTAATCCATTTGTATACGTGATTTTACTATCATTTATAGTTTATACATGTCAAATTTTTATTCAAAGTTCTGTTTTTTTGTGTTGAATTTTCGTTTACTCATGTTTGTAATCTTTTTTGTTTATGAGATTTCTTAAACTAGAATTCTCACCAAATTGTATTTTGGCGATGAAAGTTTTTAATCTTTATCATTTTTTTTTTTAGTTTTGAAGTTTTATTTGCTTTAGACAGTCACAGATCATTAATAGATGTGCCATATGCATTGAACACTGGCGTTTTGTTGTTACAGGAACATAGATGAAGATGCTGCGATCACTGAAAACAATTCAGTGGGGAATATTCTCGGTGTTGGTGGGCCAGCTGAGGGTGCAGTAAAGGGTGATGATACCAACTTGGAGAAAGTATGCATTTATATTTTTCAATACTGTCACAAATGTCTGAAGGCAAATTCTTTAGTATGCAGGCATGGAAACACCCTTATCATTTTGAATTGCGAGTGTATTTTCTAATTTGTTTGCATCTTTGGTTGAGATCCTATCATCTACATTCCTTTGGTTCCGTTCATTAAGGTTGGGCCATACATTTTTTTCCTAATCTTAGGATACATACCCAGAATCCTCAAGTGAAGTGTGATTATATGTTTTTTTAATATTTCTTCTTAGAAATAGCTTTTCTTGAATTACTAAACTTGTTAATGCACATGATGGATTGAGCATTTATAGTAACATTCCATGACCCACCTTTTAACAAATTAACAAGGGAGATATTTCAACCGCCGTCTACTCGAGTGCATTGTGCTTGTTTGGATCACCAACATTTAAAGGTAATGGTTGTTTTAATAGCATTATATGATCAAAATCTAAATTGTTGTTATATAGTTGACATGCATAAATGAGGGGCAAATGAGAAAGGCTAGATTCATATTGATTATTCAAAATGATACCTCTTTTTAGACAACGCACTATGAATGAAGCTATTGACCTCTGGCATATTACATTATCATTTGAATAGTATTGTAATTTTAATACCTTTGAAGAGGGTCGGTCTAGAATAGTGCTTATGCTGCATCTAGTGTATTTTGGAAGTTTGATGTTCGAGTCACATAAAGCATTTCATTGCAAATGCATGGATAAGCTTGTGTCATTAATTCCTTCCTAGAGGTTCATATCCTATATTACTGGGAGCTCCACATTGATCCACTACTATTTCAAAAGAAAAAAAACCCCCACGATTTCCCCATGCCGCATGTCTCCCACGAACTTATAGTCCTCTCATACAAAACCCTTGCCATGCTCTCTTGCTTTCATCTTTCTCTCAAGAACTACATGCCCTCATCCTTCTTTAGTCTCCCTACTCCCTTACACGAGAGCCAAGAACTCCACTTCTTCAACTCCCTTACGACTTCCTCTCTTCAGCCGCCACTGGTTGCTCTATCATAGACCTCATCGGGCCCATGAGAGTCATACCTCTGCTCACATCTCTCCTTCAACCTCCATTCTTCTTTGTATTTCTCTCAAACATCAGCGCTGCAGAGCCCTAACCCAGCCATCATGGAGCTTGTCAAACCCCTACTGTCTCTATCTCTCCTCTCCCGCACAACTGCTTTCCACTCCGACCCAGGTTTTGAAACCCTCGACAATGCAATGCGAGGAATCGTGATGGGAGTTTGTTAGCTGAGGCTTTGATAGGACCACAACATTTTGAAAAGAAGAGTTTATCAAACATGAACATTTAAGTTAATCCTGTCCTTCACCCATATTTAATATATTCAGGATTAAAGGCAAATGAAGGAAAAACATGATTTTAAATCATGAAGGATTAGAATTATTTTTTTGGATGTTTAATAGGATTTAAGTTCAATTCTAGTTAAATTGTGTCTTAATCTTGCCACCAAACTATCCCTCCTCATAGGTCTCTCTCAAACTTTCTCTTTCTTCCTCTCTACAGCTCTCTTCCTCTCTCTCTATCTACCAAAACCTCTCTTCCTCGCTTTTTCTCTCTCTCCCTAGCTTCCTCTCTTTATTCTCTCCTCCTTTGCCCACCTCTTTTCCTTTCTCTCTAGTATCATTCTTTCTCGCTCTATCTATAGCTTCCTCTCTCATCTTTCTCTACCCACCTTTCTCCCTTTCTCTATTTCTTTTTCTGCCTCACTCTCTCTACATCTTCTTTAAATCCCTTTCTTTTCCATTTTTTACATTCCCTATCAATCTCACTCTCCTTCTCTTTCTATATCTAAGAAAGAGAACGAAAAAGAAAGAAGATTCCCAAAAAAAAGCAAAAAAGAAGGGTGTAAAGGGCCTAAAATTAAATGAAATTAAAAGAAAATTTTCACAAGTATTAGAGATAAATTTTTTGTTCTCCTTACGGCAATTATGTTGCCTTGAATTGTTACCAAGTGCAAGAAAAGTTGCCTCGTGTTTGGTAAAAATGTAAGAAAAGAACAAAATTTAGTACTTGTGCACTTTGCTCAATGTGACACATAAACTCGTACATTATACTCGTGCACAATATTTTGTTGTGGCAAAAACACTGTTTATTTTTGCACAAGAAAAGAAGACGCACGAATGTTTTTTTAAGCATGGTCGGTATGAAGACCCTTTGGTCACGGTCTCTTAGATATTGACAATGCATGCTTTTTTTAGTGTGATGGGAAGACCTTTTACTTTTTGTAGATGCCCTCTAAGCAGGAGATGCTAGAAAGTTGTCGAATTTTTAGTATGTGAGCTTGCAAGGGATTTTGTTGAGAATAAAACTATGTAGCGAACACAAACAAGAAACATAAAATGCAGCTGAAAAGAAAGAACATTGGGATTTAACATGGAAAAACCTGAATTTAGAATAAACTATAGAGCGACACCACACCAAGAATTTCACTATGAAAAATGATAGAAATTGTGCAGATCTCTTTCTCTCTCACTCTCGCATTGTCTCACTTCACTCTTGCGCCGTTTTCCTCTAGAATTGACAAAGATGCATAAAACCTCCCATGGGATGCAACTCTTCATGTTAAACATAAAAAATGAGAAAGAAAATTGCCCAGGCCGACATGCAATGCAATGGCACCAGGTTTGGATTGTCGTGACACTCCACTCTCTATCCAAATCAATGTTGAATTAGACCTCAATTCAGTCTGTCGAGCTCACCTGGGGGTTGCAGGGGGCCTCCTACTTTTGGCTCAGGGGCAAGTGCAGGTGCAAGTGTATTGTATAGTGAAAAATGAAGTTGAAAGGACTGAGAAAATAAACACTCAAAATATTATGCTTGTCAACTTATAAGATCATAATCGAACATAAACAAATCCTATAGGGACATTGGTAGCTCACTTAAAAGCATAATATGAGCTCATTTACTTCTAAATCACTATCAAAATCATAAACTGCAATTAAAAAAAAAAGATCAAGTGAGGGCCCCTATTGAATGGTGAAAACGCCCACTTATTGAGGTATGCCTAAATAAACGAGATATTAAATGTAAACAAACAATGTGTAATAAACCCTTGGCCGTGCCCCTCCTCCGGTTTTGTAATAAATACATGAAAGTGGATGGAAGGTGCAATATTCAATTTTAAAATGAAGAAGTTGCGCGTGCATTTCAACACGATACATTTACGCAAATGATAAAATTTGGATTTTTTTCAATCATATGCATGCACTACAAAACATATTAGAAACTTAAATATACCACTTTGAAAGCACAAAAGTATATCATGCAAATGCATTATTGATGTAGGCAAGGGGGGGGCTCAAAACAAGTTGGGTTTTTAAATTTTGGTGAGCTTCTAAATTCAGCTCATAATGTTGCATTTTCCCCTTTGTCTTCTTGGTTTTCCCCTGGCTGTTGCTGTTCCCATGATTTCCCCTTGGTCTTCTCGGTTTTCCCCTGGCTATTGTTGTTCCCGTGAAATAAAGATGGGGTTCCGCCCCCTTTTCCCTGTTCTCCTCGGTTTCTGCTGGTTTTGTCCCTTATGTTCTGGATGGAGATGAATTTGACTGATTTTTGGGATGTCTTTTCAGCTGTTGTTTAGAATTGATGCAGGCGCGGGGGGGGGGGGGGGGGTTCAAAACTAGTTGGGTTTTAAATTTTGGCGAGCTTCTAAAATCAGCTAATTAATGAGCCTTTTCTACTTATTTAGCTCAATAAATGGTGGAATAAATTCACTTCCTAGCTTATTAATTCAAAAAGATATGCTATTATTTCAAGAGTTTATTGTGGAGTGGACTTGTGCCTCTTCCCCTCCCTTTGCCTTCTCAGTTTTCCCTTGCTGGCTGGTTTTCCGTGACCTGCTGCCTTGTCTCCTGTGCTGACTCTTCGGGTCCCTTGCTGGTTGGTTTCCCGTGACCTGTTGCTTTGTCTCCTGTGCTGGCTTTTCGCGTCCCTTGCTAGCTGGTTTCCCGTGGCTGATTGGGGGGATTTCCGTGGGCTGTTTTTCTGTGCAGAATTCCTGCTATTGTTTTGCTGTCTTTTGGCCTTTCATTTGGTGTCCTTTGGCCTTCTAGTTCCCATAATTTATTGGGTTAATTAGTGTGTAAAGTGGTTGTTTGGCTGCCATCTTTTTTGCCTATATATAGAGAGTTTGTGGCTGTTTTAGGAGAATGTTATGTGAGTTATTTTTTGGAAGCCAAAACCTGCAGGTTTCGTCGTGGAAAAGCTCGAGAGCTTGTTCCATTCCTCTCTTCTTCTAGGAAAGCTTGCGAGTTTCTCCTTCTTTGTCTCGGCTTCTAATCTCATTCTTCTCTCCACAAGATCGACCCCACATGTATCATTCTTCTCAAATGATGGAATTGCAACTTTAGGTGTCTTTAATTTGTTTGTTTATCTGTCGTTTGTAAGTCAAAGTTTGTAAGAGTCTTTATATTATAAAAAGTGTCTTTTTGGGTATTTTTGTGTCATTTTTATTATCCTAGGAAGTATTTGTTTTTGCTCGCAAAAATTTGGGTCTCTTCCCAAATTTTTGCTTGCATTAGGAATGTCCCTTGGCCTTTCATTTCCTGTTTTCTGTGCAGTTTTTGGGGGCTGTTTTGATGTGTTTTCTATGCAGTTTTTGGGGGCTGCTGTGGTGTCTTTTGGCATTCCTCTTCTCCAATTTATGAGGGTTGTTTTAAGGGATTTTGGGCTGCTGCTTCCCTCCTATATATATGATTGTTTTGGGCTATTTTAAAGAGTTGATGAATGTAATTTTTTGGAAGAAAACCTTTGGGCTTTGCTTGATAGCTTGCGAGCTATGTATTCCTTTCTCCTTCTTCTAGGATAACTTGCGAGTTATGCCTTCTTCGTCTCGGCTTCTAATCTCCTTCTTCTATCCGCAAGTCCGACGTCACTTGTATCTTTCTTCTCGACGAATGGCAAAGCAAGTTTAGGTGTTTAAGGTGTCTTTATTTTCTAAGTTTGTAAGCGTCCATTGTTATAAGTGTCATTTTATAATATTAAAATTTGTTTTTGTTGTATTTTGTCTAGTTTTTGAGAGTTTCATGTAATTTATTTTATCCTAGGAAAGTTTAGTCTTTGTGCATCAATTATTTTAAGTGCACTATGCAAATGTACCAGTAAATTTTTTTAATGAGTGTGAAAAAGTATCATGTAATTGCATCAAGTAGCATGCAACCTTCAAGTGCAACGACAACTATGCAGATACAACATGCAAGTGCACTGACAACTATGCAAATGCAACATACAAGTGCATAATTGAGCTTACAAATACAAAATGCAAATGCATCATGTAAGAGCATTGAACAACGTGCAAGCAAATCTTGCTAGTGCATTGAAAAGTACGCAAGTGAACCGTGCAAGCATAATGAAAAGAGTGTAAGTTTATTGAAAAGTATGCATGTGCATGTTGACCCAATTCTTGGATTAAGTCGACTTGATATAATTAAATCAAATTTCAACTAAATTGTTGACCTGTGATGACTCGATTTAATCAAATTTCAAATTCGACTCATTTTTTTTTACTTGATGTAAGTTGTTTAAATTGAATCAATCAATTCAATTTAATCAAAATTATTAGTTTTATTTGGCCTTAAATTTCTTAATCAGGTGGTCAAATTGACTCAAATTAAAGTTAATCAAGTCGAATTGAGTCAAATTGAACTTTATCAATTCAATTGAGTCATGTTATGCAAACTTGAACTAAATTGAGCTTAAATTTGCTAGTCGGTTCAACCCACAACCTTCAAATTGCTTTCTTAGCCTTTCCTCAGTTATCCAAAGCCCAATCCTTATGAATTGAATGACTGGAGACACAGGGGGAGAGCAGTTGAGCGCAGATGGTCCCCATTCCGACTTTTTCCATGATCAACTAGGAGGAATTGATCCCCACCGTTTGCCAAAACCAGGTTTGGGGACAACTAACTTTTTATTTTCATCCCAACTTTCTATATCCATAATTGGGAGAAATAATGGGCAGAGAGAGCTTTGGAGATGTGGGGTTCTTGAGTTAAAACAAAATGGAGGGAAGTATCAATCAAGGCATGAAAGAGGCGGTAGAGAGTGGAAAAGGAAGGTGTTCAGCTTAGAAGGAAAAAAATTGAAGGGTTTTCATTTTTAGAATTTTTGGCAAGGATAATGACATTCCTACAACTGGTTTGGCTGAGTAAAGTCGAGTTGAGAAGCTTTGAGGTTTTCTCTTCTTTGTGTTGGAGATAATAGAGGGGAAACTTTTTTTTTTTTTTTTCATTCAACTTGTTTCCTTTTTTTCGGTTGCTTGTTAGTAGAGCATTGAGTTATAAAGATTCATCCACTCTGGCGTGTTGTGATGACGTCCGGGGTAGTCTAAGCTTTGGTAAGTGATCCTCCATTTTAGTTTCCTTTGTTTCATCTAAACAAAGGCACTACAACCGACGACCACTAAATACGAGCTTAAATGAGGTAAAACTTTTGAAACTTAAAAAATCTGTCTATCGGCCATATAATTGTGCATGTGATGATCCCCTCCAACCTTAGAGCTTCTTTGAATGTTTCCCGAATGCAAATCTTCCTGTCCCCTTCATTAAATCCTCGGAGGTAAACTGATCATATGATGAATGAATTTGGTTGATCATTGAAGGAAGAAGATGAAGAACTAGATGGATTATCAGGTTTGGACTAGATGTCCACTATTGCATGATACTTGCTTTCAAATTGGTCCCATTATCTTCCTTTTCGATTCATGGAAATTTAGTGATTTCCAATAAATGATCTTCATTCACAATGATGGAGGAGGAAAACAATACAATCTTCTTCCATTCCTGTGAAAAGAGAATGGAAGATTTTGATTTTCTAGCACCATGCTCTCATGCCTGTGTATCTTAGGTTCTTATTAAAACATAGATGTCATAGGGGTCTTCAAAATTTCTAAGTTAAAAATAAATGAAAGTTTAAATAGATTTAATTAATTTCAAAAATTATGAAGCCCCATGGGATATGGCATTGACCCTCAAAGGTCTATATTTAAAATCTTAGTCTTTGCAGTCAATTAAATTTACATTTGCATTTTTGTTCAAATGTTTTGGACAATTTAATAATATTATTAAATTTCTTAAATTTAAAATACAGAAAATTCCTAATTAATTATGAAAAATTCTTGAATAATTAAGTCCAAACTTCTATGTGCTTCTAAAATTAGTAGACCATGCCTAAATTGATCTCGTTTGATTTCTTAAGTCATAGGTGTGTTCTCTTATCAACTTAAATCCAAAAAATATAAAAGAAATGGGAGCATTCTTAGGAATTTTTAATCTTATCATAGATGTTGTTTTGAAGCTTCATAAAGCTTTAAATAATTCATCTCATGAATCTTAGAGCCTTCTTGGAACAAGTTTTTGCCCTCAGAAAAATCTTAGGGTTACTTTGATTCAAGTCGAATATTCTTTTGTCTAGGCTCTCTTTTGATTTGTGCTTTCTCAGACTTATATAGCGATTTTCAATCCGCTTTTAAAGTGTTCAAGAGAGTGCCAACAATCCTTAGGACCAAATTCTAGGCTCCTTTGAGTATTTGTTCGAGTCAAAATTGATCAATAGCTTTAACCTCTGCATAGGACACAAACTGTAGCTTTACTTGGTTAACTAAGTCAGCAATCAAGTGATAACTCATCTTTTCAATCAATTTGGAATCCTCTCTTCTTTGAATAAATCTTACGATGATTTGGGGTTTGTATGGTCAAACCCAATTTAACCCTTCTCCTAATGGATTTTTCTTGCTTTTATTTTCTCTAACTTCATATGGAAGCTTCCTACAACTTTCTAATCAGTTCAAGAAAGCATGAATAATCCTTAGAACCAAATCATATGTTTATTGGATCTCTTTGCTTGCCTAAAAGAAAGCAAGTATTTCCAATTTGTTGCATAGGATTTCAAGCCTACCATGTGTCATTTATTTTGCTCTATCAAACAAATGATATTCATCCTTAAAACTCTAGTTTTAGGGTACTCACTTGATTTCAACTCTCAAATGAGAATCCAAAATGTTCAATCCTATTGCATTTGTTTGATCTCAAGTCAAACAAATAGCTTAACTCTATTATGTGATGCAAAATCGAACTACTTTCTTGTCCCTTAAATCTTTATCTTGTGAGACCCTGAAAGGTGATCCTTCATCCTAGTCACACCACCCTTCACAACTTTATCATAGTTATTGCATTTTAGATAGATATATATTTTTTCACTTCCCCCTACATCCACTTGAGTGCTATGTTTCCATGCTAGATATTTTTTATGACCTGATGCAGCTTTATCCTTACTTCTAACCATCCTTTATGAGAAGAATATATTAGTGCAATATATCGAATCCCTAAACATAATGCTTCATTTATTCTACATTAAGAAAACTATACAAATCATGCACTCATGGTGAAGCAGATTAACACTAACAACTATTACTAAAGATGATGAATACAACAATATACCGGTCTGCCAGGGGTCCAAGGGGGGGCTGCCCCCTGGCGGTATTCGACGTCCGAGCGGTACCGAGCATGTACCTAGTGGTACCAAACATTGTTGTACTGAGTGGTACCGAGCATGTACCTAGCGATACCGAGCGATACCAAGCGGTACCGAGCAGACAGACCGATTGTGGAATCTTACTCAGCAGAATATGGAGGTCCTTATGGTAGAACGGACCGATCTTGTATTTCAAAATAAAGTGATGGATGGAACCACGAAGAAGAAGAGCTTTTAGCGGTTGGTCGAAGGAGACTCCAATCCAACTTGCGGTAGAAGATAATTCCAAGCAATAGGCGAAGAGCAACTCGCTGTGGAAGAAAGCTGACGTCGAACGAAGAGGGAAAAAGGTCGCTCGAATAAGAAGGGAGAAAACCTGTTTTTGGGAAATGACGGAAGACCGCGCGAGGGTTGGGGGTTCGAACTGAACAAATATATATTAGGTTAACTTTTTTTTTAATTTTTAGAGGCGAGGCGCGCCTCTTATTGCGCAATTTTAAACCATGATAGGTTCATACCATCACCTTCATTTATTTGATCAAATAAAGTAAATAACCTTTTAGCTCTGGGTCCATAAGCTTTAGCTTCACTTATTTGACTCAAATCAATTACGAGTTTCTTTTTTTTTTTTTTTGCCCTAAAGCCATTTGCTCACTTGATTAAAATTTTGGAATGATTTAGAGAATTAATACAAAAGATACATCTTAAAGAAAGATATTTTATTTGAGAATATTTAAATGGGCATGTTGGTAAAGAGGTAGATGATTTTAAAAGCATTCATGGTGGCCATGGGTATGGAACGATTAATGAAAGTAGTAAGATCATATTAGATTTTGTTTTAGCTTATGATTTTTTAATTGCTAATACCTTATTTAAGAAAAGAGATGAGCATCCCATCACTTATAAAAATGGATATAGTAAACTCAGATTGATTATTTTCTTATAAGAAAATTAGATCATTTATATTATAAAGATTATAAAATTATTTCGAGTTGAAATTTATATATTCAACATCGATTATTAGTTTTGGACTTTAAGATAAAAGAGCAGAAAATAAAAAAGAAATTAAAACGATTTTTTAGGATTAAATGGGGGCATTTAAAGAATATTAACAAAAATAACTTTGAGAGTAAGATTTTAGATCTTAAGATTTTGTCTGTGCATGAGGATGCTAATGTTATGCGGGAAAAAGTAGCTAGTGATATTAAGAATATTGCAAAAGATCTGCTTGGAGTATCAAAGGGAAAAACTCCTAATAGTAAAAATAATTTGTGGTAAAATCCAAATGTGCAAGAAAAGATAAAAAAATAAGAAGATTTTTTATAAAAATTGGTTCATATGTAAAAATTCTGATAATTGGGAAAGATATAAAGACGCACGTAAGGAGTTTAAGAAACCAGTTTGCGATGCTAAGATCTTAAATTTTAATAATTTATAGAATTAGATACTAAGGATTTAGTTCAAGTGAAGTGTATTAAGGATTGAAATCAAAAAATACTTTTCTTAGAAGATGATATTCAATAAAGGTTGATGAGATATTTTGCTAAATATTTTAAAGAAGAATGTGAAAATACGATTGACTTTAGTGACTTATGCACCATAAATAAAAATATATATTTTTGTTTTTATTGGCATATTAGTAAAACCGAAGTTGGAGAGGCGTTAAAGAAAATGAAGCATGGAAAAGCTATTGGACTTGATGATATTCCAATAGGGGTGTGGAAATGCTTAGGAGATGAAGGTATTTCTTGGCTCACTAAATTTTTTAATTCTATTTTGAAGACTAGAAAGAAGCCAGATGAGTGGAGAATGAGTGTATTAATTCTTATTTTTAAGAATAAAGGCGATGCACAAGATTGTGTAAATTATAGGGGAATTAAGTTAATGTGTCATACTTTAAAACTATGGGAGTGGGTTATGGAGCGTTGGTTGCGGCGTGATACTGATATTTCTCAAAATCAATTTGGATTCATGCCGAGTGGGTCTACTATGGAAGCCATACATTTATTGAGAGGTTTGATGCATAAATATAGAGAGAATAAGGAGGATTTACATATGCTATTTATTGATTTAAAGTAAACATGTGATAAAGTTCCAAGAGAAGTGTTATGGAGAGTTCTTGAAAAGAAAGGAGTTAATAACATTTTTATTCAAATCATTAAAGATTGTATGCAGGAGCTATTACTTGTGTTCAAACACAAGGTGATTTGACCAAGTAGTTTCCTATTTCAGTTGGATTAAATCAAGGATCAACCTTAAGCCCATATCTTTTTGCTTTAGTCATGATGTTCTCACTAGACATTTGCAAGAGGATGTACCTTGGTGTATGCTTTTTGCTAATAATATTCTTCTTGTTGATAAGACTAGAGAGTGAGTTGAAGGTAAACTTTAATTATGGAGGTCAACCTTAGAGTTTAAAAGTTCTCTTTTAAGTAAATCTAAAACTGAATATATAGAGTGTAATTTAGTGAGGGGACTGTGACTTTCGGTGATCAAGTCATTAATAAGAGTACATGTTTTAGATATATTGGATTTATTATTCAGAGTGATGGTGAAATAGATGAGGATATTATTACCAGAATTCAAGTTGGATGGTTGAAGTGGAGGAATGCATAGGGTTTGTTGTGTGATAGAAAAGTTCCCCTCAAACTTAAGGGAAAATTCTATAAAATGGTGGCGAGACCTGCAATGCTTTATGGTGTCGAATGTTGGCCATTAAAAGAGAAGCATAATACTAAGTGTTGCAGAGATGAGGATGCTTGGGTGGATGAGTGGCTTTACCCTTAGAAATATGATACGAAATGAGCATATACGTGAAAAGGTTGGAGTAGCTCCAATGGAAGATAAGATTAGAGAGAGCCGCCTTAGATGGTTTGGTCACATAAAATGGCGGCCTTCAGATGACTTAGTTAGGAAAGTAGAGGTACTAGATTTGACTTATGTTAAGAAAAGTAGATGCAGACCTAAAAAGACTTGGTTAGAAAATATTAGACATTATCTTTCTTTATTAGATTTAAACGAGAATTTGACTTTTAACATGACACAATGGAGAAAAAGAATTCATGTAGCCAATCCCACGTAGTGGGACAAAGGCTTGATGTTGTTGTTGCTTCTTAGCCTCAAAGCCAAAGATTATTTCCTTATCTTGATCCAAACTTTTAATATTCCTTGCCTAGCAAAAATAGGTGATTTTATTCTTTATTTAAATCAAAACAAGCCTTCAAGTCTTTTTTAAAAGCCTTTATTCTGAAATTTACCCATATCAACTAGGTGAATTTCATTTAATTCTAAGTTAAACTCTTAGATATGTTTGTTTAACCCAAAGTCAACAACTACCTCTCTCTTAGCTAAAGAGTAAGAGAATCATTAAAATCAACAAAGAAAATACTTATGTTTTTTTTATTGAAATGATGTGTCATTTCACCCCAAAAGATGGAATGTTTAAATCATTGTTAAAGGCAGTATAAATGGCATACTTGTGTCAAAATAAATTATAGTCATTTTATGAGTTCTTCTTAACCCATTTAAAAAATGAAACTCCTTTATAATTCAAATAAAAATTTTATGTTATAAAAACTTGAGGTGAAACCATCCCTAGATGAAAATGAATTTTTTTCCTATTTTACAATAAAATAATACATTAAATAATAGTGTGGTAGTCACATGAACCTACACATATTAGATGTACAACCCTTTAGGCATTCTAGGACTATGATTTTCTTTTTTTTTGTGTAAATGGTTGTAATTTTTAGTGTGAATTGATTGGTTGATGATTCTCTGTGTTTTGGGCATACTTGCTTCAAAACAAGTTGTGATCATATTATGTGTTCTTCATAACTCTTTTAAAATATGAAAAATCCTTTAAAATTCAAACAAAAAATTAAAGTTATAAATCCTATCATCTCATTTATATAACATATGAACTTTATGTGATAATGCCAAGAAGTATAACATATAAATCGCATGATCAATCATAAGATAAGAATAATATAATCATGATCTAAAGTAATCATAAAAATTTCATAAACATGCTTGAATTTTCAAAACATATAACTAGAGAGAAAACAAATGTATCACTGTAATAAAGAACCATGAGTACTCACAGATTCGAGGGATTTGATTTTCACACTTCGAGGTCACAACAAATAAACACCTATAAGAAAAATATTTTCTCCTTCAAAAATCTACTAAATAAATCTAAAATTAAAATTCTTCTTCTCTTTTTAAACCACTGTAAGTTCTCTCTCTCCCTCTCTCTCTCTCTCTCTAATTGATCACATAAAGCATGTATATATTCTAAAAATTTATATTTTAGTCTAATTACATATTTTATCCAAATTAACCATTTACCCTAACCTAATTTAATTTAAACTAATTTCTATTTTCGGATTTATTAAAATCCCTAATTTTGGAAATCCTAAATTATTAAATTCACTCAAATCAATATGCTAAAATTTTCCCTAAACCTAATTTAATAATTACCTTAATCATTTTCGGATTTATTTAATTTAAAAATTTATGAAAAATAGAATTTTTGCTAAAAAACTAAATTTTAATCATTAAAACACTTCTAATATCAGATGAAATAAAAATTATAAAGAAGTTTGGTTAAAAATCACAAATTAGGAAAATCCTAATTTTTCAATCTCAAAATAATTTGAGGAAAACATTATTTTTTATGTTAAATTTCTTTCCCTACCCTTCCCTAACAATCCTCCTTTAATTTCCTAAAGGATTTCAAAGTTTCCTTTAAACCCTAAAAACTTATCTTCAAAAAAACTTTGAGAACAAAGGAGAAATGCAGATTCTAATGCATACCTTAGTCTCCCCTTAGTCTCCTCTACGTTTTCCCCAAATTTCCTCGTCGAAAACTGCCGCCAGAGTCGCCCGTCGCCTCTCTCATCTCCGCCTCTTCCGTCGGCCCTTCTCTCTTCGTTCTGCCGCAAGAAAGAAATGAAGGGACCGAATAAGTACATTGGGGGTTAGGGATTAAATGCATAAGGTCCTAAATACCCTTTCATGACTTATATTTGTATTAATTTTAATAGGGGTAGTTTAGGTATATTATAACTTCAAACATTTTTAATTTCAAAATTAAGCGAATTTCAATATATGTTCTTTATATCAAATTATTCAAAATTTTGCGTAGAATTTTATAAAATTATTTTCGTCAAATTCCAATAGTTTTAAAAAATTCACTTAAATCTCGTCGCGGCTCATCAAAAAGCGTGCAAATTCTAAAATTGGCATTTTCCAGGTTTTACACATTTCCACCTTGTAGATCCACCAATGGGCATCATCTCCCTAAAATATAAGCATCTTTAGCTTCCTTACCCTCGGATCTCCTTTGTTCCCCTTATTTCCTCCATAATTTTCCCATTCTCTGAGAGGGTGGTCCCCCTCAAGTGTTCCAATCATCCCTTTTATGCTTGTACCCAAACCTTTCATCAAATTTCCACCTTCTGCTTTCAAATTCAACACCCCTTCGATCATTATCAACCCCTCTCCTTTCAAATTCAACACCCCTTCAGTCATAATTAGTCCATCCTCTCTCAAATTACATCTCTCTCTTCAACACCCTTTCATTCATGACCGACCTCGTCTCCTCATACCCTCTACCCGGCTCCTCCTTAGTGATAGGCTCTAGGGGAGGCATTCTCTCTTCTACTTCCAGAATCTCCACCTCATAATTTTTCATTCACCTTATTGGATTAGGGCTTTCTCCACTTCCTTGGTTGTCGGAGGCCTCCCTCGCCTCCGACGACGCCATTTTGAGTTGACTCTCAAGCAACTTCTTTAACATCTCCTCCAGGATGAAAAATTTTTCATCTATCTTCTCGTGCATGGCTGAAATTTGACTTTTGAAATATGAAATTGAGTTTAGAGATCTGAAATTTCAAATTTCAATTGTCCAATCTCCCATTCCAACACTTCTATCTTTCTTTCTGCCACAGGTACCCGGATTTAGGCTCCAATAGCCAAAAACAACTTTGATGCAAATATGGCCTCCAAATAATAAAAAACAGCAATATCGTAAAGGAAATGTAGTAGAAATCAACAAGAAAACTTTTATTTCAGACCAGGAAATTGCTTTAATACCAATTTGATAGGAAATAGATGCATTTTTATAAAATCAGCGGATGAAACACAAAAAATTGGGAAGAAGATTGCTCAAAAATATTTTTTTACTAAAAGAATTATGAAGAGAAATGCAAGACAATTGGATCTTCAATTGGAGAGGAAGATCCAGCTCTCTCAAATCCCTAGCCGTTGGCTAAAGCCTAAATAACCTAAGAATAAACTAAATTCAGCAAACAAGACATGAAAGAAAACTGAATCCTAGATAAATACTACTTAAAACATATCCAAAATAATGCAATTCCCAAACAGACCATTTCATATAATTTTCCCTCTCAATTACTCCCTCATCTCCCTTTGAAAATGCCCCGGGCTCCAGCCCAATGGGGTGGTATTTATGGCAGGTGGAAATGTTGGCAGAACTTCCATCTGTTGGATGTAATTGCCTGTCCCGTAAGGATCGGCTGGCTCGGTCCCTCTTGGACCGGTTGGACCGGTCTAACAAACTCTCCCAGCAAAGATGGCGCTAAGTTTTGGAGCCTGCACTCCATACAATGGATACATACTTGTTTTAATCTAAATGGATCTGACATTCAAATAATCACTGAATCAAACTATCCGGTAATTATAGGCGGCCACTATAGGAATTAAACTTCCCTGTAATGACAGGCTGCTACTATAGGTTTTTGGAGGAAAGAGGGTGAAATCTTGTGAACTCTTTTCGGAAATTAATTGTGTTTTATAATGATAACTTGATTGATTTTTTGTCATGTTAACTATTATTATGAGTTTTAGCAATTTTTTTATTTGATATCATGATCCAGATTTTGTGGCTCAACTTATTGGAGTTAATGCTAATATCTCTTCTATTTTACTGTGATATAGGTGAAATCTGAAAGGGATTCTTTGGCTACCAGCTCTTTGGAAAGGAATGGAACTGATGAGAGTCAAACTGGAAAGAATAACATTACCCAAGATACCTCCCCGGAAGGTGTTGATAGTTTGACGGATGATGTGCTTTCTGCTAGAGACCCAACTTTAGTCTTTCATCAGAAACCAATGGCCTCATCTTCTGTTAAAGAAGCTTCTAGCGCCAATTCAAAAATAGACAATCCACAAATATTGAGTGAACCTTCTCCTGATGTAGCAAATGGGCTGGTCAGCGTTGCTGTGGGTGAGGGAGAAAACGGTTTAGATGTCGAGCGCGATGATGAAGGAAGCTCCAGCCCCGATGAAAGTAGCTTATTCTCCTTCCGGGCCGGAATGCGAAAATTTGATTCTCATAAGGTGAGTCGAGGGGTTCAACTAGAACACCCTTCCCTTCTCAATTTGGTCATGATAAAGTTATTTTCCTTGCTTTTTATTGAAAAATCTGCTAACCTATTTCCCAGTGGAGCTTATAGAATATATATTTTAGTGGCACTATTATTCGTATGATTTGCTCTTTTATTGAAGTTAAAGCTATTTCATAATTATACAAACTATAGTTTGTCATTTATTAGCAAATAGAATAACCTGGTTCTCCAAATGTCTTAAACTAATATAGCGTTCAAATTGGCTGGAGCTTATCTTATGATTGTTGAGATATATGTTATTTCAATGTCCTTTTAACTAGTTTTATCAACCCATTTCAAGGTTATGAATCCCTCTACTGTAACTGGAGTGGATGACTTGAGTAGATTCAGGGATTCCCCTGGAGATGCTTTGCTGGATGATTTATTTCAGCCACTGGATAGGGTTCCAGGAGATCAAGGTGCAGAAGTTTCAACTTCCACAACAGATCAAGGAAATGTATTAAGTGATGGCGCTAAAAGTTACCTGGCCAAGGAACTCAAGGCTAGGATGGCACAGAAGCACTTGGAAACTGAAATTAAAGAACGCAAAGGTGGAAAGCTTTTGGAGTATGTGATGGATGTGATTGATATTGATGGCCCGGTACAACTTCTTTTCTCCATGGTGCATTTGCTTGAATATAATGGGTGTCATGCTTAAGATTTTTGTTTTATCCATGTGTAAGTGGTAGTACTGCTGGAAAAGGTATTCATGGACTCAGTATCCATATTGGCCTGAGTTATTGCCTTTCTTTTGATAGGTTTTTGAGGAGAATTTGCCAGCAGAGAACATTTTTCTCATTCAGGTATTGAATTTCTCCTAATGTAGAACTTTTAAAGCCCATAAATATATATTTTCTAGTTGTTTAATGTGGCACGCTGCATGCATAAGTAATTGTTACATGTATGGCGGTATTTAAGTCGTTCTATAGTCGTTTCCTAGTATGAGACTAATTTTTTGCAATATTTGTTCGTTCAACAGTTTACTTTTTCATGGGCACAATTCAAATTTTGTTTTGCTCTTGGATCTTTTAATAGCCCATTCTTGCTTTGAAATTTGTTTTAATTATTTAGCCATTATCATTTGGCTGTTGTTAAATTATACTAAAAATATTAGTGCTTGATTATATAAACTCTCTTTTTTATTGGTTATATTTTTAAGACGTCCGTGTTGATTTTTTGGTAGGATTATGTAGATTAGACTAAGAATGTCATTTGCTTTCACCGTACTTTGTTGTATATGCTCCTTCGTGTGAAATATTCTGCATGATCCTGAGTTTTCTTGGATTTCTTTTAACAGTTATCTTGGCTAAATCAAAAAGCAGGGTGTGAATAGAGTATAGATCTTGTGATTGAGTTGGCTGCTGGCTGAGCTTCTTATCAATCTAATAAATTATAAAGCCTATCGTGATGCTTAGTATTTAAAGAAAAGTCAGAGTTTTGATGCACGTCGTTTCTGTTAGATAGTGAGATAACTTAATTAAATTTCTGTATTTGATGCCTGCAACAGCTGAGTTATACCTTTAACTATGATGTGGGTATCTTGCTAACATGGCCCGACCTCTAGATTTATAATCCTTTCTGAAAAGGGCTATCAGGTAAATCCACCTAAACGCTTTTAAAACTATGAGGCCTAATCTGAATGCATATGAAAATTATGGAGGCTATTTTGATTTAGAAGATATGATTTACAATTTGGCTTTTAAGTCAAGATGCTTGACCATGTGGGTATGCATATGTTGACTCATTGCATGCATATTTTTTATTATCTTATTTTTAAATGAGGGCTTAAATTATATATGAGACATGCTGACCATGCATGATTATTTCTTTTTTTATTTGAAAGTGGATTATTTGAGTAAGCCATGCAAATTTTGTAGAAAAAAGCATATTATCCTATGATTGATTTTTTTATTTAGATTTTTTTAAAATTGGTAGAAATTTTAATTTTAACCTAGAGCCTATTGTATAAAACATGTCTAGGACCAAATTGGTAGTAAAAACCATGTGTGTGCATATAAATCAATGAGAAAAGGACCAAAATGATTTCTCAACTTTTTGTAAGAGATCAAAATGATCGCCAACTCTTTTGAGAGACCAATTTGGTCTCTTAACTCTTTAAAAATGAGTTTTTTTTATCCTAACATCAAATTTTGTGGTTAATAGTGTTAAATCAAAGGGTATTTTAATCATTTTTACTTAAATTATTTTATAAATGTAATTTTTAAGTAGTAGTAATTTTTTTCAAAAAAATTTATTACATATTTTGTCAATAAATAATTCTAATAATTTTAGTTTTAATTTCAAAAATTATTAATAATTATAGGTTTAATTTATGATTATTATAGATTGGATTTATTACTTTTTTTATTAAAGAAATGTTTAATATATTTAAAAAATAATAGAATTTTTGGGCTCTAGTGTAAATCCTTAAAAAAATTGACATCTCTCGGTACAAGTAAGAATTTGAGGACTGTTAGGTGTCCGTTTTGTATACCTATTTTACAAGAATTTTATAAATAAAATATGTTATTTTATGATTATTTTTCTATAATTTTTAAAGTTATAAAAAGATTTATATGATTTTATATTGAAACTTGATTAATATATAATTAATTTGTATTATTTTATTAAAAAATCTACATCCACTCTAATCCCTTAATTATTTCCCCCCTTCATTTAGCCAAATTGAGAAAGAGAAAAAAATGAAATAAGAGAGAAAGTGAGGAGAGAGAAAAGGAAAATAAGGATTTAAAGGTCGTAGAATGATTTTTGTTTGTCGACCCTGTTGAGAGATTTGTTTGTCTCGCTGTAAGGAACATTTATCCTATTTCTGATTTCAATAATTTTGCGTTTTTGATATTTTTTTTATCAAATTTATATTTTCGTTATCGAAAAATGAGGATAATTTTGTATTGGTAAAACTTTCACCGTATAGCTTTTTATATGTTATAAAGATTAAGATTAATATGAACATTTTGAGTATTTATTTGAGATTTTTTGCCGTGTGATTTTGAAAAAGTAACGATTTTTATCTTTTCAAAAATTTATTTTAACATCTAAAAATAGTATTTTAGTTCAATTAAAGTTTCATAATGATGTTTTACACAATCAATGGTAATTTGATTATTTTTTTAAAATATGAATTTTTTGTTTGGTGTGGTTTTATGTTGACTGTCGTTAGGATATTTTGAGACTTTTTGAATTAAACCTAAGTATATTTTATTTACTGTAATGCATTGAAAATGAGTTTGAATATGTATTGTGATAATAATTTGTGTGGGAAAAACAAGTAAAGACTTATTATTCTCTAATGTTAGTTAGAGACTGATTGACCTATACAAGATGGTCGGCCGACAAGCTTTTTTTTAAATACTGTGATTTGGTGTTATCCTTTGCTGATTCACGTGATTCACTGATTGGATGTTATAAGGAGATGATTATAATATCGACGGGCAAAGAGAGAAGACTATGTTTATTAAGCTAACGGTTTTTTGATACTGATACGATACTGGAAAAATGTCGCTTAAGCAAGAACTTTTTTACTTGTTTTATTGTGACTATTAAAGTGCGTGTTATTGAGGCATTATACTTAGTACTATATGAATTTATTATGACTGCATTATTTTACTTCTTCTGCCACTGGACGTTTATTATTACTTATACAAATATCGATATTGTTTGATATTATTAATTCACTGTTTTAATATTAAGCATGTGATATATTGAGCACATAATATATTGATTTGATACTGATATTGAATACATGAATAATATGTGTATACTTCTATATGATTTTAATGCATTGATATGCTTTCAATAATTTTTATCGATACTTTAGCTTTACCATTTTTATATAATTCTTTTATTGATTATAGTATTGATATGACGACTGCTTTATCAATTTGGCACTCCTACTGATTTACTGATTTCTCTATTGTACTATTTACTGGCGTTCGTATCGTACTATTTTACTAATTACAAACTTTATTGTTGTTGCATGTGAGTTTTATTATTTCTGCATTGATTATTGATCATATGATTGTTACTGTTATAATTTGACTGCTAACATACATATTGTTTGTTTCCCTTGCATTGAGTTCAATTTTAGGATTTGGTTACTTGCTGGGCTCTTGAGCTCATTATATAAGGTTAAATATTTTCAGGTCATGACTAAGGATCATGAGTGAGAGATTGATCAGGATCGTTCAAATTCATATTTTTTTGTTATTTTAATTATTCTTTTGTATTCAGGACAGAGTAATTATGATATGATTGTATAGATCCTGAGTGGTGTATATGATTTTTTTAAATGATTATAGATATATATATTGATATTTTGATTGATAGTTTTTTTATTTATATTGATTAAAAAAATTAGATAGTTCTGATTGTATCAATTAAAAGATAAAAGAATTAATTCTTTCAAATTAGATTTTTAGGCATCACAAAAATAATCAAAATTTCTTACCTCCTCTTCCTTCTATTTCTCACTTCTTCTTCTTCCTTTTCACTGCTTCTTACTCCTGAACGGTCACTGCTCCCTCAGAACAACTATGCACACAACAATTGTTCCATCACAGACAATGGCTCTCTCACACGGCTACAGTTCTCTCAAAGCAACAGTTCTCTCACAGAAATCCCACTCCCACTACTTTTGCTCCACTCCCACTGCTTTTGCTCTGCCTCTGCTTCGCACTCCTCCCGACCGTGCTTACGTGAAAATTCAATTAGTAAAGGGAGAGGCCCACACATAACTAAATTCCAAAACCTTCAGAGCCTTCTGATGGCAAAATCAACGGTTGATCTTTTGGTCCATTGCATGCATCTCTTCAAAAAAATTGGGAATTTTAATTTAATATTAGCTAGTATTAATACCGTAGGAATATGCATTAAACAAAAATTATAATTTAAATTCATGACTATTACAGTCCTTTACTGTTAATAGTAATTTTAATTTTAATTTAAACATTGAATAAAACAAACATAATTTGTTGGAAATTTGCGTAGAAATTAATATTTTAGCATAATTGAACTAAGCAAAAATTTAAAATTTTACATGAATTTTTTGGGTATTACAAAAAGACGCTTGAAAGAGAGCTCCCTATTTTTTATTTGAGTTTTTTGGACTTATTTTTAAGTAGGAATGATAATTTGAATGCTTTTCTTGCAATGGTCATGTCCAAGAGGGGGTAAAATAAGTCATGATTATTCTAACATTGTTTGCTTGCACGCGCTACTTATAACTCTCCAAGAGGCATGGCCAATAGGGTAAAAACATGGACTTAGTACTTCAAGTGCCAGGCAATTATAGATGTGTTTTTATGATATATATATATATATACTATTCCTAATCCCTACATTATTTTGTAGGTTTTGAGTCTTTTATATTTGTGTATGTATTTGAAAGATATAGGAGTTATATTAGAATTTGTGGGATTCAGTTAAAGGGGATGGATCAAAAGGATATACCTGATAAAGGAGAAGCCCAAGATCGACCTGGAAGCCAGAACTTGAAGCATTGTTTACTTTTTCTTTCAAGCTCTCTTGTTCACTTGGATTTCTTTTTTCATCGTATAACCTCACGCCTTGATAAGAGTTGATGTTGTTCCCTCAGTAATATGCCAGAACCAAATTATCTTAGTTATCTTATTAACTGACTTCTCATTACCTCTCTGACAAGTCAGTTTTGCCCGACAAAACAACTTAGTATTATTAATTATATTTGTTTTGTATATATTTCTTAGAAGAACATTTTGTTGTTAATGAGAATTTTTTTAATTCCAAATTGATTTGATCTTGCTATTATACTCAAAATAATTTTTTTTTTCTTTTCTTTTTTACATTACAAGCAGTATGTTACTCAAAATAATTATGTTATTTATCATTATTCATTTATTTTTAGTAAATTTTCATTTAAAAGAAATAGATTTAAAGGATTTTGAATATTAACCACAATTAGCTATTATTTTTTTTAGGTTTTCTACGATATTACGGCTCTTAATTTCCTATATAATTATTTTTTATAATTTCTAAGCCTAATTAATTGGATAAATTGAACAAGCTTAGTCATTATAATAATCACATTTTATTAGATATTATCTATCCTAATGGTTTTAGGGATATTAAAGATTGTAACATTGCAACATTTAGAGCGAGAAGATGACCACTTCTAAGGTGTGAAGATTTAGTGGCAAATACACGTTTGATTGATATGATTGTTCCATCTTATTGTGCAACATATTTGCTTTCGAGATCTTTTGTGGGTGTTTTGTTCAAGCTTAATATGGGCTTGTTAAAGTTGCATAGCGCTGAGTCCTTTAGGGCTTTGCAAGTATATAGGGTATTTTTCAGGGTGTTCTGCTGTATAGAGTTGTTTCACTTAAGATTGTTTTTCAGGGTTTTGTGCTGTATAGAGTTGTTTCACTTATTGATTGTATATCAGTAAATTAATCTCCAAAATGTAGATTGCATTGTTTGAAGATTAAAATTTTCTTAAAATCTCTACTTAATCTCTTTGAGATTTGTCTACCTACCACGCCTAAAACTCCACCTTATTTCTTTGCAACTCAAATCTACCACCTTCTAAGCTTTATTAATGGGAGATTATTGGCTGCATGTAAGGACAATCTTTTTCTTTTATGGTTTACTTTTCAATGGCTAGTGGTTGGTTTCGTTGTTTAGAGGTAGCTGGTGGGTCTCGATGAATTTGGCAATGAGCATAGAAGAGAGTGGTTGGTAAGGATCTCCGAAATATTGAAGTCACTTTATTTTGGAGAGCGTCGATGATTCTCTCAATAAAAGGTTGGTGTTTACTTTGATTTGTCTTGCATTTTTTTGAATTTTGGGTTTTATGGAATCCAGATATAAGAGAAGAAAATATGATAATCTTCTATTTGTGCTGTCTATTTTTCTCTGATATAATGGAAACTTGATGACTTTGTGCAGCAATGGACAAACACTTAAGCTAACCGCACAAATGTTTGTTTTCTTTTTATATTTTTTGTTCTCTTTTGTAGTTAGTTTGTGATTCATATCAGCCTAGGTTAAATCTCCCAACATAGTCCTCTTATGAATATTATGCTTCTTAATTTTGGGGCAGATGGTCCTTTGTGATGGATGCAATACAAGGAGAAGCTATTTCGTTAGAAAAACAAACCATCAAATCGTACTCCCTTTTCTATTGTTCTTTTTTCATTCGATGGGTGGAACTGCAGTATGCTTTGCGATCTAGATAGTTCATTTAGAAAGCTTGCAGGATTCCTGCTGTTAGCCCTGAGGTGTTATAATAAATTAATCAAGATATTTGATGGATGATGATATGCTTGATGCTTAACAATCTGCAGCTAATTTTGTTTATTTTATGTGGTTAACCAAATCCTTCTGATCATTGATAATTTACTGTTATTGTGTGCACACACTTTTGTTTAAAACTTTTCTGTAGCTTGTAAGATATTTGAGATGTCAAACATTATTCCCTGGCTTTTGTACTAAATTGTTGGTACGACTATTAGTTTTATACCTGTGAATATTGACAAGTCATTGCCTTGTTTTCTTGGTTATTTGATTTGCTTATTTTTTTCCTTTCAGTCTGTAGAGTTCAACAAATTAGTTGGATTGCTGAAGCCAGAGAAACCAGAGGATGTAATTTTGTCAGCATGCCAGAAACTTCTCTCATTCTTTGTTCAACGTCCAGAGCAAAAGCATGTTTTTGTATCCCAGCATGGGTTTCTTCCTCTTATTGATCTTCTTGAAATTCCAAGAAACCGTGTAAGTGTTTTTTTGTAACTCTACTGATTAGAGAAAATTTCTAATTACTTCAGAATATTAATTAGTTTGCTGGGAAGATCTGAGAAACCCATGCACTTATCTTTTCATTCATTCCCTAGGTTTAGTTTTTTTTTTTTTTTTTTTTTTTTTTTTTTGAGCCAAGTGAACAGGGTGGGGTTTCAATGGTTAAGAGTTGCTAAGCCTTCATGAACAGTTGTTTTTCGAAATGTTTAATGAGTGATTGAAATAAAATGACCTTTCTGCAGGTCATATGTTCTGTACTTCAGATTATCAACCAGATTGTCATGGATAATGTTGGTTTCCAAGAAAATGCTTGTCTTGTGGGCCTTGTAAGATGAGCATAATTTGTTTTATAAATTGATGTTGGAATTTTTTTTAATGCTTTTCATGTTTGCTCTAAACGCCAATTGCAGATTCCAGTGGTAATGAACTTTGCAGTGCCTGATCGCCCTCGTGAAGTTAGAATACAAGCTGCTTTTTTTCTTCAGCAGCTTTGCCAGTCCAGGTTTTTTTTTTCACTTATATTAATGTAATACCTTCTGTTTCAAAATTATTTTTATGTGTTAAGTTTAGAAACTCTCTTCTTTTCAGTACCTTAACACTGCAAATGTTTATTGCCTGTCGGGGAATACCTGTGCTAGTGGGTTTTCTTGAGGCTGATTATGCGAAGTATAGGTATGTGATTAGTTGTTTTCCTACAATATGAAGTATGCTTCTGTCACTACGTACTTTATTTTATAGGGTTGTATTTTGTTCCTCGTTAAACTTATGGAAACTATTTTGTGACTATCGATGTGAATCATCAGGGAAATGGTTCACCTTGCTATAGATGGCATTCGGCATGTATTTAAGCTCCAACATTCCACTCCAAGAAATGACTTCTGCCGTATCGCTGCCAAGAATGGAATTCTTCTTAGACTTGTCAACATTCTCCACAGCATGAATGAGACAGCTCGCTTGGCATCTGTACAAAATGGTGCTGCTGCACTGCCCAGATCTGGTCCATTGGATGTTCCTCACACATTTGTAGCTTCTGAATCATTTCATTTACCAGCTTCTACTTCAGGGCCTGTTGCGAACATATTGGAGACGAAGCAGTTTTTTGGAGATGCAGATAAGAATCATCTCGGCAATGCTTCACTGGAAGCTTCATTATCTTCTAAGGCATCTGAAATTGTTACGGAAAATTCTGGGCACACAACTAACAGAGGGTCTTCAGCTGCAGCTTCAGAGGAACATGAGCATTTGGGTCTCTGGAAGCCTGATGTTCATCGATTGGAAGCTGACCTGATTAGGCAACAAAGGTCGACTGATTCTGCTAGCAGAACTTCTACGGACAAACCTATAAAGCATTTGGATCTTGCATCAAATGGGCATCCCAGTAGTGTTAACCCATTGTCTTCTCAAAAGGAACAAGTGCGCCCACTGCTTAGTTTGTTCAACAAAGAACCACCTTCCCGAAATGTTTCTGGGCAGCTCGATTATGTACGCAACCTTCCTGCTCTAGAAAGACATGAAAGCATATTACCCCTTCTACATTCTTCAGCGGAAAGGAAAACAAATGGAGAACTTGAGCTTTTGATGGCAGAATTTGCTGGTAAAGTGTTTTTCTTTCTTTTAGATATTATACTCTGACAATGTGCACCATGACAGCATGTTATTAGTTCTAAGAGGTCCTGTTAGAGTATTCAAATTTATACTTAAGTTATCCAAATTATTTTGGGTTAAAAATAATCGCTATAGTTTCACAGTACCTTCATTTCCGGCTGCACAATAGAGGATTTTGCTTAACATTGCTCTCTAAAATTTACAAGTGCAAACTTCCTTAAGCAACTCATCTTTCGCATGAATTGTATCACATCACATATTTTTGACATCATTAAACTATTGACATTCATTATTTTAAAAATTTTAGTGATTGTTTGTTCATCCATCGGATGCGTAAAAATTTCAACTTGAATAGCTCCGATTGCACATGTTGATGAGTGCTGGGGATTTCAGTTAGCTTGCGATAAAATATATCAGTTGATGATATCTTGCATGTATTGGGTATTTTTTATTTGTGAAATATTTTGGCAAAAGTTGACTTTTAAAAGGGCTTATGTATGTCATCCAATCATTTTTTGTACTTTACGTAAGCTTGATAAATGTTCCAATCATCATGAAAAATAATGAAACTCAATTCACCTTTAATTATCAGTTGTGATATTGAATATGAAGATTATACAGAGCCGTAGACGCAAAATATATATAAAAAAAAGGAAATTTATCCTTTCAACTCTTGAGAAAATTGCATGTTCTCTTTGTTATATGTCGTGCTTTTATATTCTAATTTTGATCGTATGTTACAGAAAAAAAAAAACTTTTTTCTTTTGTTCTGCTGAACTACAGAGGTTTCTAGACAAGGTAAGGAAATTGAACGTGCTGATTTCAACGGAAAGCTGTCTAAGAGGACGAGTACGAAGGTTTTACCACAATCCATAGGTTCAACAACTTCGAATGAAGGTGCCTCGACATCTGGTGTTGCTTCTCAGACAGCATCAGGAGTTTTATCTGGGTCTGGTGTTCTGAACGCTAGACCTGGTAGTACAACATCGTCTGGATTACTTTCTCAAATGGTGTCATCTCTAAATGGTGATGTGGCTCGAGAGTATCTTGAGAAGGTTGTAGATCTTTTGCTAGAATTTGCTCGAGCTGATTCAACTGTAAAATCCTACATGTGTAGCCAAAGCTTGCTGGCTCGACTTTTCCAAATGTTCAACAAGATAGAGCCCCCTATTCTAACAAAGGTGAGTTTGAAGTTGATGCTGATGATAGGTTAGCATTTCTTTTATGATACCAGGGGTGAATTACTGTGGATTTACGTTTTTCTTTTACATTTCAGATCCTCATGTGTATTAATCATCTTTCTGGGGATCCAAACTGTTTAGACTCTCTTCAGCGTGCAGAGGCCATCAAGCATCTGATTCCTAATCTTGGACTGCATGAAGGACCTTTTGTCTCTCAAATACATGGTGAAGTAAGCATGCTAACTTTCTAAGATTAATTAAAGTGATTTTACTTTAAAAGGATTTTGGATTATAATAAATTGTGCCCGTGCTTTGGGGATGGAGATGGACAGAAATAAAAATACAGACTTTATTTCTAACAACAGAAATATATTTGTGTTAGAAGGATGAAAATACATTGAGGTGTTATGAAGATTTAGATTGTGTTGCAAAACCTATTATCCACTTGCTAGTCTTTTTCAAAATTTTCAACCGAAATTTCTCTTGGATCAGCGGGAAAGGAAAACTATAAAACTAGATGGCCTCATGAAAATTTAGTTGGAAGCAACTTGGAACGGCATCGTCATAAATATTGTTGGACTCTGCCCCTCTGCCTCCATCACCACTACCTCGTAGCATGTCATCAGGTTTTACACTAAATATATATTATCTCGAACTGAGCATAAAAAATAAACTCTTATATTTTTTTTTACCAAATCTAAACCATTTCAAATACTTCACATTTATTTTATATTGTATTTTTTTGCCCCAAAGTTCTTTTTCGATACACCGAACAACCCTTAACTCAATCTTGATTAAACCTTGTAAAATCTAGTATTCTTGTCTTTATGCTTCTTTTATCGTGTGTGTTTTATATATAAATGTGAGATTCTAGTTATTTGTTTCTCCTAGGTTAATTTCGTTGCTCTTTTTGACACTCACAAAGAGAGAATTGGGCAATTTTATTGCACTATAGGCATTATTTAGAGAATATCATTATGTTGTACTATGTTTTTGAGCTTGTATCTAAGGTTAAGACATGTTGAGTATGTACACCATGCTCAACTGGTCTTAACCTCAGATACATGCTCAGAAACATACATAAGGATCTAGTTTTGCCCGCCTTTTAATTGATGCTTGTACATTCAAAGTAGCTTGCAGTTGGAATGTACTTTACTAACTTCCTATGCAATGGAGACCGAACACTATAATAGGTATGATTATAGGTACCTTTTAATGACTTCATGTTGGTGATGTTCTTATTCGAATAAAATGATACAATAACTGTAGCACGTTAACACGTCGTTGAACGTGCACGTCGTTACCATAATTGCTGACTCAATTCAAATAAAATAATTGGAAATGAATGAAAGAAACTTACGCTCGTAGTCAGTCGGGAATCCTCGTCGGTTACTTCTCTCACGCAAGAACGAACCCAACTTGTCTTCCGTCCGAACTCCTCCCACGCAAACGAGATCTGAACCATGTTCATCTTATGTTCTTTCTGCCTGCCGACCTGGCTACCTTCCATCTGTTCCTCTACCTCGATTGCGGCATCCAAAGCCACACCGCAATCAAACTCAAGCCAGCCCTCCGCTCCGACCTCCACGAGTGAACCTTGATCTCACCAGTCGTGAACAACACAAGCACGGTGCCCACACATACTTCTCCCGTGCTGCACTTCCCGATTCCACTTGCAACCGCACACAAACACGCTCTCATGTGCGAACTCGCGGACACAGCATGCCTCCCGGCTGTCCCACGCGAGAGCGAAGTCATATGCCTCCTCTCGCTTGCAACTGAACCTCTACACCCTCCAGACCAATCTACCTCTCACTTTGACGCGTCCTACTCCTTTGCACTCGCCAACTAGACGAGCTGATCCACCTCCCTCTATATCTGGATGGCAAATGAATCCTAATCCTCCATTTCTTATTTGAAAGAGTGCTTGAAAATTTTAAAATAAAAGCCTCTTTGCTCTTGCAATTGGGAGAACGGAAAAATAGAACTTATGCTCACTTGCAAATGAGATTTCTGGCTCTCTAGCAATTCCATTTGAACGCTCCTTGTTGTCATCTGCTTCATTTCACGTTTGACTGAACACCTGCCATGTTCATCATTGCACGACACCTAGCTCAACTGCGCCTTACGCGCAGCACCAGGCCACTCTGCCCTTCCCTAGCGCGGCACAAGTTGCTTTTCTCTTCTTGATTGTGTTAACGAGCCGTTCCAACCATACTCTCTCTCCCATGCGAGCAGGGCCCAGACATTCCAGATTCTGCCTTGCACCTCTGATCCATGCATAGACGCTCGAAGCAACACCTATCGTCCGCCCCTATCTGAGTGAAGCAGCACCTCTCGGACCAGCAGCCCAATCCGCCTCTACCTCTGATTCGTCGAGCACACACGTGGACTTTTGATTCCCCTCTCGTGTCTCTCGCGGGTCTATCTGCCTGCTGCTCACCTCTTTCACACGCAGGCAAAGCTGAACCTTCCTCCACCTCCGGCTCCCTCACACACAGCCGCCCCTAGCCACTCGGACCACCTGCTCCTTTGTATTCGAAGTCAAACAATCAGCCTTCTTCTGATCTTCCTTGTGTCTGCTTCCCTCCTGATCTTCTGCTTTCTTGATTTAAAACATGAGTGAGGGATTTATTGTATATTATTATTATTATTATTATTAAAATTATTAATTATTATTATTATTATTATAACTAATAATAGTAATAAGTAATAATTAATTTTATTGATAAAAGAGAAGGGAGGAAACACCGTGATCATCAAATTTGAGGAGTCAAAGATGCATACCGGGGTCGAGCCTTCCCCTAAAGCCCTCGATCATTGATTTTGATTCAATCGAGCAGACCTAAAAGGGCAAGTGCCCTCCCCAACCTCCCCTCGCGGGGAGGGGCGCCGAAATGTCGGGAAATCGCCAAATTACCATAATCGCTAAATTGGAGGACTCAAAGACTGATACCGATGTCAATTCGCTTCCTCGAAGCCCTCGATCGTTGATTTTGATCCAATCGAGCAGACCTAAAAGGGCAAGTGTCCTCCCAACCTCCCCTCGCAGAGGGGGGGGGGTGCATCGGGAGGTTGTCGAAATTGCCCTGAAAAGCTATCAAATTTGTCTCGAGAGATTACTGAATTTCCCATGAATGATTGGAGAATAACTCATTAATTTTAAAATAAGTTTAATTCAACTAAACAATTAATTTTAAATCAAATTAATTTAAAGTTAAAACTCTCATTTAAACTAATTGATTAATCAATCTCAAATCAAATTAAATAATTTAAATTAATTATAACAAAAATTTAAAATTTATTTAATTAATCAAATTTATTCAGAATTTAAAATCTAATTCAACATTAATTCAAAATATAATTTAATTTACTAATTATTTAATTGAACTAATTAATTTAAAATTAAAATATTTTAATTAACAAAACCAATTAATTAAATTTAGATCTCCAACTTAATTGAACTAATTAAATTAAGCAAGAAAACTTTTAATTAATAAAACAAATTAATTAATCAATTAAACACATTAGTTAACTAATTAACTAACTAACTAAATTAACTAATTAAATATTAATTTGATTTATTGAATAACTAATCAATTAATTAACCAAATTAAAATTCATGTTTAATTAATTAATTAATTAATATTAAAATTCAATTTAAAAATAAATCTTTAATTAAATGAATTATTGAATTAAAACCTTTAAATTAATTAGATTAATTGAGCAGTATATTTTAAATTCAATTCATAATTTAATTAAAAATCAAGTAATTTTAAAATAGATTTAAAATTAATTAACGAGCCGAGGGTTAATTTTAATTTAAAATATGAACTATAATATAAACTAAATTAACTAAGAAATTTGAAATGCAAGTGAAAACACTGAGGGGAGAGCCACTTTGGTGAATTTTGCATTTTTTATTAAAATCAATAAAACACAGAAAAATCATTGTTCACATCAAATAACCTATGTACAACTCACGCCAACTAATACCAAACTCCTAAAATTAAGAAAACACTAAAACAGAAAGAAAGGTTCCAAAAGTTTTAATGTAAACCCCTCCAACTCCTAGCAAGCTCTAGCTCCTAACAAGCTTTCAACTCTTAATAAACCTTGTAGCTACATGCTCCAGCTCCTGAAATTGCTATTCACAAAAATCTGCAAACAAGTAGATGAAAGTCAGCGCATGATAAACAAAACTAGTACTGGAAACAGCATAATTGATATTAAGAACAAAATTAATATTGGAAATAACAAACAAGTAAAGCTACTACTACATGCAAAACTAGTGTTGAGTGAAAACTAAAATTGTAGGCGAAACAAAGTGTTGGAAGCAAGGTATTGAAACTAAAACAACGGTACTAAAGTGCAAGACAAGCTACTAAAGTAGGAAAGAAAGCATTGTAGATAAAACACTGGTGCTGGTGTCAAAGCAGTGAAGGGTGCAAAGCTAAATGTTTGCTGCTAAAACCCCACTAGCTAAAACCCCCATAATCCCACTATACCTAGAGAATTCTCAATTCAGTTATATACTCAAAAATTTTGCGTAGAAAAATCCAATTTTTAAAAATTTGATTCATATAGTCAAAACGTTTAGAATAAAGCGTACAACATATAAGAAGTTATGTGATAAAAGTGTCATCAAACTCAGGAAAAATACATTTTTATCATAGATAGGGGTTCAGAAGTCTGTCTTGTGCCCTATAATATCTTGAATGGACCTGACGGACGAATCTTGAGCTTTGGCATCTGAAATCACTCTCTTTCCTACTCTCTCCTCGTCTTCTCCCTTCTCCTTTTCTTCTCCGGCAAATGGCTATGGTGAGGTGAATTAAGCAAATCATTTTAGATATTTTATTAATTTAAAAAACTACTAATATGACCTTGCACCACAGCCTCAACTCCGCAACGCCACTGCGCTCCCAGAAAATCTTCCAGATTATTCTAGAATCTTTCCACTTTAGACTTGGCGCCAGGACGACATCACCCGCGCTACAGCGCACATTCATTTTCCCCTCTCCACCCGAGAGCTTAATCCCACTTGCCCAGCCCGACACATAGCGCTTATAGGGCAATTTTGATACTTTAAAATTTCACTTCTTGTTCACTTAGGGTATCCTTAAGGCTTAAACACCCTAAGGCGGATAATTACAAATTAAATCAAAATCAAATAAAATTTTAGTTTGATTAACCTTAATTACCTGGATTTCAGAACAGTAGATATTACATTTCATTTTTTCATTGATTGCTTGGAAATCAATTCAAAAGAACTTATTCAAATTGGCGTTTTTTAGATTTTTTTTAAGTTTTACACTTCATATGATTTATATCTTTTTATATATTTGGATTCTCCCTTTACCTTGGAGATGAAAGGATGCTACTTTCTCTTTAGGTGCTTCAAAACCTCTAAATTTGGGTGGTTTTTCCATAAGAAATGTGGGATATTATTCATATTGTGTTTATATGAGGATATTTTCTTCGGCAAGGAATCTTTTGTTAGCTTGATCTCTTTTATTGGGATTTATTCTCCCAAAAAGTGCCTGGATAAACCTCAAGAAATTGCTTGTTAGTTTTATTAATGGGATATGCAAGTCTTCCACCAAAGTTTTGACTAATTACTCATATACTTCTTTCCTTCTTGTTTGATCACCCTTAATGTTGCTTCACTAAAGGTAGATGCACTTTGGATATCCTTATTGCTACTCATAAGATTATCCACTCCACTCTTAAAGAAAATGAAAGATCCGATGGCGGCGATTTAGAAAGATAGTTGCTTTGTCCCACTCTTGTTTGCATGAAGATTACAGAAACACAATTTTTATGCTGCTATTTGAACGGCCTGGCTCAAATAGGAAAACTTCATTATTTGATGATTTAAGTGTCTCTCTGTATTATTTATAGTTAGCAACAAGGAACAACATATTTGAGTGTACCGCACAATTTTCGTCATTAGTCTTCATTGTTTTATTAATTAGCAAAACTATACACCTGATACACAAATGGAGATGCAGGAAGACTGGTCTCTGATCTCATTTTCACTAAAATTTCAGGTACTTAGTGCATTATTCAACCTTTGCAAAATAAACAAGAGGAGGCAAGAACAAGCTGCTGAGAATGGAATTATTCCCCATCTAATGAACTTTATTTTGTCTGATTCAAACTTGAAACTGTGGGCATTGTCTCTACTTTGTGACATGGCCTATGCTTCCCGAAACTCAAGGGAGCAATTGAGGGTTCACGGTGGATTGGATGTATATCTAAATCTATTGGAGGATGAAGCATGGGCTGTTACCGCATTAGATTCTCTTGCAGTCTGCTTGGCTCATGACAGCGACCACAGGAAAGTTGAACAAGCTCTACTGAAGAAAGAAGCTATTCAGAAGTTGGTGAAGTTCTTCCAGAACTGCCCACAGCAATATTTTGTGAATATATTGGAGCCATTCTTGAAGATCATTACGTATGTGTTTAATATTCATCACTCCAACTTTCATCCTTTAAACTATACTTGTAAATATTATTTCTACTCAAATCATATAGGAAATCGCCACGAATAAATACTGCAATGGCCACCAATGGGCTTACTACTCAGCTCATTTCAAGACTAGACCATCAAGATGCTATTGCTAGACTAAATCTTCTTAAATTAATCAAGGTTAGTTTTCTGTTTATAAGTAGTTTTTTGTTGCGCAAGCTTAGTATCTGATGTGTGATTCTGAAGGCTGTTTATGAGCATCATCCAAGACCAAAGCAGCTTATAGTGGAAAACGACCTCCCTCAGAAGCTCCAAAATTTGATAGAAGAGCGCAGGGATGGACAGAGATCTGGAAGGCAGGTCCTGGTTAAGCAAATGGCCACTGCGCTGCTAAAAGCTCTTCATATCAATACTGTTTTGTAGATTTGGACTGAAATATCTTTTAATTTGTTTACTTCTCTTCCTTTATCAGTGAAATGTAATTATTTTGCCCCATTTTTTCCTGTGAGCAAGGCTTGTGATTTAGCTTGGTCAGGTGGTTTTTTAATGAATGAATGTTAATTTGTTTATGATTATTTTGTTTACTTGCTAGCATTTGATTTGAGCTTACTATGTTAAACACCAGAGATTAAAGTTAGTCATTTATTCAACAGGAAAATATATCTTTTTTTATCATGAATCAAAAAACTTTTAGAAGGAATGCTACATCAATATGGTGTTGATCGAATTTCTTTATGAAAACTCTGAAGACCATTTTGTTTTTTCTGTAATATGAATATTTGCTGATAATATATTTAGATAAACAATCAATTAGTAATTTCTTCTGGTTTCAAAATCTGTTGTCTTGCAAGGAAAAGAGGATTTAATCCTATGTTTCATCAACAGGAACTTATGCTTTATTTGGCATTGTGTTTAGCTATATTTATATTGTGTTAGTCTATTATGTCATGCTACTAAATCGAGCAAAGCAGGTGATTCGGATGTTAGATATATATATATTACTAAGGGGCTTTTGTTATTGTAAATTTCTAACGTTTTTTATGAATTAGTTGTAAAATTTAGGCTTAGTTTGGGACGGTTTTTTTTATTGCTTAAAGTAATATTTTTTATAAAAATTTAAATTTTTATATTAAAAAGTTGTTTTAAGAAACAGTAAAAATGTTGTCTCAAATAAAATCTTAGTTTCAAAATCAACTGTTATGAGCCAAATTATTTATGCAATTCTGAAAAAGTTTAACCCAAACTAAGCTGCTGATTAGGTTAAGGAAAAAACATGACAAATTGATTTCTAAGATCGAAGGTTAAAATGTTTGGAGAGTTGAAAATGTAATATTGTTACTAAAAAGATAATTATATTATAAATTTATAATATCAGGTAGTATACAATTAATTACATTAATTTATTTAACAATACCTTTCTAAAAAAATAGAAAAACAATGCAAAATGCATTTTACACCAAGTTGATTTTATGTCTTCATGTTGAATTCTTTTTCATAATTATGAATGAATAAGCTAAATTATAAACTATTATTCAAGAAAATAGAAGCAAATAGAAGAAAGTTATCCATGCATTTTCAAGTAACTTAGGCTTGGTTTGCAACGGCTTTTTACTATTTCTTAAAACAATTTTTTGAATTTAAGTAATAAGAAAACTGTTCCAAACGAAGCTTTAAAAGTATTCAATGACTGCTCAATGACTTGATTTTGTTAAGCAAGGAAGTGAAAAGATGCAGGCTTAAAATCGGTTGAACTAGTTAACAGCATCCTGATTTGTATCTAACCAGTCTTGTGTATCGACGGGGGGTTCATTCATTCAATATTTAAAAATCACTATTATCATATCATTCATCTTAATAAAATCTCCTTTGGGAACTTAGTTAATTCATATAAAATTGGAGACAACATTGATAATTTTATAGATTTGCTTGGAAGGAAATGATATTTTTCATAATGTTTCCCACAATTTGCTTATTCAAATTATGATTTATCACTACTGAGCAAGACTAACTTTTGATGACAGCTTCGAAAATAAATTTATATTTAAGTCCTATCAAATGCTATTAATAATAAATCAATCTTAATATTGATTTACATTAACAAAGGAGAGATTTAGGGCATATTTGGTTCAGCAGTTGCTCTTGTCAGGTTAGCTCAAAAGGGTTTTTTTCCTCTAAGTTTATCTCTTGGATAAAAGCCTGCATTACTAATGTTTATTTCTCCATTTATGTGGTAGGTGATATTGAGGGATTCTTTCCATTCTCTAATGGTTTGAGTCAGGGCTTTCCTCTAAGCCCTTTTTTTTTAACAGAAAATTTTATTAATAAAAAAGGCAGGAGTACAAAGTTAACAGCCCAACACCTTAGACACAAATAGTAGATACTCAAAACAAACAGAAGAATCCAAAACAAACAAATAGGGCAAACAATTCATCGAACGGGGACTCAGGGATGGAGGCCCCCATCACCAGCCAAAACAGCAATGCACGGACCACCCATAGGTGACCTAAATCGATCTCAATCCATCTAATGCTGAGACACCCAGGTTGCCAACCAACACAGCTGACGGGACAGTAGGGGCCTCCTCATCATCGTCCAGTAAACCTTCAAAAATCATCGACGAAAATGACTGAGCCAAAACACAAACCATAAATCTTTTTTCCTTTCCTTCTTAGCCCTTATTTATTCTATTTAGTTAGGGATTTTAAGGTATTATATCTAGTGACTATTATATATATCATCTCCTCTATGTTTGAAACTAGCCTCTTTTTTTAAGGTGAGTAAATATGATTGTAAAATACATAATTTTATATATGAAATAGGAAATAGAATTTCTTTCTTAGAATTTGGATAATTGCATTTATTGAAGCTAGGGAAAATAGTTAAAATGTTTATTCTTCTAAAAAAATAAGATTTCAGGGTGGGCAATTGTCCACCCTAAACTCTTCTTGGTTCCACCCCTACTCTATGCGGATGATCTACTAATGTTTGGGAGAGCTTCTATTCATAATTGCATTTCAATGAACCACATCATGAAAACTTTTGTTGATGCTATTGTTCTTTATGTTAACCTTGAGAATAGTGTTGTTATTATATCACCTAAATCCTATATTTCTCATGAAATATGTGAGACGCTCTATATTAATTCCAATAGCTCCAAGCTCATTTATCTTGGTCTCCATATTTCCCTCAAAAAAGCCAAGATTGCAGTTTTTCAACCCTTCAAACTATCTCTCATCATCTTGATGGCTGGAAAACAAAGCTTCTCTCTTTTGTAGGTAGGTTATCTTTCCTTCAATACACCATTTGGAACACTATTGCATATTGGATTCGTAGATCTATCCTACCTAAGCAATGCTGCAAGTTCATTAGTAAAGTTTGTGCCAAATTTCTTTACTTTGGATACTTTGATGCTAGGAAATTGCGCCTCAATTCCTGGAAAAATACTTGTGAGCCTAAACAATATGGTAGGCTTGGTCTTTCAGCTATTCAAGGGCTTCAATATGTTTTTAATTGCTCTCTTATTTGCATAATGTACAACTCTCAATCACCCCTAGTTATATGGCTTAGAGCTTCTTATTGGCTCACTACGGAAACATTTTCCTTTAAAGTTTCTATTTTCGGGAAAATTATATTTTCCATTGCTAACTGATAAAAAAAAGTTTACTTTCTTTATTACCCCCAATAGCCCCATTTTTCTTTTTTGGGATCGTTGGTGTAATGCCTCGTGTCATGGATTCTTCAAAATTTTCGATGTTCTATTCCTTATTTCCTAGCAATGCTATTGTCTCTGCTATTATCTTAAATATAAATTGGCATTTTCCTAGAGCTCTTGCTTTTGCAAATGATGCCCCCATTCCTATTCATGATGGCTACTCTTGTTGTTTAGGGTGGCAAAATTTTGATAGTGATTCTTTTAAGAATTTTTTGTGGGCCTTTTTTAGTGAAGGTTTTATCTATAATTGAAATAGTAATATTTGGCACAAACACTATGCTTTGAGATACTCGATTTTTACATGGATGGCCATTTATTGGAATCGAAAAACTGCAAATGCTCTTATTACAAGGAATATTGCTGTTAACAGCCTATGTCCTCTCTGCCAAAAATGTCATGAAAGCTCCTCACACATTTTCTTTGAATGCGTGATTATTCCTTTGATGTGATTAGTGATCTCATTCATGGGTTAAAGAATCACCTAATGAGGCCAAATATATTCCAGATTTTTTATTATATCACTGAGTTGGACTATTTAGTGGCCAATTGCAACAATCTGTACCAGTTCATTACTTATCATCATTACTTGTCGCTCAATATACTTCATTTGGAGGGAGAGAAATAAGAGAAATTTCATATCTCATTTTTCATGTTCATGTTCCTCTTCAACCTGCAACAAGATTAAGAAAGCTATAAATTTTAAAATCACTAAGAGGAAAAATGAGAGCATTCTCAAAGGGCTAAGAAATATTTGAATATTCTATATATTTATGGTTCAGATTGCTGGACACCAACTCTAAAAATCCGCATCCTCAACATCACATATCACCATTCTGGCTTTTGTTTCTTACGGGATTTCTGATTTATAATTCTACCCTCTTCTTAATGAAGGCAAGGCAGAAGACAAGTCGGATGAAGAAGATATTAAAAAAAATTTCCTATCCAGCTCTCACAATTTCTCCTCAGGAATCTTTCAGGGCCACCCCAATTACTCCATTGCTGATGTAAGTCAACATCAAAAGGACTCTGCCCACCATCTCATCGAGTGGCAAAGCAGTGGTAGGCAGTGCGCCAGTCCTCTCTCGTTTCAGCTTTTTCTTCTTTACAGCTATACTGAAAAAGCCTTCTCACAGTCCTCAAAACAAAACATTAAAGACAAATCTTAAGTCATCTCCAACCGAACTTCAAACAACGTCACTCGCAAGTTCTAACCGAACGGTAAAACTTCTGCTATTTGATTGCGGATGAACAGTTAGACACCAATATTAGTGTTGCAGTATTTATCTTTGCTATTTTCCTGTCTCTATCGAACTTGTCGAAGAAATGCGCAAAAGAAAGAAAGATCGTTACCTTCGCAAAATGGGGCAAAAATGGAATTCGATTGAAGATGAATCACAGCATTTTTTTAGTTACACAGTATTTTGGAGTGAAAAATGAGATTTTCGGTTGGAGATGATCTTAACAAAGAACTCACCAAGCTCTCACGTTTCAATAGCTGCCTCACCAACCATCCATGAAGAAGACCATCAACAACTAATACAAACAAGACTAAATTATCATGTCAAAGCACAATTCCAAAACACTGGAATTTCTTCACTTCTCTTACAAGACATAAGAGTTCAAGTAAAATTTAAAACAGGCAGATACATAAAAAAGTCGATTACAATTACAAAAGATCAGTACAGTTAGAAATTGAAGCATCAGTTACTTCCCAGTTCTTGAAGCACAGCCTCCATTGTTGGTCTCTGGCCTGGAATCTCACTTGTGCATACCAATGCAATTCCTGCAAGCTTCGCTGCTTCTGCAATGGAGAAGCACTTGCTGAGTTTCTTGTCGATGAGGTCATCGAGTTGGCCGGAATCTACCGTAAGTCGAAGGTGGGTGACCTTTGTCTTCCCGGTGAGGATTTGGAACATGATAACTCCGAAGGAGTAGACATCGCTCTTTTCAGTGAAGCGGCCGGTGGTCGTGTATTCTGGAGCAAGGTAACCCATTGCGGCGCTAGCTTTGAGGGTGGAGAAGACGACATCATCAGCTAAAAGCTTGTGCAGACCAGCTGCAGAGAGCTTGGGAACAAAAGCTTGGTCTATCAGTATCTTATCAGCTGATATGCTTTGGTGAACAAGGGCTGGTTTGTTTACTCTGCTGCTGTGGAGGTATTCAATACCTAAACGAGAAATTATTAGATTAATTTGACTTTCATGGAGAAAGAAGATGAACCAAAACAAATTGCTACTGTTCTTCAGAGAAAACTAAGTCCAAGTAAGTTTGGTAATTGATAGATTCGTCATTCATAGAAAAATAATAATATAAAAAGACAATTTTGTCAACCACAATAGCAATATTGATTGACTTTAGAGAAATGTGTTGAAGAAAACAGCTGACAAAATGCCTAAAAATACAGTCTGAAGGGCTATTTGTATTCTATTTTAGTTGGGTAGCATTTAAGCAAAGACTTAGCAGAGCAGAATTTGGGAACTTTAAATCCTAATCTCTTAATGTTAAATCCTAACATTCACTCCATTTAACAGATTTAAGAATTTCTCGTCTCATAAATCTTAATTATGAAACAAATTGATGACTTAGCAAATATTTAACAGTAGTGATTCAAAACAGTTATCAGATTTTAATCTTCTAATGATTTACTAAGGCTTCGTTTGGGACGGCTTTTTTTATACTAGAAAATTATTTTAGGAAGCAGCCGTCTCAAACAAAGCCTAAATCTGAATTTAGGCAAACAGAAACATATATGAACAGTTGAAACATAAAAAATTTCTCAGATTTCAAATAGAAAAAAATTAGAAATCTTTAACGACTGCATCATTTGAAGTAATGAAAGCTTAAATGCTTTTTTGTAAGAACTATAATTTAGAATACCCTTAGCTATGCCCTTGATGATTGAAACCCTTGTAGACCAATCAAGAATCTTCTCCTTTTCATCATCCTTTGCATCAAGATAATTCGATAAGCTTCCATTGGAAACAAAATCATATAAAAGGAAGCACTCTCCTCGACCTCTGGAACAACAAAACCCTTTCAAACCAACAAGGTTTTCATGTCTGAGTACTGTCAAAGCCTTCAATCCCTTCAAGAACTCAGCTTCCTCAGTCTTGCAGCTTGTCTTAGTAATGCTCTTCACAGCAACAAGACTTCCATCCCTCAACATACCTTTATAAGTCGAAACAAAGTTGCTCTTCCCAAGCAAATTAACCTCAGAGAAATACTGAGTTGCACATTCCACTTCCTCCAAATTGAATCTGAAGCTCTGGACCTCCTGTGAAAATTCATTGCTGCTACCACCTTCAGCCAAAGGGTCCCATCCGTTTGAGTAATCAAGGTTGATGAGAGGAGATGCGCTCTTTCTAAAGACTTCTTTGGGTTGGTCAGTGCTAAGTCGGCTATCCGAGAGTTCGAGTGCACTGCCAATCTTTTGTTTCCGACGGCGATACCATACGAATACAAGCAGTCCAGAGATCAGTCCACCTATGGAAACAACAATTACGACGATAATAACTACAATGGCTGAGGATTTGGAACCGTTCGAGCAGCGTGAACCCTTGCAATTTCGGCTCAAATCTGCTGACTGAGGAATCTCTCTTGGGAGCAGTCCAGCCGAGGCGTTGGGGCCATATGGCTCAGGCCTGTTTGGATTAAGGAGGTCAGCAGAAGTGCAAGTTTGTAGAGAAGAAAATCCGATACCGCATAGTCCCTTGTTATTTGCAAACTGAAAACCTTTGCTTAGCCTCTGTAAATCTATATCAGAAGTGTTCATGCAAGCTTTAGTAAAGAGGTAACACAAAGACAAGTGAATTGAATTGACAGGGACATTACCAGTGGGGACATCTCCAGAGAGGGAATTGTTCCGAACATCTAAGACTAATAGCTGAGGGAGCAGAGCAAGCTTCCTCGGAATTGAACCAAAGAGTTTATTGAAGCTCAAATCGAGACGCACAAGCTCGGGTAAATCACCCAAGCTTGCAGGAATGGCTCCAGTTAGCTGATTCGATTGCAGAGCAAGAACAGAGAGCTTACTCAAAATCCCCAATTGAGTAGGTATGCTACCTGTCAACCGGTTATAGCAAAGCTGCAATACTGCAATAGGAATAGAACACCAAAAATCTTTTAAAAACAGTAGATTCGGAAATTAAGAAGCTTTCACAATTCAATGAAGTCATTAAAAGCATAAAAAATTCACTACGAATTTTAATAAAGGCTTGCCCAATTAATTTATAGTTATTTTCTGGTGCCCGGATTACAAGTTTCACTATAATAATGATGAAGAAGGTAATCTGCAGACTCTCTTTCAATGTGCTCTTTTTGTTCTCATATCGATAGAAATCCTAAAAACGGCACCCGTTTAGTGATGAAAACATTAGAGTAACATATTTTGTATGTAAATCATAACAAATATGGGAGAGAAGTTCTTCATAAGGAATTAATTACGTTCCACAAATCAAGCATAAAAAAGTGGCGGAAGAACAAGTAATGCATGAGAAAAATCATATTTTGGACAGAAAGGAGTGAAAAGTAGACCAGAAAAGAAGGAACAATATGCAAAATGGGAAAAGATGTAACATTTATAAAGGCCGGATCTTTTGAATATTAATATGCTAAAACACACTAGGCCTCTGAAATCGGAGCCAGCGATAGACAAAAGAACCACTGAGTAAAATGGAAATGGCATATAATTGAAACTATTAAGAAGATTGCAAAAGAAAGTAATCTTATCTGCAAGGAACAAAAAATAAACAAAAAAAAATAGGGAAGAGGCAAGAAAACGAGGTAAAAACTCTACTTGCAAAACACACCGCTATAAAGTATAAACACAAACATGCAAAAGAAGCAAACAAGTCTCTCAAATCCTGCTCCATTTTCACGGAGTAAGCTTTTACTACTGGAGCCTTTAGTTATCAGCAAACCTTCTGAAACTAAACTGAGAGAAACCAAACTGAAACAAAATCCTTAAGCAAAATCCAAACTTTATCCTCGAGAACCAAAAGCCATCCTTAAGCAAAATCCAAACTTTATCCTCGAGAACCAAAAGCCACCCTTCAAACCCCAAAGATCGCTCTTTGAACAAACCTTGGAGACTAGCCATGTTGCCGATTTCCGACGGAATGCCACCGGTGAGATTATTGACGTTGAGATAGAGGTCAGTGAGCTCAGTCAGATTTGCAATCTCTTTCGGTATCTCCCCTCTAAGTGCGTTGTAATGTAGATAAAGCCCAGAAAGGCACCTGAGTTCCTTCACCGCCGGCGAGATAGAGCCAGAGAGCCCCTTCCCCTGTAATGAGATGTTGGCCACTTTGCCATGCTCATTGCATGCTACTCCCTCGAAGTGGCCACGACAAGGGTCGCCTCCGGGAGTCCACGAAGACAGGTAATGACCGTCGGGGTCAAGAGAAGACTTGAGTTCCATTAGAGCTCTAAGTTCAGGGTTTCCTTGGACGAGATGGAAGAAGAAGAGCAGAGATAGGGTAAGTAGAGGGAAAGCCATTGATAGGAAAGGAGGATGCTTTCCCTGTTGCTTCTTCTCCGGCTCTCCCTTGACTCCGGTACAGTAAGCAGGGAAGCTGCAGGAGCTCTTCAAGCTGTGAGATAGCGTGCAGTGTGAAGAGGACCTTGAAAAGCCCAAAAAGGCAGGGAAAAGGACAGTTGGGGGAAAGCAAAGACCATTCTTTTAGTGTAATATCGTCAATTTATTCCTTTGTTTTTCTTAATGATGAGCACTGGTGAATTAGTGTAAGTTAATGTATCAACAGCAGAAAATTTCAAATTCTCAACCACCCGATTACGGCCCTAATAACTCGAATTCATAACTTTATTCAAACTGATTTCATTTAACACGTAGGAATATAATATATTTATTAATTGATAAAGCTAGAGTGATCTGTTGAAAATTTCAGAGCCATGAAAAATGAAATATTCGGATTCCGTTAATCCTGTAATAAAGCTCAAAATATTGGGTGTCAATATTTGACCCAAAAATTTTGAGATTATAATCAAACAATTTTGCAAATTGGCTGGGATCGGGTTCGGGTTCGGGTTTCCGCATTCAACTAGTTTGGAAAAGATGGGTCATGTTCGAGTTGATCCGAAATCCGAGCTCAACCTAGCTAGGTTAACCGGTTTGGAAAAACGTGTGAGTCACATCTGTTGTCCCATCCACGTCGAATGATCGCCATCCCGTCTCATGCCTTCTCGTCTCATGAAATGTGCATGGATGAGCCGCTGTCAATGCTGCTGTTGTCGGTGCCGATCTCATCGCGATCATCGTGCTATGTCATTCCGGCGTCGTGTAGACCCGTGCCGTGTCGTTGTCGGGGTCGACCTGGCAGTCCGAAGCTCCCATAGCCGTCGTCGCCTACATACAGGCTAGCATACCGTCGCCTACATATCAATCTAACCACCATTGCCGACTCGCCGTCGAGCCCTCACACAGCCTGCGGCCTCATGATCCCAATTTGCCCTGACCGCGGGCAACAAACCTTTTCTTAAAATCTAAACTTTTCTTCAACCCAAACAGGTTCGGCTTTAATGCCATCTCACTGGTTTAATCTTTTTTTAAGCTCAGATCGACCACTGACTGACAAAAAAGACAAGCGATACAATTTACATTTTGACCTTTAAGCCACCGTCTACTCCTAACTCCCAAGTCCAAAATATTACAAGCTTTGCCCTTTTCTAACTCACATGCTGTAGCACTGTCGCCCATTCCGAGCTGTCTTTAGAGTTTAGAGTCGGATATTAAATTACAAGAAAACCATTTCAAATTTTGAATCCATCTTTTGTAACGGAAAAGTGTCGGTCATTCCAACGTAAATCCAAAAACACTCCCTCTATCTTGCCAGTCCAATAAATAAAACCGTGAAATATCACTGTTTGGTCTTAAAGGCTATTTGATTGACGAAAATTGTATTACAGTATTTAAAAAAAAAAACAATATAAAAGGAATATAATTATTGCACATTGAAACATCAGAATTTTTAATGTGGAAACCCTAAAGGGAAAATCATAAGGTCATACTCAATTGAAATGAATCCAGTAGTGTTTGAATAGATTACAAATGATTGATTTGTCTTTTACTTTGAGAACAATTATATTACAATATTCAACTATCAGGTTGATATCTAGCGATGAATAAGGATCGGATGGAAGTCCGACGACGGTCGATGGTTGGGTGTAAAGTTGGTGTCAATTGGTGGTTGGGCGGAAGTCCGTTGACAGTTGGTGGTCATGCAAAAGTCTTGCAAAAGTCGGTGGTCGAGAAGTCTAGTGGCAAGAGAACTCGTGTTTCTCTTCCTTCATTGTTTTCCTTGATTGGTCATCCCTCAATGAAGAACGAGGGGTCCATTTATAATTTGTTGGGAGTGATGAATGACCAGCAGGTTGTGAGTGTTTTGAATGGACAGTTGATATCGATTCCCTTGATTGTGGATAGTTTATTGAATATTTGAGTGTCTTCATGATATCATAATTCAACGATCTTTGACTCGTTAAATTCATCTCGATGAGCTGCTCGATTCGATTATAAGCATGTTATGTTTGAAAATCATTTGGTTGTCCAATTTATGGTTTGAACCTTCCAAATGTGCCCCAGATCTTCAATTTGGACCATTTGGACTTGGAATGAGTCGAATTGGGTGTCATTGGGTTCATCTTTTGGAGATGTTCATTTTGACTATAAATTTACTAAAATTGGTCTTTGAATGGTCCTGAATTTGATTTTGAAAGTTTCCAACTCATTTTTGCCTCGAGATTCATGTCCAATCTTGATTAATTTTTAATGATATATCAATAATATGCTTTAAATTATTTCGGATAATTGTATAATAAAATTAGCTGGATAAATGTATAGTTTGATTTAAAGTAAAATATATATATTGTAAAGTTTAAAGATTGTGGAGACTGACGGTAGGCGGTAGTCGACAAATGGTAGCAGCGGTGGTGGCCGACAACCACTATTGGCCTGTGATGGCTGCCATCGGGGGTGGTTTCAGTGGTGGTGAGTGGCGGCTGACGGCGATGGCTGGCTGAGGCTAGGGGGTAAACGATTTGAGTCGAGTCGAGTATCTGTTTAATTGAGGTAAGCTTGTTTAGTTGCTACTGAGCTCGAGCTTGTTTACTAAGCTGGAGCTCGACTCCATAAAAAAATTCATAGGCTCAAACTCGACTTGATTGCTCGAGTTCAACTTTATTTTTTAGCATGATTTCTTAGTTTTGAATTTAAAAATTCATTTTTTTTAGAATTTTTATTTTAATATAGAATTAATTTAAGATTATTAAAATATATTATATAATAATAATTTAAATTAATTATTAAATATATATTAATTTAATCGAATGTCTCAACGAGCTTTCACGCCGAGTTTGGCTTGAGCTTGAGCTCGAACTCCTGGCTCGATATGCTTAACTACAAGCTCGAGCTGGCTCGAGAGGTGACTTGACTCATTTACACCCCTATGTTGAGGATAAACGTGCTTGTAGTGTAAATAATTATAATTTTCTCTCAAAATTAGTCAATAACCATTTATCTTAAAAATAAGCAAAATTATTTTACCTACATTTATTATACTTTTTTTTCATCCAATAAAATATCATAATTTTTAAAACCCTTATATTCACTTTGATTTACACCCATTTTACGTACGACCAAACTTTGTGATGTAATATTTTACATTCTACGGTAAATTTCTGAGAATATTCCTTTTTAATTGATGGGAATAGTTTTACAGCGCCGAGGAAGGGTCTTGCCTTGGGTAATGTAATTAAGTTATTTTAAAAAGCATACTGTTTGTGGGTTTTATTGTAATAATATTTCATATTTTTTTAAAAAATAAATATTGTTTAAATAATATAGTTTAAAATTCTTTATTACTATATCATTTTAATATATATATATATATATAATTTAAATTTTAAATAAAATTTTTAAGAGCATATCCGGTGGCTTGTGGACACTGGACAGTGAATAAGATGGGAGTAAAATTTAATTAAAAATAAGCCATCCGCTTGGAATTTACTGCGAAGAGTTTTGACTTTCTCACGTGGTTACAGTTGAAAGCGTTAATATAATATGCATTTTATTTGATGATTAAATTCGCTAGAAATTAAGAGGGTAATTAGATATTCATCCTCGCTTTTAAATCATTTTCAATTTTTTTTTCTATTTTTTTAGGATTTAGGTTCAGTTTGATATGACTTTCTTATTGTTTCTTAAAACAACTTTTTAGTATAATATTTTAAAATTTGTACTATAAATCTATTATAAGAAACAGTGGGAAAGTCATCCCAAACAAAACCTTACTCTAATAACTCTTTGACTAATATACTTGTTGCGGGCTAGAATATACGCGGCGATAGAGTTATAATTCTACGTCTTAGCGTTGCACGGATATCCAGCTCACACACAGAGAACACAATATTTTTTACGTGGAAAACCCGGGAAAGGGAAAAAACTACGGGGCCTAGTCCAGTTAAAAATGATTCCACTAAAATTTGAGGAGAGTACAATGGTCTGACTTGTCCTTGAACACGACCAAATTACAAATATCAATTGAGAGTTTTGCAAAAGTTCAACGTCACTCCACTGTCAGATGGTGGTCTGGCGGCACTCCGGTGTCAGGCGGTGGATCGACAGTGGCACTTCAGTGTCCCTTGGTGGTCTGTCGGTGGTGCGGCAGCACTCCGGCGTCCCTTGGTGGTCCGGCGGTGGTGCGGCAGACCTACGGCGGTGGTGCGGCAGCACTCCGGCGGTGGTCGAGGAGGAGCTAGGTGGCTGAAGCTTTCTTCCTTCTCTTCCTTCTTCTCTCTTGGCTTCCTCCCTCCTCATGAGGAATGAGGGGTCTATTTATAGATTTTCTGGAGTGGCATAGCTTGTAAATAGGTGTGTGATCAGGGGCAAATAGGGAGTGGCCGAATGGATGGCTGATATTGAATCCCATGATCGTGCACCGTTCGTTGGACATTTGAAGGCCTTACTGATGTCAGAATTCAATGATCTTGGACTCGTTGGATTCGTCTCATCGAGCCGTTCAAGTCGAGTATAAGCTCGTCAAAATCGGAGACCGTTTGGTAACTCAAATTGCGGTTTGAAACATCCAACAGCGCTTTGGGTCCTTGATTCAGACTCATTTGGGCTCGGATTGGGTCGAATTTGGTGTCATTGGATTTGTATTTCCGAGACGCTTAGTTTTATTGTAATCTCGCTGAAATCGGAGTTCATATGCTCTCGATTTTAATTTTTGAAGTTTTCAACTTGACTTTGCCTCGAGATTCGTGCTTGATTGAGACTATTTTTGGTGACGTATCAATACTCTAATTTTTCTTAGGGGCTTTTTATTTTGAAATAAAATGAGTATAAAATATTTCAAATACATGCTTTTAAAAATATTGATATTTGGTTCATAATAAAAAAAATGTAGAGTAAAACATTTGAAGTATTTAAAATTTACTCTTTAATTTATTATATTGTATTTGAAATTCATTAAATTTGATTGTGTTCCAAATATACTATTAATTGATTGTCATTGCAACCATGGTCTCCACCTACTAGCTATTGAAGACCTGTTTAGGCGGTAAAGCTAACAGGGATTCTTGAGAACAGAGAAGAAAATCAATAACTATTCATTTCAATCTCACCGAAACATTACACCACATCACCAAATATATAGGCTTACATTTACAGTAATCAACAAATAGAAAATGTACACGTGTCACAAGATTTGTAATAACGTTTTAAGAGTCGTCCTTTCTTGTTTTGGAAGCATCTGGATGCTGAGGCTTTAATATCCCCTTGCAAGCTGATGAGTCGGCAGGAGTTATCAGCTTGGAAATGAGGAATTTGAATCTTGATAACGGTAGAGCTTTGGTAAACAAATCTGCTAATTGATCTTTGGAGGAGATGTGGTGAACTTGAATACTTTGATTCTTGATGCACTCTCTTATGAAATGACAATCAATCTCTATGTGCTTTGTGAGGGCATGATATACCGGGTTGTAAGCTAAAGCTATAGCCGACGTGTTGACACAATATAGAATAGTAGGTACATTTTGTGGTATGTCTAATTCGTGTAGGAGACGACGAAGCCAGATGATTTCTGTAGTGGCGGAAGCTATGGCCCGATATTCGACTTCAGTTGAGGATCGAGCAATGGTGGATTGTTTTTTAACACTCCAAGAGATAAGCGTGTCTCCTAAAAAATTGCAATAACCTGTTGTAGATTTGCGATCGTGTTGGTCTCCCGCCCAGTCCGAGTCGGAATAAGCTCGGAGAGTTAGTGACGATCCTGAGAGAGTTATCCCAACCTGAGTAGTGCCTCGTATGTACCTTAAAATTCTTTTGAGAGCATCAAAATGGGAATCAGTGGGTTGATGCATGTGTTGACATGCTTTATTGACAACAAACGTGAGATCTGGACGTGTAAGTGTAAGGTACTGTAACGCTCCAACCAACTGCCGGTAAAGTGTGGGATTTGAAAAAACTGCTGTGTTGGTTTCGGAGCTAGTCTTGACTGTGATCGGGGAGGCCACGGCTTTGCAGTTGAGCATCCCAGCTCTGGCTAGTATCTCTGTGGCATACCGTGACTGATGCAATAGTAATCCAGAAGTTGTAGTCTCCGCTGTAAGACCTAGGAATTGGGTAAGAGATCCCAGGTCCCTCATATTAAACCGTTGATGTAATTTGTCCAGTAATTGGTTGATGGCAAAAACATTGTTACCCGTTAGAATAATGTCATCAACATAAATTAAAACATAAATTTTATATTGATCCTTTTTATATATAAGTAACGATGGGTCAGAGTGACTAGTAGTGAACTCACATTGATGTAGAAATCCGGTGAGTGTCTCAAACCATTGTCGTGGAGCTTGCTTGAGCCCATACAATGCTTTTTTCAATTTGCAAACATGTGTAGGATGATTTACATCAGTGAACCCTGGCGGTTGCTTCATGAATACTTCTTCTGTTAATTTACCATGTAAGAATGCATTTGATACATCTAATTGATGTATTGGCCATTTGTGATGTAAAGCTAGAACAATCAAAACACAAAAAGTAGGTATTTTTGCCACCAGGCTAAAAGTGTCTGTGTAATCGATACCATATTCTTGATTGTAGCCCAATGCTACTAGACGAGCTTTATACCTTGAAACCGTGCCATTCGAGTTAAATTTGGTGCGATACATCCACTTACAGCCAAGAACATGTTGATGTGGTTGAGACGGAACTAGTTCCCAAGTGCCTTGGGATTGTAAAGCTTGAAATTCTTGGGACATAGCCATGCGCCAATGTTCAGTTTTAATGGCTTGAGTGTAAGAAGTGGGATCGGGTTCAGTGATTTGGTGAGTGAGATCAAAAATAGTTTTGGGCTTAAGATTCCCGGTTTGAAGTCTGGTCTGCATTTTATGTTTGACAGGAACCGGTTAAGCAATAATTCTAGGGGACGGTATGGCCTGAGTGGGAGGTTGGTGGGATATAGAATTTGAAGCTGGGGCGTTAGGTTCAGGTGTAGTGGCAGGAGGAGAATTTGGATTCGGTATAGCAGGTAAGCTGGAAGTAGGAACAAGTAAAAGAGGAGGAAGATCGGTGCTGGGAGGACTGACGGGTTGTTGCAATGCAGGCTGTTGCTGGAACGGAAACTTGTTTTCAATAAAAATGACATGACGGGACGTGTAAACACGATTCATTCTAGGGTCGAGACACCGATAACCTTTTTGTTGAGACGCATACCCTATAAAAACACAAGGTATGGATAACAGGTTAAAAGAAAGATTCGGAACATGGTGAATGTTTTTGAGTAGAAGATTACCTGTGGGCGTTGGTAGAAGCCCATTACCTGTATGGTGAATAGGGAGTTGATGCCCGTTGCCGATAGTGACTTGGGAGGAGCCGGTGTAAGGTTCAATATGATTTAGTTGTGAGGAATCGGAAGTTAAGTAGGTAGACGCTCCACTGTCCAGGAACCATTCGGACGGGTTTTGTTGTTCCGCTGAACCGAACAGGGCAGATGAAGGCGCATTTGCAGTGTAAGTGAGATCAGTGCGATACCAACATCGTTGAGCCGAGTGACCAACCTTGAGGCAAATTTGACATGTAACATTGCGATAGGGATTGTTGTTACCACGACCAGTGGAGTTTTTTGATCCTCTGCCCCGCCGACCACGAATATTGTTATTTCGGCCTTGTCCTCTTCCACGATTAGCCGCTAACGCCATCGTAGAGTCAGTTAGTTGAGTGGTCTGAAGATCTTGAGTGAGTTCTTGTAGAATATTCTGCTCTTCAGTGCACAGTAAACTATAAAGATCATCCAAGCCAATGGGTTGAAAATTAGTTCGTATTGTAGTCTTGAATGACTGGTAGGTTGCTGGAAGTCCATTTAGCGTATAGAGGATGACATCTTCCGGATCGATATGACTTCCAGCTACAGCAATGGCGTCCACCTTGGCTTTTATGTCTAACAGATATGTTGTCATGGTTTTATCACCCTTTTTGAGATGATGTAAGTCATTTTTAAGTTGAATGACCCGAGATCGGGTGTTGGATTGGAGACGAAGATTCAAAGTATTCCAGATTTCAGAACAATGTGTTAGAGATAACACATAAGGTAAAATTGTCGGAGAAATGATCGAGCACAGTGCAGACGCCAGATGTTGATCTATGAGACGGAAGCTGGCCTCCGAGTAGACTGAGTCGAATGTGGAAGATTCATCCGGGGAAGTAGACACCACTACCGTGTCATCCAAGAATCCTTTGAAATCATTAGCGGTGAAGACTTTTTCCACCTGGGATTTCCAGAGCGGAAAGTTGTCGGCGGTGAGAGTAGAGGGGATGAGATTCTTGATGTTGCTGATCAAGAATTTGAGTTGAGGGGTGATAATAGATTGAGAGGTCACTGTCGAGATCACCGTGGTAGATGTTGAGGAGTGCGAAGCCATGGATTCGACAGGGAAGGAGACGCACGTTACCAGAGGAGAGACGGGAAGAACAGGAGAAGACAAAACAAGAAAAGAAAACTAGGTACACGAAGTGTACCTCTCTGATACCATGAAGACCTGTTTAGGCGGTATAGCTAACAGGGATTCTTGAGAACAGAGAAGAAAATAAAAAACTATTCATTTCAATCTCACCGAAACATTACACCACATCACCAAATATAGGCTTACATTTACAGTAATCAACAAATAGAAAATGTACACGTGTCACAAGATTTGTAATAACGTTTTAAGAGTCGTCCTTTCTTGTTTTGGAAGCATCTGGATGCTGAGGCTTTAATAGCTATCGCCTGCTGCTGCCCTCCATTTGCAAGCCACAACGTCAGCCACTGCTTGTCATCGCTGCCACCGACCTTCAGCTCAAGCTATTGCAACCATCATCGCTGACAGCCCGAACACCATCATTATCAAGATTTAAAGTGCATTTATTTTACTTTAAGCTAACAAAAAAAAATCTTATATTTATTTTATACTCATCTTAATAATTCTAGAATATTTTTAATATAATATATTCCTTTTACATTATATTTATTTTATTTTCATTCTTTTTTCAACAAATAAGTGGCTCCTCATAAAAATTAAATGATAAAGTATAAAATTGACATAATAAAATTCGATTTAAAACTTTGATGGTAACATTTACAAATTTAGCGATGTAATTTGGGTGAAACCACCTTTGAATATTCTTTACCCATTATAGATCCGTAGGATTTGATTTGATGTTCCTTTGATGAGCCCAAAACTTCAATCATTTCATGAATTTTGAACCCAGAACGTGATGCTTCACCTAACTAAAGGGGCCAATTATTCCATCTGGTTATCGGACGTCCGAACATTCAATCTGGATGTTTAGACATTCAATCTAGACACACTAAATCACTCAAATACACTGAATTCCGGTGTATTTGAGTGACGTTGTGCATCTGAATTGGTGTCCGGATTAGGCCTAATAATTTGCCAACTAAAGGAGGCTGTCTTTTTCCGCAACATAGTTCCTTTGCATGCAAATGAATCACAGCCGTTGGCCGTCTGTATGTGGAGTGCCAATTACCGTTGGATCGAATCTCAGTGCTTTAAATTTCGCACTGAACAGCGAGGTACAAAAGTCCAGTTGTTTTGTCTCTCGTGTGATCTTGATTAATTGGTGGAAATAATTGGATAATTAGAAGTCTATTTGATTATCGTAGAGGAAGAAAAGGTTCACCCAAAATATTATTATTTATTTTAATATATTTTTTGGGGGAAATTTTAATATTTTAAAAACTTTAGCAATTGCAGATAAATAGGAATTTAAATGAATAAATTCAAAGAGTTTTTTTAATTATGATCAATTATAAAATATATTATTTAAACTTACGATCCAAAAAATTAAAAACCGCTCTTAGCAGCAGGTTTTTCACAAGCTGGAATTAATTTGTATATTTAAGTTTCATATGGACTAGGGGCGGATTCAGCTTCTTTTTTTAAGGTGGACAAAAAATATTTTTTTATCGAGGATGGGCAAAGATGCTTAGAATTCATATAAGTAGGGCAAAAATGATTTTTGAGGAAGGGTAAAATGCCCAAAATACCCAAAATATTTCAAAATATCCCCTATAAATATTTATAAAAAAAATTTTGAGGATGGGCATTTGCCCACCCTAAGCCCTTGGTGGATCCGCCTATGTCTAGGACAAATTTTTAAACACTTTATAAATAAATTTTTTAGTATTTTTTTTAAATAGCAAAAAAATAGTAGTAAAAAAGGTTCCTAGACTTAGATTTAATTTGGGATGATTTTTTTATTACTTCTTAAAATAGCTTTTTAGTATAAAAATTACAAAAAAAATTTGATTTTTTATTAGAAAGCTTATTGAAGAAGCAGTAAAAAAGAATCGCAAACTTAGTTTGGAATAGTTTTGTACTGTTTTCTAAAACATCCTTTTAATACAATTTTTTTAATTGAAATTTGTTAAGCGAAAGCTACTTTAGAAAGTAGTAAGAAAGCTATCATAATTCTCAAATAAAGCCTTAATATCAATAGTTTTGGGTTTTGAAAAAAGTTAAAATAAAGATGCAATTTTGGACTTTGTTAATAAGTGGCACAAAAAAAATGAAATATGTTTTCTTTCTTAGGCTTCCATTTTTCAGTGGTAGAAGTTTGATATATTAAGAAAAATAAATGCAGTGAAATTAGCATTTTCTATATTTGTATATGATTTTAGGAGTTGATGATTCTTATAGTTATTCGATATAAATTGTTATATAAAATTTTAAATATAAATTAAATAAAAATTTAATATTTATAATTGATATTATGCTCATGTATATACTTATCTTTAATTCATCTGACTAAAGATGAACTATATTTCTATCTTTAAAAAAAAAAAACTTATTTTATTATGACATGATAAAATATTTCACAAAAGTTCATGAAATTTTTTTTATGACTTTAAGAGGTAATTTTAAGAAATAAGCCGTGTGTACTTTAAACAAAAGCCCCTTTACTTGAAATTTATCATCCCAGGCTTCATTCCAAACATTTTTCTTACTATTTTATTTTTTAAATCGCAAATATAACTTTTATTTATACGTTACTTCTTGTTGCTTGAATAAAAAAATTATGCATCTATACTAACTTTAAAAGTTTTACAAAATACTAAGAAATTTATGTAAAATAAAGTCTCAATCATAAGATTATAACTTCTAATATGAAAAAAATATATATACCATTTATTAATATCACATCCTTTATAATTTATTACTTATTGTTTAAAAAAATTCAATTCATTATACTGGTATTAAAATTAATGACTAAAAGGGGAAATTATTATTTTAAAATAATTCAAGTTGAGTATTTAATAATTGAGAAATTTACATACATACCAGTTTATAAAATCTTATTTACATTTCTAATGCCTAAAATTTTAATATTACATGCATATCATCCTATATTATTTTAAAATCAAATATATCACTTCTATTTCTTTCCTATCACTCATATATTTCATTTCTATCACCCATATTTATGAAAATGAATTATGAATATGATTATGTATGTAATATTAAAATTTTAAATGTTAAATATCTAAATAAAATATTATAAAGTAATATGTATGTAAATCTGTCCTAATAATTTTGTGCCCACCATTTCAAAATAATACTAAAAAAATTTATTCGGTCGATGATGATATGACGTATAGAGCCAGGGAGTGTATAATATTTCTTCAATAAAGAGTATTATCGAATCCAAAGAAAAATTTCCCAAAAAAAAAAAAATCAAAGAAAATTAGAGCTAAAAAAGCCTTCAGAGTTTATGAATTTTTTATGTTATCGATTGAACAATTTTAGACCGTTACGGGGCAAGAACTTTTTTAAGATAAGACAAAAGGCCAGCTATTGTGAGGGGCGCAGGAAAATGTAGGCTCACAGTTGTGGGTGAACATCTATCAAAATCAACTTAAATTTTTGATTTCCCAAAAAAAAAAAAAAAACTTTAAAATTTTTAAGTTAATTTAAATTAATACGTAAATGTCTCTATTAGTTACTTCTAACAATATGCACGCTATAGTAAATCAAAAAAAAAAAAAAAAAAAATCGTCTTATATTAAAAATAATTTTTTTATATTTTAAATATTAAAATAAATTGTCACTACTGATCAACAAATTCTAACTGACTGGAAAAATTATTCTATGCGAATACCGGACTGTGTCTGATGACAAATCAAAATCTACCACATCATTTTTTGCTCGATACCGGTGCTCAATACCGTTGTGTACCGGGTGACGTTGTGCGTTGTGGTTTGTCTCCGGACCGTCCGTTGTCCGCAAGAATAATTTCTCCTTTTGCTGAGAGCTATGATCACCGCCTTACAAATATGGAAAATAGTATGTTTTTAAGGTATAAAATATATTTTCTTTAATATAAAATAAAAGGAGAATTTAAATATACAGCTATTAATTAAAATATTAGAATTTATATATGTGTCACTTACATTTTATTATTTATATCATCTAGCACGGAACTTATTGGAATTTGCCTAATACCCTTATTTATCGTATGTATTTACCACATTCAACGACTGTCTTACCGCACGCCATATCCTCCTCCAAGGTGTCATTACAATCCATTTCTTGTACAATGGCCGTGGCCGTGATAATCTTGCCATTCTCACAGGCATTGTTCATTTAACTGCCATTGTCAACTCAAATGTATATTCCTTATGTCGAGGAGGTTCCACGAGAGAATATTAGCTAATCAGAACGTGTCACGTCATTAGCAAGGATCTGAATGGGATTTCAGGAGCAAACGCTATGGGAAATCTACCTCCTCTCAGTTTATGCATCTCTAAAATTGGAGAAATTATTTTATGCGAAGAATGGATCGTCCATTCGTCCGGATGCGAATCAGAACGTGTCACAACATCCGGTACATAATAATACACAACAAAAAAGTGACGTGGCACGTTTTGATTCGCCTCCGGACAACATCCGTATCCGCACATAACAATTTCATCTAATGTTGACCACGACACCACACTCTAATCACATCTCAAATCACATATGCTTAATTGTTGTAACCCCACTTCTATTCTTTTAGAATTATACTATATTTTTAAATGAAAGCCCTCTAGTTTTTTTTTTTTAATTGAAGACTTCAAACAAAATAATTGACCATTTATTCTAATTGGGGACCAGAATGATCTCTTGTTTTATTTGAGCAGAATGGGTAACAAAAAAATTTTAAAAAAAATTTTGAAGGGCGTGAGGCTATTTTGTCCATTGCAATACACACAGAGGTCACTGTTTTTGTTTTCAAGGCATAATTGTTTGATATGATAGGATCAGGAATCCTAGGGACTAATTAATTACGAAGTGGTGCCAAGATCCCAATTATATATATATTTTTAGAGTTTGTTCAGGCGTATTAATTTCTATCTAATAATTACGATTAAATGTTAATTGAGATAGCTATGATTTTTATAAAGATTAATATATCATCAAAAAATTATCTTGACCGGGCAGGAATCCCGATGTAAAATCAAGTTTGAAACGTCAAAAATTAAATCTGGGACCATTTGAATCCCGATTTTAGCAAACTTATAGTTGAACTGAATGTCTCGAAAATACAAACCCAACGACACCAAGTTCGACCCAATCTGAGTTGAAATAGGTCCAAATCAAAGACGCGAAGCGCATTTAAATGGTCCACTCCATAATTTGGATTACGAAACAGTTTCTAAATGTGGCGTGCTTATAGTCAAATCGAGCGACTCGACGAGTAGAATCCAACGAGCCCAAGATTGCCAAGTTATGATATCATTGAGACATTCAAAGGCCCAATAAATGGTCTATAATCAAGGGATGCAACATCAGCCGTCCATTCAAACCACTCCAAATTTAACATTGATATTCCTTCTATTTAATGGTCATGTCACTCTCAGAAAACTATAAGTAAACCATTATTTTTCATGAAAGGGGACCCAAGCGAGAAGAGAATGAAGAAAAGAAAGAGAATGATGAGAACTCTCTTGCCATCAGACTCCTCCTCGATCACCATCGAATTTCCACCTTCCACCCGACAGCCGACCGATGTTGGAGTACGTTCAGCCCGACTACTGACTGATGCCGGAGTTCTGCCCGACTGTGGGCTATCGCTGGAGTTCCGCTCGACCGCCGTCTGACGCCGGAGTTCTGCTTGATAGCCGATTGACAACAGATTTCTTTCCGGCCACAATTGAAGCCGGATTTTCGCCCGACCACCAAATCTCACCGGATTTCTGATCTCGATTTGTAACTATATATCAACACGATGGTTGATTATTGTAATATGTTTGACCTCAATTTCAGGGATGAGTCAGTTAGTTGTAATCAATTCAAATACTACTAGAATCTTTTTCAGTTAGGCGTGACCCCGTGATTTTTCCCTTTTTCAGAATTTTTCACCTAAAAATCCTGGTGTTCTTTCATCTTCTATTTGTATGTTGCATATCCATACAACAATGAGATGAAAAATTCTTAACTCTTTCGTCGCGTATATTTAAGCCCGCAACAAATATAATTATAAAATTGTTGTGAAAAAAGTTTTTTTTTTTTCAAAGTTGCAATAGAGGTTAATTTTATAGTACAAAAATTTATTCCATAATTTGTTAATATTATCTTAATTGCACCCCAAATAATAGCTACCGAATGATGGGCTTTAGCTTGAGCTCAAGATCAACCAACTCTTTTGAGGGATGAGTCGAGCTTGAGTTTATTACAACTTGAGCTCAACTCGACTCGTTTGAACCCCTAATAATAGGTACCAAGCAATGGCCGATGATGTGCATTACTTACCCAATTCAGGACGATACTGAACTCTCAATCTTTCCCTTGCTTGCTGAAAAAAGCCATGATCAAGAGCGAAAGGGTGTTATTTGTGAGGACCACTTGTTATAGGAACACATGGTCATCTAACCCCTACAACGATTTCATTAAAGCTTTGCTGACTAGAATACGCATTAAGTCTTTTCATAAGGCGAACTTCATAAGCAGTTCATCAACAATTTATTCTCTAATTTGTTAATATTATCTTAATTAGTATATTGTAATCAGGGGCGGAACCAGCCCTTCATCTTAGGGGGGCAAAATTTTCTTAGTATAATAGACTAATATAAAAAAAAAAGATGACATAATTCAAAGTGAAATCATGTATTTCATTATGATAGGAAAATTGAAAATCATTACAATTTTATCAATCTATTTTGCATTTTTTGATAATATTGGATAACATCTTCATTGGGAATCAGATCAAATACATCTTTTTCAATATAAGGCACAAGACAATCGTTGAGCCAATCATCACCCATCCTACTACGCAATCGATGTTTGATAATTTTCATGGCTGAAAATACTCTCTCCACCGTAGCAGCTGCAACTGGTAAGGTTAATGATAAAGTAATAAGTTTGTAAACCAAATGATACACATCATTCTTCTTGAACTTAACAATCTGCTTTACAAGATCAGCAATGCTTCTTAGAGATGAGAACTCTTCACTGGTCCGCATATCGATAATATATGTTGCTAATTGATTTTTAAGAGCAATAACCTCAATTGTAGAAAAATCACTTGGATATAACTCTGCTAGACGTTTCAATTTCCTCTCATCATATGCACGAAAAGAATCACTTGGGTTTAAGCATGACATACACAGGAGTAACTCAGCACTTGATTCAGAAAAACGATTATTTAGCTCTTGAAGTTGCATGTCAACTACTGTATAAAATAAATCAACACGATAATGATGTAGATTTGTTTTATCTTCACCTCCTCTTGCTGATCGACGACGAGTTTTATATGTTTCATTCATATTTGGAACAACAACTTCAAAAACACCACAAAAACGTAACACTTTATCTAGTAAACCATTCCATCCATTCTCCCTTAGAAGTTGCAGTCGTTGTATAGAAATTTGAACCAATTTTATAGCATTTTCAATGTCTTGAACTTTTCTTTGCAATGATTGTGATAACTCATTCGTAATGCCCAATATATCAATCATCAAATGCATCGTAAAGATAAAATCAAAAGACTCCATTATATCAATTAGAACATCCGCTTCAACTGATTGCTGATCATGAACCCCTTCTTCCTTAACAATCTCTAGCACCTCGATCACAGAAGCATACATATGCATAAGACTAATCAAAGAATGGAAATGTGAACTCCAACGAGTATCACTAACTTTTTGTAAATTTGTCTCCTGATTCATACCTTTGCCACTTATAAGATTTCCATTTTTAAGATGAAGAAGTACTTTCTCATGCTGAATACTTTTAAGACCATCTGATCTCTTACAAGAAGCCCCAATAGTATTAATTATTCTAGAAGTGAACTCAAAAAGATGTTTTACTTGCCAATGATTTTTTGCTACTGCTACCAAACATAGTTGGAGTTGATGAGCGAAATAGTGAATATAAAATGCTTGAGGGTTATCATTTAGAATTAGGGCCTTTAATGTAATATCAAAAATCTGCTCCAGGATCATCCAGGATGATCTGGATCGTCCTGGGACGATCAGTGGAATTTTGCTCCAGAATTTGCTCAGATTTGCTTCAGGTGATTTTCTGTACACATCGTCCAGGCCGATTGAGGACATCGTCCAGGCCGATCGGCACTGTAGAAAATATCGGCCTGAGAATAGTTCTGGGAACCGTCCAGGACGATCCAATTTGGTCTGATCGTCCTGGGACGATCTGGCAATCGGCCGGGCCGATCTGACTTTTATAAAGCTGATTTCAAGTCGTTTGGAGGAGAGAGAAAATCATAAAAACGAAAATATCTTTTGAGGAGAGAGAAAGTCGTGGAATTTTGGAGAAAAGTTGATTTTCGGACGACGCGGAGCCGTTTTCGTCCGAGGAGACTGTTCGAGATATTGCTGTACGCGAGGTAAGGCACATTCCGCCTTTCTCAATTTTCAGAACCGTCGTGTTTGGCGGTATTTTCTGTTCGGATTTCGTTTCCGTTAATGATTTTCGTCCGTATCTTTTGATTGGTTCAGTTTTTACCGCGTAACTTTCTGTATGCTGTTGACGTGCCGAGTGTGCACATTTTGGTTATTTTCCGAAGATTTTTGTCCTGGTATTTTTGATTCGGTGGTGTTTTTAGTCGACTGCATTTTTCTGTGAAATTAGGAATTATCTGTGCAGTAGAATAAATGTTCTGAAATGTGATTATCTACATTCTGTGCGAATTTGGTGAATTTTGATTTTCAGGAAAAATTTGTGTAAATTCTGTATACTGCCGTTGTGCTGCCCGATTTTTGTCTGATTTCTGATTTGTCCGGAATTCTTTTGAATTGAAATGCTATCTGTATATGCTCTAAAAAGGGAGTTATAAGGGGCCTGGATCCTATGAGATTCAGTTAGTGTCTGGGGAAATCTTAGTTGAGCTCAAGTTGGAGAAATATCTGTTCTGTTCCGGATCCGAGGAATTCTGTTGTTCTGGTGCCGTGAGCACACTTAGTTATTAATTACTCAGAGAATTTTTGGTGCCGTGAGCACATGGGAGACATAAGGGTCAAAATCCGTAGTGATTCTGTTTAGTTTAGTTTTAGCTATGAAATATTATCTGATATCTGATTCAATCTGATTCTGCTTTCTGTATCTGTTCTGTAAGCAATTATGATTCTGATACGATATGATCTGAAATTCTGATTTCTGATTCTGTTAATGTGATATGTCTGATTTGTTCTGTTTCTGATTTGATACGGCTTCTGTTTCCGTACAATTCTGTTAATTTGATATCTGTTCCGTTCAGTTTCGTTTTGATATGATTTGAATTTCTTATTCCTGTACGATTCTGACTCTGTTGATTTAATCCATTCTGATTTGTACTCTGATGTGATATGATCTGTACGATTATGATTCTGATGTGATATATGTCCGATTTGATATCTGTCTGATTCTGTTCTGAATTCTGTACGGATTTCTGTCTGATGAGTTTGGTTTTGGATTCTGAGAGTTTTGATTGGAGGTTTGTTGCTTTGCTGAGCTGTTGAGCTCACTCTTGTTTTCTGGTGGTTTTCAGATTCTGGGAAAGAGAAGGAAGTCCAGGATTAGATTTCTGAGTTCTGATCAGTAGGTATTGTTTGTACCTTTTGATTTTTGTACAGTCATGGCTTTTCTGTTCTGTCTTTCTTTCTGTTCAAAAGCCATGTACTGTATCTGTATATGATTGTTTTGAGGAAAAGAAGAGATAGATGTTTTGTTCCGCTGTGTTTGATGAGTAATAGTAGCTCTGTGTTTGTGTGTCTGTTGAGTTAAATAATTTGGAAGATTCAGTTCCGAAGCCAATCCCAAAACCAGATCCTGGTCAGTTCGTCCGTGTTCGTTAGCGTGTCGCGGCCCGGTGCGAGCGGGATCCGTCCCGGATCGGGTCGGGTCGTGACATTTAAATCATGAAACTCCCCTCTCATATTGGATGCCCCATCATAACCTTGACCACATATCCTTTGTATGCTCAACGAGTGTTTAGTTAGAATGTCTTCAATAGCTACCTTCAGTGTAACTGCATTAGTTGATGTGACATGTTTGATGCCTATAAATCTTTCAATCACTTGGCCCAACTTATCCACATATCGCACTGCAATAACAAGTTGTTCTTTTATAGAAATATCACGAAATTCATCAACTAAAAGTGAGAAGTATGAGTTACCAATATCTTTCATTATATATGTCAAAGTTTGAGCTGATGCAGCAAAACATATTTCTTTCTGAACTTTTGGTAAAGTTAACTTCAGATTTGAGCTAGCATATTGAGATGCCACTGTCTTAATTTCCTCATTATGATCAGCTAGAAAGTCAAGTAGTTCTAAATAATTTCCTCGATTATCTGAATTGGAAGACTCGTCATGCCCACGAAATGATAATCCCTAACATAACAAAAATCTAACACAATCAATGACTGCATGAAGGACTGGTTCCGCCCCTGGCTGCATTCAACATGATTCTATATTGTTTTTTATTCTTGTCATCTTTGCTTAATCATAAAGCTGGAACACTCTGTTCTTGATCAGATCTTCACATTTTTTTCTAGCTTTATTATGTACACTATTGTGATCTCCAACATGACATAATAATTTTTCTTTCTTCTTCCAATTTTTGAAACATTCTCCAATAAATGAATCCCCACCACCTTTACCTTTAATAATCTGCTCTTGAGGTTTAAATAGATAGCAATAAAGACAATAAACAGCATCTTTCTGCACACTGTACTCTAACCAATCAGAGTATTCATCAAACCAATTCGGATTGAACCTACGTGCAATATTTCCATATAAAGTTTGGGAAAATTGATGACTTCTCGGTTGATGTGGTCCCTTCAATAGATATGATCTTCGAATCTTATCTCTATCATTTACATCATAACTCCAAATAGGAAGTCGGAGTCCTGGATCTGCTGAGAGATTGTTAACATCAATTTCTATTCGCTCTTTCCTCTTTAAATAACGCTCCATTTCTCTAAATCCTAAAATGAAATTTATTACCAAAGAAGAGTAACCGTCAATCAAAATATTAAATAAAATATGAAGTTTCTAATATATCTATAAATATTATGTTTTGTAAATGACTGTTTAAGAGGAAGGATGACTCCTACAATGCTAATAAACTGAAATTGAACCATCTTTGAACAAAATTGAGGCAATAAGAAGGATATTTCCTTTATGGTTTCACTGAAATTGAACCATCATTTCTTCTGTCCAATGCCAACATTGATTTTAAATACTTCCAATTTATATAATTTGGAAGCAACCAATCCAAGACTTGCAGTGATGGGAGCTTCGTGCATTGGGTTATGTTCTTTTTTAATTAGTCTAACACCCTAATAAGCATTTTCACAATTTCTAGATACAACACCTATTTGCATACCCAAAAAATAAAATCATAATTCCCAAACATGTTTTGTCTCACTTAATACCTACAAAAATATAAAAAAAAAAAAAACAAGAAGCATTAGAATACAAACATAGCCTTAGAAAATCAAACCTTTGCACATGCACATTCTCTACGATCTGAATGGAATATAAACCAACTTAACTACAGAAAAGCAAGACCACAAGTTGGATCAACTGACATTGCTATAATGGGCCAATACTAGCCTACACGCCACCTAAATCTCCATCAAAGAAGACAGATTCATCAATCCTTCCTTACCCTGTGAATAAATCTGTCGTACAAAAAAATAGTTGATCCAACTTGTGGTATGAAAATAAATAGATATAGCAAAAATTGATATAGCAAAAAAATTGAAGAGCCACCATGACCATGAATCCATGAAAATATGAAATACAACAAATCACACATCATTTCGGTATGAAAATCCATCAAAATAACAAAAAATCAAACAAAAAATAACAAACAAAACAATCAAGCAATGTGTTCAAAAATCAAAAGTTCAAAACTAACCTAGATCTCACTGACCGGATCACCGGAGGCGGGAGGCCTTGCGATTCAAGAAGCCAGTCAAGCCACGAAGGGATCCTGCCGACAACGAAGCCTTGTGATTCACGAAGCCAGATGACCAGTTCCTCTCTTGCGCGAACGGCGAATCACCGAAGCAGAAAGCAGGCTCCCACGCGAATCACCGAAGATTTCCTGGCGTCATGCTTTGTTCGTGGAATACGGCGGGTTAGGGCAAAGGGGGGGCAAAATGACAAATTTATGGGTCAAGTTACAAAATTGCCCCTCTCTAATAAAATTTTTTTTTTTAAGGGGGGGCAATTGCCCCCCCCTAACAGTTGAACAATTCCGCCCCAGCATGTAATCATATTAATTAGTAATTACCAAAGAAAATCATTAGTTCCTACAAAGACAAGCAAAATGCTCACACATGTTCTGGTATTAAATAAAAAAAGATATTAATTTTTATTACACTAAAAGTATGGAAATATTAGTAAGCAAGGTCTTAATTAGTTAATCGATTCATTAAACAAGATCATTACTCGCTGGTTCTACATTTGCTTGGCCACTTTAAAAAAGACAGGCTTTAATGCTCTGTCGACTTTCACTGACTTTCTTTTCCACATGTTTTGCTGTATCTGTGCTAAGTGGTGGGGGCGGGGCTTTAATCAAAATGGTGACGATTGATGGGCTCTGAATTTGGACAGGCTGAGTATATTTATGGGCCCAAACATGTTCTTATTGGGCAAAATTAAGGCTCCGTTTGAGACGATTTTCTCGTTACTTCTTAAAGTAGCTTTTTAGTATATAAATTTTAATTTTTTTACTAAAAAATTATTTTAAGAAACAACAAAAAAGTTGTCAAGCCTAAATCAAGGCCAGAACCTATGAAATTATATGATCATATTTCCCGCTTCAGTCTGTTCATCATTTTGGTTTCTTCTGATTTAAAAAAAGTTGTGAGCCAATGCAATTAAAATTATAATTATAATTTTCCTTAAAAATAAAAACCTTAAAAAAAGTCGAATATATATATATATATATACACACACACAATCCTAACACATTAAAATTCAAGATATTTATAATTGTCCTCCAAAACATATATAATAATTCTTATGAGCACATTTATCACTGCATTAAGTTCATTATCATATTGGTTGTTAATAATATGAAAAGTCATCATAAAAGTTAGGATCTTAGCTTTCCATGCTCAGACGATCATCCTCGTCAAAATAACCGTCATTCCATATTTGTTGTCATCCGCTACCATTGTTGCATTCTTGACAAAAATGAACATCATGCACAGGCGTACAGCTCAATATATTTATTCATTCCATCTTCTCGATCATTAAATTCTTATGTGATTCAATTTATTCTTTTACGCATTTGCATATGTTAGTTTTTATTTTATTTTATTTTAAGTTTTTAAAGACTTTAAAAAAATGTTGTACTAAAAATTACTTTAAAAAACAATAATAGAAACATCTCAGACGAATTCAGAATATCTTTCTTGTTATTTTATGAAGCAATTTTTAATTAAAAAAAGTAGACTAAAATATTATTTAATAAAATAATAAAAAACTATCCCTTCATTCATTTAAAGTTTCAGTCAAATGAACACGTGATCTATGACGGGCTTCCAACCATATAATTGGGCCATACCAGCCCATTGCTAATATGGACATAGAAGATATAGAAATTAACGTCTTGTGTTGGGACTTGGGAAGCCCATTAATGAGTTCTGATTTATTATTAATAAATCACCAAAACCCTAGGGGGTCGATTTTCGCGGCTAGGTGGAGGCGGAGTTGAATCATCCGAGAGACGGCGCTGACAATATCTATCACAGGAGGTAGCAACAGTTCTGCTTTTCCAACTTTGTTCTTGGTTAGGGTTTTGTCGACTTGAGCGTTTATGATTTATGCCGAGATTGCAGAGTAAATCTTGAGTTAAGCGATGGCGTACACAGCAATGAAACCCGGCAAACCGGGGCTTGAGGAGTCTAGGGAGCAGGAGCACCGCATCAGGATCACCCTTTCTTCTAAGAACGTGAAGAATCTTGAGAAGGGTTTGTTTCATCTATCGATCCAGCGCCATTTATTTTGATGTTACCTGTACAGTCCTTGATTCCTTATGCATATATTTTCCTATCGGTTTGCTATTTTGGATAGTGTGTGCGGATTTGGTGAAGGGAGCGAAAGATAAGAGGCTTAAAGTTAAAGGACCTGTGAGGATGCCGACCAAGGTCCTCCACATCACTACCAGGAAGTCTCCGTGTGGTGAAGGTGAATTTTTTGCTTTTATATAGTTTTCTTTGTTAGCCGTAATTTCAAAATTTAGTTGCGTTTAATGGTATTTTATTCAATTAGCTAGCTTTATTATTCTTTTCGTGAGAACTGGAGCTTATGACCATCTATAACTATGGTATGATGTTTTTCCTTCGCAAAATTCACAGTTACTCATTATGTTATTTAAGGTCGGTAGTAGCTTTCTTCTTCCATTACAACTGGGTGTCCTCTCTTCCCCATTGTGCCCGCTCAAGATGTTGGAATATCAAACTAATAATTGACCAATATTTAATTTTTCTAGTGAACACTGTGATTTTGTAAAACGGCTTTTTTATTGCCTTGTTCTTTGACTGCTATTTAGATATCATTGTTTCCTAAATGCATTTGTAGTTTTTTTGGTTTACTGTAATTCATTAAAACGAGGAATTGAAATAACATTAGGTTCCTTTCATTGAATCTGTCTATTTAGTGGCCAAATTGCGCTTCTAGATTATTGGTTTGGTAGATTTCTGAACTCTTGTATCTGATTACTCTCTGCTTTCTTGCACTTCTTATTGGCCGGTTGGATAGCTTATTAAGGAAATAGAAGGAACACCCAAACTGCCCATCAAGTTTGAAATCTCCTAGGCAACTCCAGTGGGTGTTTGGGTGGTTTAGCTTTGTAGGATTTTAACCAAAATGGAAGGAGTAAAAGGAACAAGTTGCTTTTTTTTTTTTTTCCTTTTTTTCTGATCACTGTACTATTTTTTAATTTGTATTAGAAAGTATGATGCATAATAATAAACCTGATAGGTTTGAAAAACAGCTTGTGTGAGTCTTAAAAAACTTCATATATCATGGCTTAAAATTTTCATGAACTATTCCTAAATTTCTAAATAAAACAAATTATAAAAAATGTCAATTATAAGATGGTAGTTTCATTAAAGGTTTCTAAGCTTTACACACAATGTTATAACAAATTATAATAGGTTAAGATAAATTGATCTCTTAATTCAATAAAATTGAACTGGTAAACAGTCATTTCATATATAACAATAGCATCTTAATATCATGGACATCATAATAGCACTAAATACCTTATTAATACTCAACCATAATTGCTAGTAGTGAATTGCGTGCTATATTGCAAAGGTCTTGTGGATTCATAGTGCACGGTGTTATGGGCTCTGGGCACAATTTAAAAAGTGTAAAATATCAAGAAATTGATTTTTTAAAAATTAAAAAATATAATGGAAAATATTCTAATACAAAAAGACACTATGAATGCCATATAAATAAAACATAATACTGCTTTGACATACCTGAAAGTTAAATGAAAGACACTATGTTCATGCAAAATCTTTTAGGAAGTTTGACTTAAATTGTCATGTTTATATTCTTGTTAAGAAATATACTAATATGGCTTACAATGTTTTGCAAATTGGATAATATAAATCATAATTACCAAATAAATTCGAAGTAACAATTTAGAACACAATATTCTTGCCAATCAACCAAATTAGATTAATCATGTTAAGTATTAAGCCATTAAACAAATAAAAATTGAAGAACAATGTAGGAAATAATGCATGGAAATAGTATGAAGAAAATAGCATAAAATTTTCTTGATAGATAGAAGTGTGAGTATGCACAACACCATTGATAAAATTATGTGCAGTATCTGTCTGTGCTATATTGACACAATGTTTGTAGCATAGACTATATTGCTTTATATGCCCTACTATATAAATATCATAAGAAGTATGCTGTGGTATGCTATGGATTATAACACTTGTTATTTTAAGTTTTGGATATGCAAGCCTTTTTTACTTCATTATATTCATTCTTATAATATTTTTCTTAATCATGTTGACTATGCAATAAGAAGTTAAGTGAATATGAGGTAGGCAAAGTAATTTTAATGCACTAGAATTATGTGAATATTGTGCTCAATTTGATGGATCTGATCATCTTATCTCCCATTATGTTGATCGCCAATGAAAAGTTTTAGCTATACTTACTGTAATATACCCATTGTCTTTTTGTGCCTAAAAATTGCTTGTTATAACTATTGGCTTGCACTTGTTGTGGTCTTTATCTATGCTTCTAATGATTCTGTAGGTTATTGGGGGCATTATTTATGGAATAAATAATGTAATTTGATTGGACATATGTTGATACATTTATAGAGTTATCCTTTAGACTTGTCTTGTACTCTATGATGCACATACACGGACACGGCAACACGGATACGACACAGATACAGACATGGCACACGTTAATTATTGAAAATATAGGAAACAAACATGGGTTAGACATGGTATTATAATTTTTATATCTTTTAAAAATAGTGTATAAAAATTCAATAAGGATAATATTAAAAATAATAAGTCATTCAATTAAAATTTATGCTTAAAATGATTAATATTAGGATGTCGAGAGTCGAGCGTCAATGCTGTATATCAGACATCGAGAAGAGACGACAATACTATCGAGAGTCAGGCATTGATGTTATATAGTGAGTATTGGGCGTCGATGTCAAGAGAGTGTCAGTGTCGAGAGAGCATCTGTCATCGATGTTAAGAGGGCATTGGTCGTCGATGTTATGATGACATTGGACAAAGATGAGCGATCAAGTGAGTTGATGTGCTAAAAGGTTTTGGAGGGCAAAAAGGGCTAAGAAAGGTTAGCCTAAACAAGCCAAATTTTATTAAACTTAGATTTGGGTTGATTTGATAAAAACTGATTGAGCTAATTGACGCCAATTTGATCGAAATTGAGTCGATATGTGTTAAATCAAGTTAATCGAGACCAACGAGCTTCAAATAGTAGCCGATTCCACGTAGTGGAACAAAGGCTTGATGTTGTTGTTGTAATAATCAAACTAATTTTTGGTAATTTTGGGTTTGAGTCGAGTCGGATTGACTCGACGAAGCCCAAACAAATTTATTTGATTAAAATTAAATAAGTTTTGGTTAGTTCAAGCTTCACTCGACTCAATTAAATGATTAATCGACTCAATTTGATAATTGGTGACGATGTTGAGGTTGAGTTGGGCTCTAATCGAGTCAAATTGAACTTTGACGCCATCAAATTTAATTTCTACAATCAAATTGACTTGTATTAGCTCAAATTTGACTTGATTTTAATTTTCAAGAAGGGATCGACGAGGTGGATTGACTTAACAAAATTGCAAATATGTGTGAGTAGAAATATTCAGGTAAATGTGTTATTCCTGAATATCTTGCTAGAAAGGGCGTTCAGTCAGGGTGGCCTGACCAAACTAGGACATGATATCATCCTAGACAAATGCAGTAGGCCGAAAAAGAGAGGGTTGGTACAAAATTGAAGTGTTCCATGTATGCCCAAGAATACTTGAGTAGATCTGTCTAAATAGAATGCAAGAGTAGAGGTTCGAAACTTCGAATGTGGCTGAAACCCTCAGGATGCAATGCATGTATGATCACTATGGGAGATCCTAGTGAAAGGGATGATATAAGGTTGAGCATGATAATCATATATGAACTGGTTAAAAAGGGGCGTGGCAGTCTATATCACATGCTTAGAATGAGCCAGAGATGGCAGAGGTTGGTAGGTTAGGCCGCACAGACAGATGGTATGACTACCTTAGAATGCTATGAATGCAAGCTATGTTACTGTCAATATGAACAAATTTATCAATGCACTGATTTTGATGTGTTATGTGGGCTTGAGAATCTATGTGCAATAAATTATCCAGTTTGATTTCTAGTACCATGTAATGACGATGCTATGACCAATATAATGGAATGCCACAATATTTGTCAAATCAGACAAATTGACTTAATTGTCTGAGTGGATCAAATCAGAATCCGATATAGCGTCATCTTATAGTAGATATGTTTTGGCATGTTCCGGCATTAGATGAGACAACCCTAAACTTATAAATAAACGAGTTTTTCCTTGTTATCTATTTACATTTATGATTAAAAAAAAGCAGCATAAGGTGATATCATTGTGATGGACCAGCCGATCTGATTGGGAGGTAATTAGAAAGTTTCCTAATCAAGGAACTGTTTAAAAAGGTTCTTAATCAAAGAGGATTAATTAAGTGATATTTCCTAATTGAATTGGACATTTTTGGGGCTGATTTAGAGAGGATTAATCAAGAAATATTGAAGAGGGCAGATTTAGGGATTGATTTGGAAGGGATTAATTAAGAAATATTTTATAATTGAAGAGGGCAGATTTCAGGGATGATTTGAGAGTTGGTTTGGGTAGGAAATAATTAAGGAAAATATAAGGAAATTGGTGGAGCACTATTTGGATATTTGTTATTTATTGCTTGTTTTAAGTAGGTGATTTTACTAGATTTAGCGGTATGTGTCATTTGTTGAATTTAGATTGTTCTTAGGGTGTTTGGGCTCCAGCTAGTGGCTAGAGGTTTGGGAGAGCCGGATATTCCTCTTCAATTGAAGATCTACTAGTATCTTGTCTTTTCTTTTATAAAATTTTTAATAAAAAGTGTTCTTATGTGTTCTATTTCTGGTTTTCTTGTCGTTGGTTTTTTAGATATTGTTGGAATCAGATTTCAACCAAGGCTTTTCCTAGATTTTTGCAAGCACTTCTATCAAATTGGTATTATAGCAGTTTCTTGGGCTGAAATAAAAGTCTTCACCTTTGATTTTTGTTGCGTTTTGCTCTTCAACCTTGATGTTTTTGCTATTTGAAGGCCAGATTTGCATCAAAGTTGTTGTTTTTTTGCTATTGAAGCCTAGATCTTCGTACCCATGGCAGGAAGAAATGTAGAAGTGTTGGATAGTTGGAAGGGGAAATTAGACAATTGAAATATGAAATTTCGGATCTCCAAACTTAATTTTTAGATTTCAGAAGTCAAATTTTAGCTGTCCATAAGAAGATCGATGTGAAAATTTTCATTATGGAGAAGATGTTAAAGAAGTTGCTTGAGGACTAACCTAAGTGGGAGGATGAGGAGGTGGAAGTTTGGAGGAAGAAGAAGAGATGCCACATTTAGAGCCACTTTCAAGGAGGGAAAAGGGGGAAAGGAGTGGGATTTTTTGTGGAGCTGCAGAGTTTGGGAGGAGAAGATGGGGAGAAGATACCAAACATAGTTCAACCACTCATATAGCAGTATCGAGAGGTGTTCCGGCCAGTTTAGGATTTGCCTCCTCCGCGGGAACACGAGCATGCTATCATGTTGAAAGGAGTTTCACATATCTTTGTTTGTCCGTACTATTCTCTCAACTCCAAAAGGATGAGATCGAGAGATTGATCAGAGATATATTGGAGGTAAGGATCATTCGACCCAATGACAATCCATTTTTCAATCTAGTGATATTAGTCTAATGTTTCAACATCAATTTCCTTCATTCCACCTTTAAGATAAGGTGGCATTTTTGGAGAGGAGCATTGATGGATCGCTCTCTTTGATTGAGAGGAAATTAGGAAGTTTCCTAATCACGAGGGAGCTGTTTAGGAATATTCTTAATCAAAGAGGATTAATTAGAAATGTTTCATTATTGAAGAGAGCATTTTGGGGGCTTGATTTAGAGTGGATTAATTAGGAAATATTTCATAATTGAAAAGGTCAGATTTGTAGGGGATTAATTAGGAAATGCTTGTTAATTGAAGAGGATAGATTCTAGGGCTGATTTGGGAGGAAAATAATTAAAGAAATAGGAGATAATTGGGGGAGGGTTGTTTGGGTATTTGTTGTTTATTGTTTGCTTTAAGTAACTGATTTTTCTAGGGTTAGGGGTATGTGTCGTTTGCTTAATTCTTAAAGTGTTTGGGCTCTATCCGGCAACTAGAGATTTGGGAGAGCTGGATCTTCCTCTCCAATTGAAGATCCACTTATATCTTGTCTTTTCTTTCATAAAACTTTCAATCAAAATTGTTCTTGTGTGTTTTATTTCTGATTTTTTTGTCGTTGGTTTTCTGACATTGCTGAAATCAGATTTCAACCCTGGCTTTTCCTAAATTTCTGCAAGCACTTCCTATCACAGTAGCTATCTCTTGCATTATTCACGTGATTAAGGTCATTTCAATGTGTTTTATTCTCGGATTGTTACCATGTCATTCCATTTATCTATCCTACGAATTGGATGCTTCAGGTACCAACACATGGGATCGTTTTGAGCTTCGGGTACACAAGAGGCTAATAGATCTTGTCAGCTCTTCTGATGTGGTAAAGCAAATTACCTCAATTACCATTGAACCTGGTGTTGAGGTTGAGGTGACGATTGCTGATCCGTGAATCTATCTACTTGGACTTGTATTTATCTGAAAATCTTCCTTCTCCAAGAGAATTTTTTTTCCTTCGCTTGGTCTTGTTGTTCTGGTTGTCAATGCGCAATTTTGAAGATTTTGATTGACTATTGCATAATGAAAAAAAAAACAATGCAGTGCTTATATTTTATTGAAATTTTCTTTAAATGTTCCTGATGTCCCGAAGTTGGCATATGAAGTCTAAAAGCTAGTGATGTTAGTGATTGATATTCAGCAATATGTGATAGTATTATGCATATTATTTGTTTATATGCGTTTTACTATAGAGGAGAAGACTTACTTGATTGCTGCTGATTTTTTTTTAACTGTACATACGGTTTTTGGTACAGAGCTATTTTGAGAAGAGAATGGCCTAAAAATTTGGTTGGAAAATAAATAATGTTTTTTATGCAGCAATTCAACTGTGCAACCAAATATGGTTTTCCGCATCATATTTGTTTAACATTTAATTTTGTAGCAAATCATATTATTCATTAGTAAAAAAAAATGTATTTGGAATGCAATTTGGTGTTTATAGAAAAGTATGATGAATTATCAGGATTGACCTAGGCGTAATGTTTCTATTGGAATATATTATAGATTATAAATGATGTCAACCATTATAATTGGAGAAGTTGATATTGTGTAATGGACATGAACATTGATGCGAATTGAAGATTTAGTGGGTCAACCTTAGTTTAAATGATATGTTTTAATCTTATTAGCAATGATAAGTATTGATGGTGTGCATAAATCTTATTTATGATGGTGAGCATCATGTTTTATCTTGATTGTGTGCATTTGTCTTTTTAGTATTGACAAGCATTAGTATGGCTGTCGATAATGTGCATCGACCTTATAGATGATAGGGTGCAATGATGTAATTGGTGATGCAAAATTACAAATTTAGTTGGTGTTAGCATTGATGTTGATGACATGTATGCGTTTTATTTGTGATGACATACATCGATGTTATTGATAATAGTGATCTATGAAGTCAACCAATTGATATCTATGTAGTGTATTGACTTTATTGGCGATATTGTATATCGATATTGTTGGAGTTGATAGGCAATGAAATTGGCGGGCATCAATGTTATTGTGTAGAAGGAGATGGTTGTCTGGAAATGTTAGTCAACAATTGTAGTCAAGCAAGTCTATCAAGGGGGACAGTGGTCAAGTGGGTATGACTATGATTGAGGAATGATACTGTATGACTATGGTCAAGTAAGCAATGGTCGTACAATAATAATCGGGTGATTGTGCTTGAAAGACATTAGTCGAGTAATTATGCTCGAGTGATGGAAGCCATATAATCGTGGTTAGGCTACAGTAGGCAGATGATTGTAATTTGACGATCGTTGTCAGATGATAATCATCATCATTGATCATATTAAGTACTTTTGCATGGAATAACTGTGTAATATTTTCAGAATATAACTAATGAACTTTGATTGGTGTAAAATTTAAGAAAATTATGGTATGATTCACATCATAAGTTAAAAATTGCATAACTAATAATAACTTAATAAGCAAAATTATAAATAAAATATGAGTAATGTTTTTTTTTTTTCATTTCACTAAACATTAGCCCAAAAATTTAAAATTTTATAAGGATTTTTTTTTTATTTTTAAACTTAAGAAAATAATATAACTTAACAAAACTAAAATTTGAAATTAAAAAATTAAATAAAACATTTCAATTTATTGCTGATTTATTACGAGCCGTTAGTTGGAGTTCTAAGCTTCTGCAGCCGCATGCTCTCTCATTCGGCAGAGTGTTTCAAAGATTTTTTTATTTTCCAACAAAGAAAGTTTAATTATAATTATTCGAGCACGACATGAAATAAACTGATACAACCTTTGAAGGGTTACTCCATCTTTTGTTTTGCTTCTTTGCTTGTCCTGATGCTACAAATAATCTTTTAATCTTCCTTCTACATCTTCATACTAATAATAATAAACTAAAACTTTTTTTAGACATTCAGCGAAATTAATCACAAGCATCCAATCATTAAATCAAAATGAGCCGCCTTCATAAATAAATAAATAAATAACCTCGCTCTCAGCAGTCCTAGAAAACCAGTATTTTTTTTTTAAATTACGCCAACTCAATTCCCCAGCACCTCTGTAGCTACCAAGTTCTCAACATGGAATCACTCGCCGCCCTCCTCCTCCTCATCCTCCTCAGCTCGCTCGCATCTTCGTTCCCCCACCCCCTCGACCCCCTGACCTTCACCGAAATCTCCACCGTCCGCTCCATCCTCTCCTCCCATCCTCCCTTCTCCCACCCCAACTCCTTCCCTTCAATCACCTCTCTTTCCCTTCTCGAACCCCCCAAAACATCCATCCTCTCCTGGTTGCCCTCCTCCCCTCCCCTCCCTCGCCGCGCCACCATCACCGCCTACTCCCCCAACCTCACGCACCTCCTCTCCATCGACATCCCCTCCCGTCTCATCCTCTCTCACTCCACCATTCCCCACCCCTCCGCCTTCCCCCGCCTCACCTCCTCCGACATCTCACGCGCCTCCTCAACCACCCTCTCTGATCCCCGCGTCATCCGCATCATCAAAAACCGTGGTCTTGACCCCTCCCGCATCAACTGCCTCCCCCTCTCCCCAGGCTGGTTCGGTCCACAAGAGGAAAACCGAAGACTAGCTAAAGTCCAATGCTTTGCGCTTTTCTACAACACGACAGCTAACTTCTACATGAGTCCGATCGAAGGACTAATGGTTTTGGTTGACTTGGATGTCGGAGCGGTCGTGTGGGTTCGTGATGAGGGGCGCGGAATTCCAGTGCCGAATGGAGAGGGCACTGACTACCGCTACACAGGCGGCGCGGTGCGACGAGGAGTTATGATGGAAAGGGCGGGAGGAGGGACGGGGTTCGAGGTGGAGGGAGGGCATATGGTGAAATGGGGGAATTGGGAACTGCACGTGAAGGCGGATGAGAGGGCGGGGATTGTGGTGTCGACGGCGAAGGTGAGGGCAGTGGAAGGAGAAGAGTGGAGGAGTGTGATGTACAAGGGATTTGCATCAGAGCTATTTGTGCCGTATATGGAAGGGAGTGAAGGGTGGTACTTTCGGGGGTATATGGATGCGGGGGAGTATGGGTTGGGGAGCTGCGCGATGCCGCTCGTGAGGCTGAATGATTGCCCGCGGAATGCTTATTATATGGATGCGGTGTTCGCCGGGGAGGACGGGCGGCCGTTTGTGAGGCCCGATGTTATTTGTTTGTTTGAGAGATATACCGGCGATGTGGCGTGGCGGCACTCGGAGCTCTTTTCAGATGAAGCCGTAAGCTCCAACACTCATCATTCATTAAATAAATTTATAATGAATAAAATTTTGATATTTAAAATTAATATAATATATAAATAATAATTATTATAAAATTTAAACTATATTTGAAGATTTTGAATTTTAATTGAATAACTTTTTAACAGAATATTCTGGCATAGCTTTTTTTATTTAATAATAATTTTTCTTTGCTTTTGTTTTATCCTTTTTGTTATTCATATATATATCGTCCCGATTTTTAAAAGATGCTTATTGCTTAGAAGACAACCCGTTCGGATTCGAAAGAGCCAAAGAAAATTATAAACTTCTCATTAAAACTATTTGCTTGCATAAGCCAAAAAGATTTAAATTCACCCTATCAAACATTTTTTTTTTATCCTATCAAACATTATTTTTCGTTTGAGACATCTTTTTTATCGTTACTTTTTAAAGTAGCTTTTTAATTAAAAAACTTATTGAATTATAAATTTTTGTATTAAAAATGTCATTTTAGAAAACAGTAGGAAAGCTATTCCAAATGAAGCCTTTGGGATGATTTTTTTACTGCTTCTTAAAGCAGTTTTTAAGTACAAAAATAAAAAAATTTATACTAAAAAGCTGCATTAAGAAGCAACAAAAAAATCATTCTAAACGAAGCCTGTCGGCAACTATTAATAGGACTCCAGAAAAATCATATGATTTGCACTAATTTTAAAGCAATTATTAACTAATTTATTTTTGCTAATCTTTGTTGAGAGGATTATATATAGATACACGAGTCAAGGCCGAAGGTGACGTTGGTGGCGAGGATGGTGGCGTCTGTCGGCAACTATGACTATATATTTGATTGGGAATTTCAGCAGGATGGTCTCATAAAAATTAAGGTATTGACTATTAGAAATTCTCATTTTATTTTCATGAAGATTATGATTCCATTCAATTTTATATTAAAAAATATATTTTATTTGTCATTTACACAATCGAATAAATATATAAATGAATCTCATTTGAGAAAAAAATTTTCTAATGGAAAAGTGATTTGCAAAATAATCAGGGGCGTAGTTAGAAATTTTTCTAATGAGAGCCCAGATTAAATTTTTTCATTAGCTACATTTCTATTAATTATTATGATAAAATTTTAATTATAATATAATAATATAATTTATTTCTATATAAAAGTTAAAGTTATAACAAGATAAATAAGAGGATAAATATAATTAGCTATACTTCTATTTTAATAATAAATAATTAATAATAGTTAAAAAAAAAGTTTATAAATTTTGGTAAGTCCAATGATCCCCCTCCAAAACAAAAAAAATGAATGTCGATGTATACTTTATTTTTTAATATATTATTCTTAAGATTTATCATATAAATAAATGATTAAAGTATTTCAAATTATAATAATATTTATAAAAATAATTGAACCATTGAATAATATTCTCTTTTTTTTATTTAATTCATATAAATTTATTGCTTTTTAATATTATTATTTAGCCGAGTGATCAAGTGCTTTGTATGTTTTTTATTAATCCAAATTTCAAAGCATAATACTTGCTTAAAATTAGTATATATATTATAATTTTACAAAATATTTAAAATGTATTCTTTACCATCTAAAATCTTAGAACGACTCTAATGTTTTTTACAAAAAAATGAAAAATTGCAACCATATTTCATTTTATTTTATAGTTTTGGATTATTTTTAAGAAAATAAAAATAAAAAAAATTATTTGATTTCACCATTGAATCTTGAATCTAATGATTGGCATGAAATAAAGTGGTATGTATGTATAATTTCCATTGGTCGGCTACTTATGTTGTTGGGAATTCTGGTAGGGTCTTGCTATTACAATATTCGCGATTTTGTCGGACTTTGTAATTTTAAAATATAAATTTTTGCAGTTTCAGCCTTTTGGTTTTACGACTGATTTTATTATTATTATCATCTAAGAAGATAATGCTGAACTTACAATTCAAGCCTGTTTTGTCTATTTCAAATTAAATTTAAAAATTGTATAATGTAAATAAAAAAATTACAACATTTTAGCTAAATTGTAATTGAATATATTTTAAAATTTTAAATTTATTTCAAAATATATGTAATATAAAAATAATTAATTATTCATGTGTCGCTGTTCTGAGAAAATGCTCTCTTAGGCTTCGTTTGGAACAGTTTCTAGCAACTATTTTTTTTGCTGTTTTCAAAAAAAAAAAAATTATTTTAAAAAGCAGAAAAAAGCTATTTCAAATGAAGCCTGAAGTTGTGAAGCTTAGTGAAATAACTTCTTGTATTATCAAATTGACCAAAAGCTACACTTGTTGAGTTAAGCTAAGATTTCATTTGGGGCTGCTTTCTTACTGCTTCTTAAAGCAGCTTTTTAGTACAAAAATAAGAATTTTGATAACAAAAAGATGTTTTATGAAGCAATAAAAAACAATCTCAAATGAAGCCTAAATGTTAACATATATATATATATAAAACTTGTACAGGTAAGTCTTAGTGGCATGCTAATGGTGAAAGGAACAGTATACCAGAACATGAGCCAAGTTCCCAAGGAACATGACCTCCATGGAACCTTAGTGACAGAGAATCTGATAGGAATAACACATGATCACTTCATCACCTTTTACCTGGACATGGACATCGATGGCCCAAACAACTCCTTTGTTAAGGTTCACATGACAAAGCAGGAGATTTCACCTGAAGAATCTCCAAGGAAAAGCATTCTGAAATTCAATAGAGAAGTGGCCAGGACTGAGAAAGATGGACGGATAAAACTTAACCTCTATGATCCCTCAGAATTTCATATAGTGAACCCTGCAAGATTGTCTAAGGTTGGAAATCCTTCTGGATATAAGATTGTTCCTGCTGCAACTGCTGCGAGCTTGCTTGATCTCACAGATCCTCCACAATTGAGAAGTGGCTTCACAAATAACCAGGTGAATGCTTTTTTTTTTTTTATAAATTTTCTTCAAGCTTGCTGCATTTGCATGTTAGCATCAGAAGAAGGCCTCATTGTGCCTTCACTCTACGAGAGATAATTATGTGCGGACGACGAACGCTGTTTGGAGACCAACCAAAATGCGTCACATCACTCCTTCCCTCGGTACCGCAACTCGGTACCGCTCCGTATCGCAGCTCAGTACCACTGACATAGCGCATTCTGACTGGTCTCCTAATATCGTTCAGCGTCCGGTCTCCGCACAGGATAATTTCTCTCACTCTGCTCCTTTATGAACTTTTTGCATGACTCTTTTAAATATAGTAATGACCAATCAAGAATCATAGCAAAAGTAGATAATACTATTGTTTTAATGCAATGATACAGTGATACTGAGTTTCAGTAACCTTTTATAGATCTGGATAACACCATATAACCAAAGTGAGGAATGGGCGGGTGGCCTTTTTGCATATCAAAGTAGAGGAGATGATACTCTTGCAGTATGGTCTGAGAGGTAAAGCAACATTATAGAGAGAACTGAATTTATATATTTTATTTCATTTGTTCCTAAAATAACTTAATTTGCTTCGTTCAGGGACCGGCCAATAGAGAACAAGGACATTGTGACTTGGTACACATTAGGATTTCACCATATACCTTGTCAAGAGGACTATCCCTTAATGCCCACAGTATCATCTAGCTTTGATCTTAAGCCTGCTAATTTCTTTGATAAAAACCCTATTCTGAGAGCTGCACCATACTTTGAAGAAGATCTTCCTGTTTGTGAAACATTTGCGAGGGGCGAACTGCCAAATTGTAACTCTATTTGATGGTATTTATCACATTTCAAGCTTGTCAAATGAAATGTGAGAACTAAATCATTGCATACAAAATGTGGATACAAATGTAGTGATTACTATCCTCAAATTGTTGTAGAATAATGAAGTTATGAAGCATTGGGAAGAAATTGACTATGAGGTTGTTTGGATGCATCTAAGGGCTGATCATTTGGATTCTTGAAGTTTATAAATGTTTGAAAATCAGATAATCTTTTAGATTTGGACATTTGAATGTAGTGAAAAATTAATTTGAACCTTCAACTTCACACGTCTCATCAAAATCTCTCAAGATTTGATCTAATTATTAAAATAATTCAATGAGCAAAATATGCTTAGTGGATACGATTTTAGCTGATCAGGCCAACATTAATCTAATAAAAGGGATCTAGATGGAATGGATCCATCAAAAGTTTGTTTGGCGTTGTGTGATTTATCAAGATAATAAAGATATATTTAACTTGGTATCCTATAGTATAAGTCGAAAAGATCCAGCTTAAAGTGAACGATAACTTTTTACCAAATTTAAAGATAATGACTCTTCATAAATAGGGGCCGAGTGAGGTATCTGCAACACTAAATTTTCATGATGAACTCAAAATCACTTTTGTAATGGCTTATTTGGATCTAAGAGAGAAGCATGCATATGGGAGTGCCTCCTCATCTCTTATGGTGAGCAAGCCTTTTGGGCACCCAAGGAAAACATGGAGATCGACTCAAACTACTCAACCAATGCCGAAGGACATTCAATGTACTTTCTTAGCCAATCTCAAGGCAGGTCAAGCACATCATTAACAACCCTAGCTTTTCTCGACAAGTTTACCAAGATAAATTGTTTATAAAAAACATCAAAGAAGGTTTCCATCTCTTCTTTACAAGTTGCTCAAGATGAACATTCCATCAACTCAGCCTAACCAAGAAAAATGGAGAAGCCTCTTGAATAAACATGTAGAAGAATAACTAATAATGTTCTCCCTTTACACTCAATGCTATATTGTTGACTGCTTAGTACTCTGCTAAATAGCTTTCTGTGGGTGAAAGCTTAAAGCAATGTAAGGCAAATGCATCAAAAAGACAAAAATTAAGCAGGATGTGGGCTTCGAATGACTTTTCAAAAGGAAAAAGATGTAATACATTAAGAGGTAGAAAAAAATGACTCCTTGCTCGTTCATGGATGGCAACTGATTTAAATTTTTCCAAGGGGTTTTCCTCCCAATATACCGAATTAGATATATTTTATTTGAATATTTTTTATTTCATATAGGAGAAAGCTCCTATATTTAATTATTTTTCAGAGATTATTTTTTAAAATTCTTCTTGTTTAAAATCAAAGTTAATATGAATTTATAAGACACCAGCTTTATCTTGATAGCTATTGATGAGGTGTATATGACCCAAAATTTGTGTGAAAACATGCATAATGTCCATTAACAAAGATAATATGATAAAAATCATTAAGGATTTGTTTGAGACAGCTACAAAGTTTTTTAAAATTGATTATAAAATTGATATGGAGAAAGTAACTTTACTTATATAGTTGTGGAAAACAGTTTTCTACTACAAAAATTTCTAAAAACAATAAAACTGTAACAAAAAAATAGTAGCAAACTAAAAGTACGGGAGCTGTCTCAACAACAAAGCAACTAGAAAATTATCCCAAATGGATCTTAAGGCTTCATTTGGAACAGTTTTTTTATTGTTTTCTAAAAAACTTTTTAATGCAAAAATTTTTAATTCTAGAAATTTTTATATTACAATATTATTTTAAAAAAATAAAAAATTTGTTCCAAATGAAATCTAAGGCTTCGTTTGGGACGGCTTTTTTACTGCTTTCTAAAACATAGTTTTAATAAGAAATTTTTTATTTTTGTACTAAAACTCTATTTTAGAAAACAGTAAAAAAGCCGTCCCAAACGAAGCCTAAGTCTTGACGAAAAGACTTCTAGGCCATCCTTTGAAGGGAAGTTGAATTTAAATGCATATCCGGAAAGAACTGTAAGAAAGTTTTGGGTATAATCCCCAGAACTTTGAAAAAAAAAAAAAAGAATAGGGGAGGCCATCGGGGCAGGGTCATTGTCTTTACCAAGACCAGTTCCTAATTTACTTTACCGGTGAAAGGTCATCGAAGAAAAGCCAGTCTCCACTACAACAAAGAACCCCAAAAGAGACCGTGTAGTCAAAGCAAATGTTTGAAATGATATCTTGAGAATCTTAACAATCTTAGGATAATCATAGAATGTATTTATGAAAATTAGGATGATGGACATCACGAGCAGACTTGATCAAGCCTCATGGTTGATCATCGCATAACTTAGCTAGCTTAGGCTTTGTTCAAATGGCTTTCTTGTCGCTTCTTGAAGCAGTTTTTTAGTACAAAAATTCAAGCTGCTTTAAAAAAAGTAAAAAAGTCGTCTCAAACGAAACCTTAATCATAATCACTTAGACAACCTAATTAAATCAGTCGTTTTTAAGTTTGTTTTTCCTTTCACATTTTTTGTTGTCATATTTGAATTGGCGGAAAGCCAAAAAATGAAATGAAATGAAATAAAAATTGTAATTATATACATTTTTTTCAATTTCACTCTGATTTATAGTATTCAAAGGCAGCAATGTTAGGTCATGTTTTTATTTTTTACAAATTTTTTTTTTTTTTTTGAATTCCTGCAGCAATGTTAGGTAATTTCTGTTATATGTTGAGCACACTTTAATGCTTGAATTGGATGAACTATAGATATACTATGAAAAACACAACTAATTTTATGGGGTGGATCCAACTTCTTTTTTTAGGGTGGATAAAATTTTAATTAATTAGACGATAACAACAACAACAACAACAACAACAATAATAATAATATCAAATAGTAATAATAATAAAATAAAATTTTTAAAAAATTTAACCAACATAAAGCTATCAAATTTATAAGAGAAATTTTTTATCATTTATTCATTAAGATAAAATATTTTGAACTTCGGATGGATGGACAAATAATGCAAGATGGATTATATTAGGGAAAAAAAATTTTTTTTTGGGGGGGGGGCTGAGTTCCAAAATTACCCTCTTATACATTTTTTTAGGGTGGGCACCATCACATGAGTGGGGATCCGCCCATGTCATCTAGCTATGTTAGTTTGAAGCTTCGACTATCAACTAAAAGATCTTGAGTTCAAGTCTTACATGTATGATGTGCGTATGAATTTGACTTAATTGACCTAAATGTTCATATATATATTATGAGAAATAATCTTACCTTCCAAAGAATTCCATAAAATATTTTTTGCCGAAACACAGCAAATTTCTTAGTAAGATGTTCAATTTAATTACAACACCAAGAAAACTCAATTAATTATATTGTTACGAATTGTAAGGCTATTGTGAATATTTTAAGTTCGACTTTCATCTATCATAATAAATTCTCACTTTATGAACTTTCGGCTAAAAGAAAATGTGAACAAATTATCCTTTGATCGTGGAAACAGGTCAACTAATCCTTAGCCATCAAAGTGGTTGAACAATCATAGATTAGTGGACACAGCAATTAAGAACAGGAGCTTGATGACATGGTCAACGAATCTCATGCTGCGTTGACCTAAGTTCGTTGACTATCAACAACCTAAGTTCGTTGACTATTTTGTTGATGGCAACCGCCCATTAGAACTCAGCTTGGTTTAAAAATTAAAAAAGCCGAAGAAAAAAAAATATTAAAAAAATTGATTTGACATTGGTTTTTAATATGTCAAATAAATTTTTATTTTAATTTTTTTTCAGAAGTTAAGTTTTTAATTTTATGAGAAAATGATACATAATTTATAATAATAATAATAATTTCTTTCCTTTTAGTAAAATTAGAATGGGAATCATGAATGAAAAATTATATTTTATTTTCTAAATAAAATTGATTAGTAAGTAATTATATTAAGATTAATATTTATTATATGTAATAAAATCTTTGTATAGTTCCTCCAATTCTTTCGGAACAAATGTGGTCTTAAAATATTGTACGAGATGATTGAAATCTTCTTTATTATTTTCTAGGAAGAAACTTTAGATTTGTTTGGGATGACTTTTTGTTATTTTTTAAAGCAATTTTTTACTATAAAAATTTAAATTTTTGTGCTAAAAAATTGTTTTAAAAAATAAAAAAAATCGTCATGTTCTCACCGTAGATATAGCTGTGTTCGGCTGCTATTGGACTCATTAACAACTTGGTCAATGTAGGTGGCTTCCAGGGTCGGCCGGCTGCCCACTGCTTGAATAAGTAATAAATAGTATAGAATGGCTTCTTTATTAATATATATATATATAATTTAAATTTTTTAATAAATTAAAAAATAATAAAAACAAATGCTATAAAATATATAATAAAATAATTAAATATTAAAATATTTAAAATAATAATACGTGATATTTTTTTAATGTTTTACGATTAAAATTTAATTTGTTGACCCTATTTTCTTATTATGCCCATGGACAAGGAAGACTCTTTCATTGCCGCTTTTTTGCCTCTTTGACTCTCTATAAATAGTAGAAAGTTGGATTTTTTATATTTTGACTAAAATTAATTTGAAATTTATTAAATTTATTTGAGATAAATAAAAAATCCCTCATTCATCAATCCAACAATATAAGTATTTATTGAAAACCATTATATTTGTGGGATTATTAGCTGCGAATGTAAAATAATAAATAGCTAAATATGGTCAATTATCTTAGCTTCTCAATTCATTTTAAATTATAAATTTTATAACAAAAATAAAAAATAAATATAATTAATCATTATTATCTAAGATAAATAGTGAATATTATATGATGATAATTAGAGAGGATAAAAGTGTTTTGTTATCAGGAGTTTGCATTGAGGAACAAATCCTTCTGAAATAATTTATTGTAGTTTGTATTTTTTATGAAATCTAATTGAAATAGTCATTAATTTTCTGCTGAAAAATTAATAAAAAATAAATTAGAAGTTTGTGAAAGTTTGGCTTTGGAGATGCTGTTGTTGTCTTCAGCTCTTTAATATCAAATTTACACAAAAAAGTTAAAGAAAATGACTCTTTTCCAGTACTTAATTGTTTTGAACTATTCATATGAGATAAAATAATTGGACCTGTGCTTTCAATTCTTTGTTCTATTTGTATTTTCTCTAGTCTCTATTTGATTAAAAGATAATTGGAAAGAAAAAGAAAACAAAATAGAATTGATAAAAGAGTTTCATTTGAAATTAGTTTTCATTTGCTTATCAGGTTGAAGGGAAATTTAGTGAAAAATACCTTTTTTTTTTCTAAGTTTTGTTTGATGAAGCTACATGTAGTAAATTGAAGAATGAAAACTGTGCAATGCAATGCACACATAGGGTTAAGTAGAGAAACATAAATAGAATTTTGCATATATAATTAATTTTTGGGTAAAATCATTTTACTTGTGAATTAAATTTGATATGTGATCCAAAAATTCATTTGATCCGTATGAATTTCGAGATAGTATTTGAATTAAAAAAAATTAGAGTTAAGCTAATGACCATCCAAAGCTTGATTTCAACAAATATGTAATCGAATTGAATGTTTTGATGAGATGAATCCACTAACACCACAAATGATTCAATCTAAGCTCAAATGAATCCAAATCAAATCCTTGAAGCATATCTAAAAACTTCTTAATATTAATTGACTGATCAAATGCTTTTCAAATATTACATCTTTATAGTTAAATCAAGCTGCTTGATAAGACAAATCCAATGAGCCCAAGTTCGTTTAGTACTTACATCATTAATGCATTTTAATACTGAGTAAATAAGATATAATCAAGGAGATGAATATAAATTATTTTATAGAGCGTGTTTTGACTCTGGCCAAACATACTAAAATAAAGCTAGAAAAAAGTTATAAATAGGGCTCTATTTGTAGATGAAGGGAGTTTTGAGAGCTAAGTATAAGCTAAAGAACTATGTTGCATTTTTTAGGAACTACCATCGATGACCACTGTTATGATTATCTTGAGGAAGAAGAAGTCTTCTTTGGCTTCTTGAGAGAGAGAGGGAAAACAAGAGCTTTATTTATTCATCATGGAGCTCCAATTACATCAACCCATAACCTCTATTTATAGGGATTTGCAAGGTGAGATGTCTTGCAGCTGTCATTGTTCTGATAGGACACATTTATCGAAATCACAATAGACTGGCTGAATTTGAATTTTAGTAAAATACAAAATAAAAAATAAGAAGAATGTAGAGGAAACACAAGAGAGAAATGATTATATTGATCATAGATGGAAGAAAATACACAAGATACAATTGATTCTCAATTGGAGAGGAGGATCTGGCTCTCCCAATCTCTAGCTGGCGGCTAAAGCCCAAACAAAAACCTAAGAACACTTCAAAATTTAGCAAAAATATCCCCACCCCTAGGAAAAGAAACTACTTAACACATACAATAAGAAATCCAATACCCAAAATAGCAACCCCCCACGCGAAAAAAAAAAACAAAACAAAATACACTTAACTGATTGCTGAGCCGGTATGCAAAGACTAAGGAGGCGGACATTCCACCTAAAACGGGCAGAAATCCCGCATCAAACAAGCAAAATTGTTCGGCCTTATGAAAGCTTGTTCAGGTTGACCGATTGGACCGGTCTAACGTGTTCCTCATATTCGTGCTTGTGTCTTGTGCATTTCCTGCTCTTGCGCGCTTACAACCCATACACTTTTTTCTGTGTTGCACGCCCGCACTCAAGCACTAAGCACCCTCCAGCTCGCATGTATTCCCCGGACACCCATGTACGCTCCAACCTGCGACTTCGCACAAGCCACCCATATGATCCTAAGTCAAGTGCCCGCTTCTTGCACACTCCTGCGTACGACTACCTCTAGCATGATCCACTCAGAGGTTGTTGATCCTGCTTTTATTTTGTTGCTTTGACACACCAAACCTGATTGACATTACTCAGCAATATGCCTGTATTACAGCCTAGAGGCTCCGTCTATAAAGATCTAAATAGATCTTTAGTTCGCAAACAATCTTGATGCTAAATTCGTGCCCACACAGCAACAACCTACTTCCATATACAAGATCTCATCGAAAATCATCAATAATTTCTTCAAGCAACTATCTCCAGCCCTTCCTCCCATTTTCATCCTTTACACAAGACTAGCAGTAACAGCTACCTACTGCACTTCTTCAAGTCAACCTGACTTTAGGCTGCCCGAACCCGAAGCCCAGCTCATATGGATGTTGCTCGTGCCACCAGTCATGATCGTGCCTTGTGTGCTCCGCTCTCCACGACCCTGCCCTTAGCCTTGCACGCATTCGACCCGTCAAATCTCTCGTGCGAAATCACATAAGTGGATTCCGTTCTGCTTTATTCGAACAAACCCGTGGCTGAAGTCGTGCTCCCTTCCTGCGCGGCCGCATCGCGAGCAATAAAGTAAATTTTTTAGCATATAACAACTTTTCAAATAAGCAATAAAGTAAAGATTATGAGATAAATACTTTTCTACTTCCCCTTAATTCCTCATAGGCAAACATAGCCATAATTAAGTTCTTTAAGACACAAAAAAAAAAAAAAAACCAAATTTTTTTAGTAATTCCACATATTGCCTTAGAAACTTGTGGGCCACGTATTCTCTCAATCCCTCAATGATGATTGCTTATAAGTCATAATAAATGCTTTGAGGACCAAAACATATATGAGTAATCCTCTTATATTTTTCCTTCATCAATGATCAAGAGGAGTCAAATAGAGTTAGAGGTTGTTTGGTTGGAGTAAAAGTGAATGCAAAGCATAGTGAATGTTTTGCTTTTCCACTTTTTGGTATTTAGTTGTTCATGGAGTATAGTGAAGTAAATTTCTGATGTATTCGTAACTCCCCGCTCTAATTCATTTTCCGTGTAAAGCAAACTCACTCAAAATTGAGCAAAAAATGAATTCAGCGGGCGAGAGAGCAGCATGCAGAACACAACTTTGTTTCTTTCTCATCTGACAGGAACCATCATTAGGGTAGCCAAGACTGGAAACCTTCACCTTTGCTGTCTTTTGCCCGTGAAATCATGCCACCCCACCCTTAGATTTTCCTCGCACGAACATCTAGTCAGTATCCCTTTCCATTCGGGCCACCCAAGTTTCTTCGCCCATTTTCACGGAAACATCATGGTTTGATTGGTTTCTCCTCCATTCATAAAACTCATTGTTGTTCTTCATGTGAGATAAAGTTTTGCTCGAGTCTCTTCATTAGCTCCTTCTTGTTGTTCAACTTCACACCTTCGATGATGCTTCCTTCCTGTCAGATCAAAAGTCATGAAAGTAAGGCTGCATCGCGTAGCTAGTGGTTTGGTTGGGCTGGCCTAATTGAAGCGGCGGGTCTGGTGCAGCTTAGTTGCAAGCAAGAGCTACAAATGGGATAGGGGCAGAAGGAACGCTTGGATGACTATATGTCATCCAAACAACTATAGGATTCGGGCAATTATAAGGTGGAATTGACTCGATTTTAGGAGGCAAATTTTGTTGGTATGGATGTCCAGGAAGCTATGAATGTCGCGGATGGGGCAAAATTTGACAAGGGATGCTGAGATGTTGCTTCATGGCCTCAATTGCGGTCGGTGGGATCGACAATCGTGCAGAGGCCTTACAAATTGTTGCAGCTCATTGCTTCGAGGTATGCATGCCTTTCCACTTCTGAGTAACACAATGTTTGTGATACGGTTGATTTGGCCACTCCATGCGATCTAGAGCCACAGGATGGCCGAACCATATCTTGCGAGAACCTCGAGTTGCAAGGTGTGTATAAATACACTGATTTTACTTTGCTCTACATACACCTAACCAAACAGAAAAAATACTTCATATGCATTTAGTTTACAGGCAACCAAACAACCTCAAAATATGTATTTTACACTGCATTCACTTTACAACCAACCAAATAACCTCTTAAGCGTAATGGGATGTGCAATTAACTTCTCTTTTGTCTAAGGCTTCGTTTGGGTAGTTTCATTACTATTTTCTAAAGCAACAATAAATATTTTATTTTAAAATTTTTTTAATAAAAAGTTGTTTTAGAAAATAATAAGAAAGGTATCCCAAAAAAGCCTAAGGTTTTTTCAAGGCTTCATTTGGAACATTTTTTTTACTATTTCTTACCATAAAATTTTAATTAAAAATTTATTTTAAATATTAAAAAAATAATTCTAAACAATTGTCCCAAATCAAACCTAAATAAGGTAAAAAATAGCCGACAATCTCAAGAAGAATGGCCTGCGAATTTTACAGAGGAAAAAAAAATTAAGTAATTAAAGATGTTAAGTTGGGGTATAATGCCCTTGAAAGTTCTCACAAATTGGCGCTTACATATAATATATGCAAATCAATAAAAATTCAAGCTAATTCTGACTTAACCCATTTGGATCGCTAATTAGTTTGAAAATTTTCGTTCAAATACATCCTGAATGTTTAACATCTAAAAAATATTGTTATTTTTCCTTAGAATTATAATCTTACCATTCCCTATCCAATTATAATCAAACTCCAAATCAGAAAAAAAGAAAAAAAGAAAAAGAATCATCTGATAATCACAGAAATATGAAATTGCGTTTCCATTAAGAAATTGTTCTTTCCATAAATGAATAATCAATATTTATACATCGCAGTCATCACTGTAAATGAACATCAAAATTCCCACCTTTGATCGAAGAAAACATCTTAAGAAAAAAAACAAGAAAAAGACATTAGATATAGAGAGAAGAAGGAGACGAAAGTCTCGAAGCAATTATAAGGCCGTTGAAGGAAGCGAGAGAGGAAGAACAGTTGATTAATGGGAGACGAAAGTTTCGAAGCAATTAAGCCCGTCAAACTCCGGGGCGAAGCAGGCCGCCTTTCCCTTTTTCTGCTCCTCCCGCTGCTTCCCGCCGGTTCTCTGCTCTCCTTCCTTAACAGAACACTCAGAGCTGTTCTTCTTGCTCGACAAACATAAATTCCCCCAGAATCCGGCGATCTCCGCCGGCGAAGCGCTGAGGATCGACATCGCGAGCAGCTTCTCCATCGGTCGAAATTAAGCTGTTTCTGAAAACAAATTGTAGAAATCCAAGTTTTCTTCTCTGTGATGATAAATTCTGGATTGTGCAAATTTTAGCTTGATTTTCTTCTCACTTTATAGGGAGAAGGTAGCGGAGGAGGGACGGAGGAAAGTGGTGGGATCCGCGTTTCGGATGAGGACGGTCGATATTGTCGATACGATACCACGCGTGGTTGGCACTTGGAACTAAGTCCGGTGGAGTTGACGAGCAGCTTCGGTCTTCTGGAAACGTTGACGGCTTTTTATTGGGAACTTTCGTGTTGCGTCTGGCCGGTGAGCGGGCGCCCACTAGGCGGCGGGATTTCTATTTTTTATTTATTTTATTTTATTTTATAATTTGTGTTGCGTGCTTCAGTGGTACTCTTTTTTTTCGGAGAAATTTTGGCATTGCCCATTTCATTAAGAAAAAATAATTATAAACGGTTGGGAAATTATAATAAGGAGGTGAATCAAAATTCATCAAAAGAAAGATTCCTAAATAATCAAAATAGAAAGAACAGCGAAAAAAAAAGCTGAACCTGGTGGACTCAATGAATTATTCTGGACGTCGAATGTCGTTCAGAGCCTAATGAAAAAACGTCATGTCACTCTCTACTCGGTGCTGCGGCTCAGTACTGTGGATGACGTGGTTGCACCTGATTCGTCTATGAACGATAAGCTGTCTGGTGTCCACACAGAATAATTTCTTGGTGGACTTAGATCGGACCAAAACACATAAAAAAAACATTAGCCTAAATATTCCTCCAAAAAAAAAAGTCACAATATTATTATAATTTTTTTAACAAACTAATTCAAATATCAAATGACATCTAAATAATATATATATCGTTTTTAACTTTCTCTTTGTTTCTTAATCCATTCTTAATTTATTTCAAAAGTTAATTAAAATATTATTTTAAGTTTTGATGTGATATTATTATGTGAAATAATTTATTTAATAATATTTGGAAACATAATATAATTTAAATTATCATTCATTCTTTTATTAAAATTTTAGTGTGCTTTTCGAAGTCCACATCTAATGTTTTTATTAAAGAACTTTTCAGCATATGAAATAAATATTTTAACGTAATGGATATTTACAAAGAGTTAGATTGTTTTTGTTACAAATTTGAAATTTTTGCAGATTATATATTTAAAGGTGTTAGATATAATTATCTTTGAAATGACAATCATTGCAGTTGAATGTTTTTCTTTAGGTAAAGTAATGAAATAATATATCCATTCAAATTAATTTTAGTATCTTGATATAGATTGCAATTTTTTTTTTGCATTATATCCTAAATTTATTGAGAAAATAATAGCAAAACAATTGCCAGTGCTTCATAGAAATAAAAATGAAGGCTTCCTTTGGGTTGATTTTTTTATTATTTCTTAAAGCAACTTTTTACTTTAATTTTTTTATTAGAAGGTTGCTTTAAGAAGCAATTTAATTTTTGTACTATAAAATTGCTTTAAGAAGCAATAAGAAAGTATAGTTCGAAATGAAACCTAAAAAGTTGTTTTAGAAAGCAATTAAAAAATTGTCCCAAATAAAATCTAACAATGCATACACATATGAAAGAAAATTACACGGGAGACTAAACAAGAGTTTATAATTTTATAATCTTTCCTTCTCCTTTGTGAAGAAAACTAATTTATATAACTTTAGATATATAGTGAATTATTTAAATTCAATCGGGACTCATGACTTGATCATATTATTGATTTTTCACATAAAAATTCAGATGACATTTTTATTCCTCTTTGTCCGTGCGCTAAATCTTTATATAAAATTAAAACGTAAAACTCTCTCCTTCCGTCCATCATCATAAATTTTCTACCACATAACATTTTAGCTTTGATCTTAGAGCAAGCTACCAAAGCCAAATATTGAGGTCAATAATAGGAGACTTCCATTTATGTTATTGGGCATGAATGTTTTTCAATGACTCTTATTTCATGCAAATAGCTAAAATGCAAATATTGAGGCCAACTATGATAAATAACACAACCCAAGCAATTTGATGATTAGATAAAGAGAAATATAAGAGGGGATATTTGTATGGTTGACCATATGTATCTATACAATATTAATATTCACCTAAATAGAATAAGAAGAAAATATATTTTGTAAACAAATTACAAAGATTGATGATCAAGTTAGCAAAGAGGTGAAAACTAATATGAAAACACTTGTGAAGTTTTCTGCCTGTTTTATTTTTCAGACAATGATCATAATTTTAGTTGGTTACTATTTTTTTTTTTTAATTTTCTCATTGCTTTTAAGACGCTTCAATTTTGAAAAGTTATTTTCTATAACTATTAACAAAATAATTTCTCTACAGCAACTTTACTATCAACTTTATAAAACGCTACAACCGTACTAAACTGACCTTTTGTTAACAATATTGAGACATGCAAATAACAATGCGAACATCTATCTCCCAGAGTCCCAGTAATTAACCATAAAAATAGTAGTAACAAAAAAAAAATTTAACAATTTAGAAAATATATTATTCTGCATCTTAGTCATGAAATTTCATCTTCTACTTCAAAGATGAAGAACAAAATAATTTTTTTTAATCAAAATATCAACATGAGAGCTACACATGTTGTAATGTTACTCGAACAACAGGCAACATAAAATCACCCAAAACTCATTTACACCATATTACCGTTTGAAAAGCTTAAATGGGTGGAAACATTTTAAGTTTGATCAATGGGCATTGTTTCGGGTCTGCCCGACACATCATCAGTTCGGGCTAGCAAAATGGATCCGTTCAAAGAAACAGGCCAGGTATGGCCCAATCTAACCCTACTAGAACCCAGCCCGGCCCGCTCGAGGCCTAGATCTATACAACCCTCACATTAGGACCCTAACGGCACTGGGCTCGTAGTAGGCTGGACCACATTAGCAGTACATCAATCACTTGTACGGCTTCAGGCAAAAAAGAGAGAGAGAGAGAGAGGCTGACGAGTTAACAAAAAAAAGGCTAAAAAGCAAAAGCAGGTATATAAAGGCAATTATTATTATTATTATTATTTTATTTTATTCAAACACTGAAAGCTACTAGGAGAGGAAGAAGGCCTGCCTGAGAAATAAGAATCCAAGCCAGCTTTGGGGTTATGAAGATTTTATTTCATAATATTTTTAGTACGTTTGCTGAATATTATCTCTTGACTATTAAAATATAACTATGTTATTAGATTTTAAGTGTCTTCTTATGGACACTCGAATTCTATAATTCTTATTCTTGACCTTTTATATTCCCATCTTCTTCAATTGAGAGTAAAAAAGTATTATTGTATCTTCCATTATATAGTGCATTATTGCAACTAGGCTATGTCATAGTAAATTTTTTAGCATGTAAAAGTTTAGTATCGTCTGTAATAAATCATTCTCATCATACTAATAATATTGATTTAATGTCTGACTTTATTATCTACCGTCACTTACAATGTCAATGCATGTTATCACTTATAAGAATGATGCATGTCTTTGAAACTAATGTCAACGTTTTTTTCTTTATCGCTTGTTTATCACCATCAATGTTGATGCACGTCATCACCTATAAAATTAATGGATGTCGTCAACTAATATTATAGCCTATGAGATTGATAAATACTGTTGACACCAAGGTTAATGACTTTTAACTTAGTCGCCCCAATACGATCTATTCACCATTGTCATTGATTACAGCCTAGCTTCCAACTACAATTATACAACTACGATCTCCCGACTATCATTACCCAACCAAATCAACTAAAAACTATTAGCCAACCACAATCTCATGACCACATCGCTCAACTACAATCTCCATATCACTATCGCTTGAATATTATTGTGTAATTTTGATATTCTGTCCATCATCACTTAATTATGATCTCTCAATCTTTGCCATCCTACAATCATCACCTAATTATAATCGCATGTCCATCATCACTTGACTATGATATTGAAACCATCGTCACTTGACTATCACCACACAATTAATTATAGTCTCTTGTTCATCATCACCCAACTATATTATCTCAACCATCATCACTTGAATAGGTTATCCTAAACACCATTAGGTGACTATGGTATATCAACCACTATCACCAACCTGTTGTCACCTGACTTCAATCACATGACTATCATCACTTAATTATAATCTCCAAACTATCATTTCTATACTACAACGAAACCCATTGACTTCATCGCAAATCATTGGCAATAGTGTCAACATATTTTTGTTACATATAAAATTGATGCATGTCATCGAAGCACATTATTACCTATAAGGTTCGTGCATACCATCACTTATAAAGCTGATGTAAGCCATCAACATCAAACTTATGCTTGCTGACCTCATCGCATATTGACACCAACAACTTCAAAATATGTAATTACCTATAAAGCCAATGCATGGATTTGACATCAATGTCAATGCTTACCACTTCTATTACTCTTCATCACCAATAATATTGACGTGCGTCATCACCTATAAGGTTGATGCACCTCATCAATGCATGTGATTACTTATAAGATTGATGCGCGTCAACGCTAAGGTCAAGCAACTAACTTTGTTGCCTATCGCCCAGTAGCCGAGCCCAAAAAAATTTTCACGAGGGCCTAAATTTATTTTTATAAAATTTCTATCAACTTTTTCATCCGAACTTGGATCAGCATATGCAGTTTTAAAGCAAAAAAAAAACTAATAATGATTAATTTGTTCAATTTTATAAATCATTTGTAAATCAGATAAATAATGATATATTAAAATTTAAAAAACAAAATTATTATTTAGACTTTTTTTAAATTAGATATTTAATTTCACATTTCTATAAAATTTATTTATTTATAAAATATATGATTCTAATAATTGGATTGATTTAGTTTTAAAATTAACATAAAAAAATGAAAGAACCTTAAAGTTACAACTACATTTTTTTAACTATTTTTTTTATAGATTTGTATGTGATGTCGTAGATATCTATTGCTTGGTTCATTGTCATGTTGTTGATTGTACAGCTGGATCCATAGTTAGGCTTCAACATGGCATTCTTTGTTCACTAGTGGCCATAACGATACAAAGCCTAGAAGTCCCTACGATTGCCTTTCCATACGTTTAGAATTTTTTTTAGGGGGGCGCACAATCCCCCGCTGGCCCCCTTGGATCCGCCATTATTATCTCCACCAATAAAGTCACCACACATTATTACCAATTTGCCTGATCCATAAGATCAACACTAACTCTGATGTCCTAGCATTAATATTACAATTATGCTGAACTTCTTAGTATAAGGCCTCCTCTTCTCATAGGAGAATGACCAAATATGCCATCAATGGTCTTTTGAAGATAACTTTGCTCCTTCAACTTTTATCATGAAATATGTTTCATTTTTACTATATTTATATTAATGCCTTCTCCAATTTCAAGGAGGGGCATCATGTAAAAAAAAAAAAAGTTAATTGTTAGTAAGTCTGTAATGTTAGCTCAGTAAACAAAGTCGTAACTCTTTTTTCAACGGCACAATATTAACTCCTTATAATTCCCAAATAATGAATCACGTGAATTAACAGAGAATAACACCAAATCATAGTATTCAAAAGAAAATCATTTGAGTCAACATACTGTATATGTCAGTCAGTCTTCAGCCAACATCAATAATTCACCAGCCTTTGCTTATTTTCATGCATTATTGTTATCACGGTATTATAACATAAAAATATCAACAAGCTATTACCCAGTCACATACCCCTTTATTCACAATGATGGTATTAATAGTATGCTTAAATAAAAATACTCAAATTTTTATTTAGTATAAATTGTATAAAATATAATAACTTCAATATTATCGGGTAAAATTCAGAAATGTCCTCGTTAAAATGTCCCAAATAATCATTATGATAACATACAAAAAATTATGTGGCGAAAATTCAATAAATATGGGGAAATTATAATAAAGTTAATTTTGGTGAGAATCAAACTGTCAAAATCAAAATATTTGAAAACAAAAGTAGGGAATAAGCCACCTACCTTGATTTAACCAATTTTTCATAAAAGCGTTGTAGCAATCCACCAACCAAAAATCAAATTTTATCTTTTATCTCTCCTCCTTTTCTTTTGGTTCCTTCTCATGCAAGTTGGTGCTGTGAGACGAGGGGGCGGGTGAGTTAAGAAAATAAAAATAAAAATAAAAATAGTTTTTAGTGGGTAGCGGAGCAGTGCCATCACACAGCACCGTAGCACTGCATGCTAACTTCAAAATAGAAAAGAGACTTCAATGCTGCACCAACGATTTTTTGTATCACGATGTCCGAAGTCCCTGCTTAGCAGCGTCACAATCTCAAAGCTGTCATGCTCTAGTTCAAACATAAATTCAAATTTACATAAAAATCATTTTCAAAATGTTATGAATTTAATTTAAAAAATTTTATTTTAAATATGCATCGAGATTCATGTCTGATCAAGATAATGTTCAATGATGCATCAATATTAAATTTACTCTTTTATTGTGAATTAATTTATGTTATATAATAGTTATATTTTTATTTAGAATAGATATAGATTATATTTATAGTTGCAATTAATTTTTTTAAATTAAAAATATTTTTCTTCTCACATAATAGATAATATATTAAAAAACTTTCAATAAAAATCCTCAATTATACATATATTCTTGCTAAAATGCTTTGATGTGGACTGTAGAGAGTTCAAATAAAGTCTCTTTAAGAAACAAATCTATCGTTCCTCGATTCCCATTTATTTCCATCCGCTCCATTTATTCCTCCGTTCTCTGCATTGCCTGCTTGAAATGCCATCAATGCCTACGGCCCAGTAGCTTTTCGTGTGCTCCCGCCCCGATTGTCGGACTTGGAGGCGCCTTGTGATGTGAAAGGCTGGACCTTTGTTCTTCTCCTCTAATGGCGACAGCTGCTTCGGTTGGTGCTTGAGGGCGATGCCATTTAAGTAGAGGTTTTTTGGGAGAGTAATGGGAGCCATTCTAGTGACGAGGCACCAGAGGATGATGGGTGGAGTCTCAAAGAGAATGGTCTGCTTCCTCTGCATCTCTTGCTTCTGCCTTGGGGTTTTATTGGTGAACAGGTGCGTCTTCTGCTATGTTCAGTCTATACATTGAATACGCTTGGCATGGTTTTCTGGATTTGTATTATGGTTGATATTTTGACTGAGGTGATCTGAATCAGTAGATGAAGGACTTTGCAGTAGAAATGTATATTCTTGAAGGAAGGCTTGGAAGTAGAGAGTTTTAGTGCCTCTTGGTTATCATATTTTTCTTTTGGGGCTTAGATTTTTGCCCCTTCAGCTCAGCGGGAAGAAAAAAATGCGTGATTTATTTATAAGTAATTAAAAGGACGTTGTTGTGTCTTTGTTTGAATATCTGAGGCTTCTTAGCTCTGTTGTTGCACTCGCCACCGTTGGAGGAGCTGGATTAGTGCCTTGTTGGCTTTGTCGTCACAGTAACGAACATGAGTCCCTAGATCAGGCTGGGGATTTTTCTGCGGGATCATTTCATTGGGTCGCTTGATTTAATGTAGTTGAACTTTTCAACCCCCTCACCAATCTTCGCAAAATTCTCAGAAAGTGATTTCATTTTCACATTTAACATAAGTGTGTAAATGTAATCATCTTTCGCTAAAATGTATTTTCTATTTACAAGCAACTAAGGGTTCGTTTGGGACAGCTTTTTTGTTGCTTTCTAAAACGGAGTTTTAGTACAAAAATAAAAAAATTTGTACTAAAACTCCGTTTTAGAAAGCAATAAAAAAGCCGTCCCAAACAAAGCCTAAATGAGCCCTCACTCCTTAGTAGGGTAAAAAATTACTTCAAGTGGTAAACATACAAGGAAATGTTCTTGAGCATTTCTCGGAGGTCCTGAAATGAGAATTCCTCCTCAATATTTATAGAGAACAATATGGCAAAGTTATAAATATATGGAAACCACTGCCCTTGGAGTATTCAGAGTAAATTATTGGATTTTCCAATATTGTTAAGTTATGGCACATCACATATAGGTGACTTTTTAGCAAGAGCTTACCTATTTCTTTTATAGTTAAGTTAGGTTACAGTGCATCGCTTATGGGGAATGCTGTAACAGTAGCATAATTCAAATTTGAATTCATCTTAGTAGTTTTGATATAATTTTTACTGTTGGCTATCTACCTAACATCAACCTTCAGTCTTTACTTTATAACTTGGGACAGGCAATGAAGGTTTTGAATACTTTCAAAAGTACAAAATGATAATCATAATATTTAATTATGATGGTAAAATAATGGATTTTGAAGTTCCAGTTGCATTCAAACTCCAAAAATCTTGGTAAATATATTTTTAAACCAATACAATTAAGCTTCTTAAGTTTGTTACATGTATGGCCTAACAATACCCTTATTTACGTTCAATTTATTTTGTAGGTTTGTCATCGTCCATGCTATCTTGTTGATCATTAGATTTATAATCCTCGGCCTCTTTTTTGTTTTCCTTAGATCATCTTTGTCATCTTCAAGATTTACTATTATGAAAATTAAGTTACTTCACTTACATTTGATTGGCTTATTTAAAAAGGTGCATTCTTATTTCTCCACATTTTTATGATCTTTTTGTTGACCTCGATTTTCGTTCGAGTACAATCGAGCACATTCGATCGACTTAATTAGACCTCGTCGAGCCCAATTCGTGCTCGAATTGGCTCGAATTGATTAAAATTAGACTCGACCATATTCATTCAAGCCCGAATAGTTTGTTTTGACCGCAACGAGTTCAATTTGATCCAAATTGATTTCAATTTGAGTTTTATTTAATTAAATTGATCGAGCCTAATCCGATTTTTAAATCAGGCCAATTTGAGTCAAATTCACATCCAAACCCAACTCAAATCAGCCTAAACCAATTCTAATTAAATTCGAAGTTACTTTTTAATCAATTTGAATCCCATATAAAATTAGGAATTTAATCGAATGGTTTGAGTTAAATCGGTGGTGCTCTGACCTGAGCTCTTCGCTTGACGTCCGCGATCTTCAGCAGTCGAGGAAGAGATATGAAGTTCTGTTCGCGTGTATGCCAATGACTGTCATGAGATACATGAAATGGGCGGGCTTCCTTTTTAGGGCAGCGGCATGCATTTGCTCCAGGCGTGAGAGGCTCTCCCCATTGGACTCCACGACTCCAACTCCCTCTTGGTCTCCTAATTTTCTCCATTCGAACATCCCAGACGGAACCCCTCTCCTCTGCCTCCAAGCATTCGCAAAACCCCTTCTCTGGTTCGCGAATCTTCAGCGCTCGAAAACTCCCATTCGTGAGTCTCCGACGTTCGCCTCCCTCCCTCTCTCATCGTCTCCCTAGTTTGCACACCTCAGAGGCCGAAACCGACCGCAGCCTTCACCACCTTCAACGCCGCTTGGGTCTAGGCCGACGCCGCTGATCAGCTCTAGTTGTTGCCCCTTTCTTCTTTCTTGCAAGATAAGTCTCTTCCCTTCCTTCTTCTCATTCTTCTTCTTCTCTTCCTCCTTCCTCTTCTTCTTCTGCTTCTTCTCATTCTTCCTTTTCCTAAATCTCCTATCATTCTTTCTCATTTTCTTCTTCCTATTCTACTCCTTTTTCTTCTTCATCTTCTTTCTCTTCTTCTCCCACTACTTTTCTCCCTCCCTCCTCTCATTCTTGATTTACACCTACATAACTTGTGGTTTTGTGTTGAGAGATCAAATGGTTTTGTTTTAGAACTTATATTTTGATATTGTTTAGTCTGTACATTTGAGCTTAAATTATTTATTTCTGGAAATGTCGTGGTGAACTTTAAGTGGTTATGATTACTCTTCGTCATTCTAAAAGCTTGGCCAAGCTTATGTGAGCTACTTCTTGATTGGTTTAGCTAAATATGTTTATGAGTCCTCTTTCTTTTAAAGTGTGAAGTATGACCCTCACATTGATTTTCTCCATGATTTCTTGTAGTATCGTATGCTAATTCCTCTGTGAAATGCCTTAGTAGAGTAGCATGATGAGACATTTGGTTATGCTTGTGCCGAAATCTTATGTGAAGACTTTGGTATGAGTTTTATGTCTTTTTCTTGCGTATAAACATATTGGTAGCAACACTACAATGATAATCATCATTACAATACGTGTATGTTTAGCCACTACTTGAATCATGTCGAGAGAAATAGTTTATATCTCATCAATCGCACATGATCGTATTTAGACATTTTAACTTATATGCTGTGGTTCTGGCAAACTTTGACAGATTTTCATGCACTACTCCATGGATTATTTTTGTCAATTGCTGTCGTATACCTTTGAACCTTGATATAGACATTTGAACACGATGTTATGAAAATCTTGGTGGTTAAGATTTTGTCTCATCATGAGAATTGAATGTGATATACTCCCTTATACAGTTTTATGCATATTTGCTTAAGTTCTTTTAAAAAATAGGGAAATCGAAATCTGAAGCTTATTCTTTTTGCTTAGAGAAGAGATGATGGCAATATGCATGCATGTAAAATTAATGCCTCTTGTATATGAAAGTTTGCTCCTATATTGATTTATATGTCACAATGGTCACTACATTTGGAATTAGACTTGTTATTGAAATGAAGAGCTACATTGTTACCGCCTCATTTTTCCTTTGTGATTAATGTATAGTTATTTCTTTCAATAGTTGAGATGAAGTATTGTGGCTCCTGAATGCCATGTGTGTTTAATTCCAATTATGAATGCATCTTAAATTTGCACCAGTTTGTTAGATAGCATCATATTTATTCATATACCTTTGGTGAGCATGTGAATGTTTAGAAATGTTGGAAAACCTTCATGGACTCTAAATGTGAGTTTGTTTTCTTTTTAGGAACAAAATGCTATACTGCTTTGTCTTAGTTTCAATTTTTGAGATTAAGATCATTCAATGTGCAAGGCGGGTCTCTTTACCTTGAAAGGTTTCATAATCTCATTTGGGAGGGTGTTTAGAATGGCTAAGAGCATTCATGTGCCTTTTATCTTAGTGGCAAGCATTTATAGTTATCTTGTAAAACGTATTTGGAACTATATTCTTTTGGAGAAGTGGCAGTTTCTTAGTTTTATGAATTATATATTTGTAAGTTTCTTCTCTTAAAACCCTTGTTGGCGAGTAGCATGAGGGATAAAAAGTATAGTTTTTTATTTGACTTAGGCTTCGAACTATTTTGGGAACGAGTTATATGCAGTTTTTTCACTGGTTTTCTGTTCCAAATCATTTTGGAGATGTGATTATATGCAGATTTTTACAGTTTTTGTGTTCCAAACTGTTTTGGAAATAAGCTATATGCAGATTTTGATTGTTTTATGCATTATAAGCCATCTTGGGATAAGTTATATGCAGATTTTCATCGGTTTTGAGCTCCAAACTATTTTAAAAATAGATTGTGTGCAGTTTTTTACTAGTTTTGTGCTCAAAACTGATTTGGAGATGAGTTGGAGGTATATTTTTATTTGTTTTAAATTTCAAATTATTTCAGGAATCAATTGGATGCATATTTTCATTTGTTTCATGCTCCGAACTATCTTAAAATGAGATATTCGCATTCCTAGCATCATGAGTAGGTGGGAGATTTATTACATACTTGCACTTTGTTGATGTTCACTCAATATGAAAGCTTTGTGGATTTTACTTCTATTCATGTAAATGTGGTATATAGATGATCTTTGAGAATACGTTTTTTTGAAGAAGCATTGGAGAATCATGTCTCTTGTATGTTGTCAAATAATTTGCTCCCGTCATTTCTTTGCAAATATTTATATTTATTGAAAAGCCTTGTGAATGTTTTATAACAAAGCGTTTTATTACGTTATTGTGGTTATACCCCACCCCAAAAGAGAGAGCACTTGATCATTTTGTTTGTGTCGGAAAGAGTTTTGGTGGGTTGCTTTTGAAAGCCTTTTCATTTGAAAAGTTTTTCACAAGTTTTTTTTGGAATTTAGAGCTTTATGATTAGCCTTGGGTTGAAAGTCTCTTTGATGTCTTTTTGGAACGAATGATCTTACTTATGTGAGTTATTTTTCTTCTTTTTGTGTTTGCTCATAGAGTTGAGTTTTGGATGACTGTGGTGGTTGGAAAGAAAGCTTGTTTTGATTGTAATTTTGAGAGGTTGCTTTCCGTTTATCATTTTGAGGTTTATTTATGAAATAATAAATATAATTGAGTTTGGGATTATTCGAGTGTTTTATTTGGAACGTGAGGACAACAAATGACGTCAAAAGGATATTTTCTCTTATTCATATTATATTGAATTGGAGTGAAGGACGTTTTAGAGGCATGCTTGACTTTGAAAAAACATGTCCAATACTAAGATGCCTACATTCTTTTTATTATTTTGATTTTTTATTCCTTTTTTATTACATTTTATCTCATTTTTCTTTGCTTTTAGTCTTTTTGCCGCTTCTCTACTTATGATTTAAGATTGAATGCTCACAAAAATAAAAAGATTTTGAATGACAAGTGGCTCATTTGGTATGCAAACAATAAAAATGTATGTTCTTAGTTAATTGCATTTTCATTTTTGTTATTATTTGATTATCATATAGAATGTGCTCCAATACACATTTTTTTATGTTGTTGCGAGGTTCTTTTGGAAAGCGAAAATGAAAGAGCTTTGGAGCACTAGGCGAAGAAGCATGGACAGTCGGATTGGAGCATCAGTCGCCCCCATTCAGTCCGGTGGGGGTGCTACGGGCGGAACCACCGGGTCATAGCCTCCGGTGCTGTAAGTCTGCTTAAACTTAAAAAGCTTTTAGGGGTCTTGATGGTTGTACGCTCCCTACCTTTTAGGACCCTGTAGAAACTTTATTTTATAATTAGGATTATTTTTCTTCAATTTTAAATTCCTAAATCTATTGACATACATACAAATGTTCTAAGGGTTAGAAACAAAACTTCTTTTAGTCCCATAACTTTAGTGACACCTAAGGACAAAAATTAAAAATTGAGTCTTAGATAACATAGACTTAGGGTGTATGCTCCTTATAAGATAGATATATTAAAACATAAATTTAGTGACACGTTTTTCTAGATTTATTGTGTTTTAATCTACTAATAATCAATCAATCAAATTAACCTTAATTCAACTCTTAAAAATGCACTAAAATGTTTAATTTGTATTCAAATTATAATTAATATTTCATAACCATTAAAATGTAAATCTAAATCAAATTAAACGAGTCTAGTAATCAACTTTTAACCAACATAAAGTTTAAAAGATGTATATTAAACTTTCATAACTCATTATGATAAAGGACTTCTAAAGAAGTTGATTATTCGATTCGTTGAATTTAATTTAGGTTTTACATTTTAATGCTTTTATAATATTAATTATGATTTGAATACAAATTAAGTGTTTTAGTATATTTTTAAGAGTTGAATTAAGGTTAATTTGATTGGTTAATTATTAGTAGATTAAAATATACTAAACCTAAAAAAATGTGTCACTAAATTTATGTTTTGATGTCTCTATCCTATAAGGAGCATACATCATAAGTTTATGTTATATAAGTTTCGATCCTTAATTTTTGTCCTTATGTGTCACTAAAGTTATTGGACTAAAAGAAGTTTTGTTTCTAACCCTTTGGACGTTCATACGTATGTCAATAAGTTTAGGAATCTAAAACAGAAGAAAAATAATCCTAATTATAAAATGAAGTTTCTACAGGGTCCTAAAATATATGGAGCGTACAGCCATCAGGGCCCCTAAAGGCTTTCTAAGTTTAAGGAGACTTATAACACCGGGGACTATGACTCGGTAGTTTCGCCCGTAGCGCCCCCACCAGACTGAATGGGGGTGACTGATGCTCGGATTTGATTGTTCATACTCCTTCGCCTAGTGCTCCAAAGCTCATTTCTTTTCGCTTTCCAAAAGCACCTCGCAGTGACACAAAAAAGGCGTATTAGAGCAAATTCTATATGATAAGCAAATAATAACGAAAATAAAAATGCAATTAACTAAGAACGTATCTTTTTGTTGTTTGCATACCAAGTGAGTCACTTGTCATTTAAATTTTTTCATTTTTTGTGAGCATTCAATTTTAAAGCATAAGTAAAAAAGTAGCAGAAAGAGTAAAAGCAAAGAAAAATGCGACAAAATGCAATAAAAAGAAAGGAATGAAAAATCAAAATAATAAAAGGAATGTAGGCATCTTACTATTGAGTATGCTTCTTCAAAGCCAAGCATGCCTCTAAAGCATCATTCATTCCAATTCAATATAATATAAATAAGAGAGAAGGTGCTTTTGATGTCATTTGTTGTCCCCACGTTTCAAACAAAGCTCTCGAATAATACCCATCTCAATTACAGCTACTATTTCATAAATAAACCTAAAAATGATAAAAGGAAAGCAAGCTCTCAAAATTACAATCAAAACAAGCTTTCTTTCCAACCATCATATTCATCCAAAACTCAACTCTAGGAGCAAACACAAAGAGAGAAAAAATAACTCATATAAATAAGATCATTCGTTCCAAAAAGACATTAAAGATACTTTCAACCCAAGACTAATCATAAAGCTCTAAATTCCAAAAAAGATTTGTAAAAAATTTTTCAAATAAAATGGCATATAAAACCTCTTTCAAAAATAACCCATCAAAACTCTTTCCGACACAAAAAATAATCAAGTGTTCCCTCTTTTGACATGGGGTAGAACCACAAAAACTTTATAAAACTCTTTGTTATAAAATATTCACAAGGTTTTTCAATAAATACAAATATTTACAAAGAAACAACGAGAGCAAATTATTTGATGACATATAAGAGATATGATTCTCCAATGCTTCTCCAAAAGAGCGCATTCTCAAAGATCATTTATATACCACATTTGCATGAATAGAAGTAAAATCCACAAAGATTCAAATATTGAGCGAACATCAATAAAGTGCAAGTATGTAATAAATATTCTACCTACTCATAATGCTAGGAATGCGAATATCTCATTTTAAGATAGTTTGGAGTACGAAACAAATGAAAATATTCGTCCAATCGATTCTTGAAATAGTTTGAAACATAAAATAAGTAAAAATCTACCTCCAACTCATCTCCAAATCAATTTGGAGCACAAAATTAGTGAAAAACTGCACACAATCTATTTTTAAAATAGTTTGGAGCGCAAAATCAATAAAAATCTGCATATAACTTATCCCAAGATGGCTTATAACGCATAAAACAGTTAAAATCTGCGTATAGCTTATTCCAAAATAGTTCGGAATACAAAAACAGTAAAAATCTGCATATAATTACATCTCCAAAATGATTTGGAACACAAAACCAGTGAAAAAACTGCACAACTAGTTCTCAAAATAGTTCAAAGTCCAAGTCAAATCAAAAACTGTACTTTTCATCCCTCATGCTACTCGCCAACAAGGGTTTTAAGAGAAGAAACTTACAAATATATAATCAAAGGAAATTCAACAATCACTTGAAAATTAAAGCAAATAGCAAAGAGTAAAATCAAAGGAAAGCAATACAATAACAACAACATCAAGCCTTTATCCCACTACGTGGGGTCGGCTACATGAATCTTTTTTCTCCATTGTGTCCTATTAAAAGTCAAATTCTCATTTAAATCTAATAAAGAAAGGTCATTCCTAATATTTTCTAACAAAGTCTTTTTAGGTCTACCCCTACCTTTTTTAACATAAGTCAAATCTAATACATCCACTCTCCTAACCGGGTCATCGGAAGGCCGCCGTTTTATGTGACAAAGCAATAAGGAAGAATAATCAAAGATAGGGAGATCATCTATCTGCCTGATCACATGGTAACAACAGAATAGAAGAAGGGATTTTATGCTAACACGAGCAAAAAAACAAGATAATATAATAAAAAAAACTAGGGCAGACACAATAGTACCCTGGAGCAGATGTCTACAAAGATACGAAGAGGACAAGGAACACTCAACTATCACCCGGCGCATATGCCGAGGTGATACGAAGAGGACAAGAAACACTCAACTATCACCGTGCGCATATGTCGAGGCGACGAGAAGAGGACAAGAAGCACTCAATTTTCACCCGGCGCATATGCCGAGGCGATGAGAAGAGGACAAGAAACACTCAACTATCACCCGGTGCATATGTCGAGATGATGAGAAAAGGACAAGAAACACTCAACTATCACCCGACGCATATGTCGAGGCGATGAGGAGAGGACAAGAAACACTCAATTATCATCCGGCAAATATGTGCGTGGTGCTGTGAGAAAAACAAAGAGGTAAGTAATTCATCATCTAAGAAATCTCAAGCTTATATTTTAGTTACCACATGGTAGAAGATAAATCGTCGTGGTCATGAGTAATCCAAATATAAGTAGAATTTCCTTAGGTAAAATTGAAATCATGTACAACATGAAGCAATCGACTAATCTATATCTCTCTAAATAAGGAGGAGCATACAAACAGCCAAGTGGAATGAATAATTTCATACTAAAAAAGGGATAATAAAAGTGGTGAAAGGACACACTTGCCACTAAGAACCACAATCACATCAAGGATCAATAATTATTAAAGGAATCACAGTAACACTCATACTAACTGATGAGATCCTGTGAGAAGTGCAAGCAACATTTATGCATCCCAAGAACTGCTCTTTTAGCTAAGAGCAAGCTCTCAAAGGGAAACTATGCCGCTAAAGGAGTTAGGGGATTGACTTTCTACTAGAAGATCAAAATTCACTAAGAAATGTTGTTAACATCTAGAGCAAGATGTACCACATCAATGGCAAGGGAAAACACCATTCCCGCTATAAGGGAATAGTTATAATAAGAGAAGTGAATCCAAGGTCATCTCCTAAGCAATCATAAGGAAGTTTCGAAGGAGAGATAAAGGAGAAAATTTTGGAGGGACTTTTGGGCTCTTGGAGTGTAGAACCGGGTTCTACCTGTGACAAGGGCAATCGATTCTGCTCAACTAAGAGCTTCCATCTTTTTTTATTATCATCATATTTTTGTATAAAATTTTTAAATTCACAGTTCTAGATTGGGCATACCTTACTATTAAAGACAACACATGGTAGAGTGAGCGTTTATCATATCCATGAGTTACTCTTAGTATGAAATGCCCTCTAATGACTGTAGCATAAAGAGGGGAATATTGTTGGTTTTGATAACCCAGACCATATTAGCCACATAAATAAAACTAGGGAGATAGATTATATACATGATATGTAAAGAAATGAGACATTGGCTTTGGTAACTCAGGCCACATTCAACTCATATGAATGAACTGTGGAAGAACAACTATCGTATCACTACCAATAGGAGAAGAAAACTCACATATGGACATTGGATCAACATCACCAAACCTGACTAACACAGGTGGGCATGGACCTAGTATCACCTCTGAAAAATAGATTTGAATTAGGGACATTGGATCAATATCACCACATCTGATTAACCTAGGTGGGCATGGACCCGATATCACCTTTAGAAAGTGAATTGGAATTAGGGATACTAGATTAACCTCACCACACCTGATTAACCTAGGTGGGTATGGACCCATTATCACCTCTGGAAAATTAGTTTGAATTAGGGATATTGGATCAACATCACCACACTTGATTAACCTAGGTGGGTATGGACCCAATATCACCTCTTAAAAGGGGGTTTGAATTATTGGTTTTGATATCCCAAACAACGCTTGGGGTGACAAGTAAAATTGGATAGAACAACCCCTCACAAGGGGGGGGGGGGACAAATCAAGAGTTTTATGTGCTAACACCAATATGATTGGTGTGCACAAATATAAATACAAATATCCCTACGACATATTAGCATTTTTCCTTTAAGGATAGTCTTATACTTTTCGAAGCGAACATCGTGTGGTAGAGGACAAATCGTCGTGGCCACACAGACTGCCGAAAAGTAAGAAGGATCCTTTCAAGGAGTACGAATACAGAGGGATATTTACAGGAGGTAGGAAGGTTCGTTAGTCTGTAGCGAACAATCAGCACTAGTGGAAGGAGTGTCAGAAGATTTTTGATGGGAATCCTCGACTCTCTTTCCTCACATCTGATGGGGAATATGTTGCTTACTAGTAGTCTGACGTCGGATGTTTCCTTCCTCGTCTGAACTACTATCAACAACTAATCCATCTTTAGGTATCAAGTACCTACAAAGGGTAGGAAGGCGTCGGGGTCTGCTCTGCGGTCTCAGGGTAAGAGAGCCGAGTGAACACAGAAACCGGACGGGAATAAGAGAATTTAATAAGGTACGAAAAAGCCTAAAATGCCAGAAGGAAAGGGACCAAAGCTAGAGGAAACCCTAGCTAAGAAGGGAACCTAACTAAAAAAAAGGACCCTATTTAAGAGTAGGACGAACCTAATCTAAGGAGTACCAAACCTAGAGTGCACACAAGAGAGGATAATATAACATTCGAAGATGGAGAGAAAAACCTGTGGGTCTCCGAAATGATTATGCTCATGAGGTTCGAAAACAAAGGCCTACGATCGTTTTGTCCTACGGGATAGTGCGGTCGTACCCTTTGTATTCGAACCCCATAAGCAGAATCCTTTCGGAGACCCACACTTTTCACATCATTTAATGTCAAGTTATTCTTATCATAACTTATCTCTATTCAATATTTGAATTGTTAGCACGCTCGTTAAAATCATGGGAATGCGCATTCCTCACTATCTTGCATCTTAGATAAAGACGCTTTCATAAGCATTCCTTATTAATGACACCTACTTGGAGTTTGTTAAAGTTTATATGTCTTACTTTCCTCACTCAAGCTCTTAGGAGGGTGCCCAACTCAACTGTAACAATATGAAATCTAAATTAATGTATTTGCTTATATCAAATTTTGATTACACTCTAGCTTCTGAGCTATAAGAATAATTTGTTCTCTCTCTCTTTTTTTGTTTTAATTCCTCTACATATGTTCACATTATGTTTCATTTATATGAGAACCTTTTTTCACATTCACCCTGACAGCCTAACACATAAATTTTCTATGATTTATGATAGTTATGCGACATACTTTTAGATGGTGGGAAAAGACTGACCAAAAAATCACTCCCAAACCCTTGAGACTTGAATATGATTTTCAAACTTTAGAAATATTATTTTCATTGATATATATTCATATTTCATTAAGATAATAAAAATCTTGACTAATTACGAGAATCAATAAAAGAAATCTTCTTAAAATATGTAAGGTTAAACTTCCTAAATAAAGGTGAGAGTATCTTTTAAAAATTTGATAGTCTATACTTTCTTTGCTCAAGGATAGAATCTCTTTAATATTTGAAATTTTTACCAACCTTTCTAGATTCTAGCGACCTTTATCCTAAATTTATAGGAGTATATGACATGCAAGGAGACCTCTAATTATATCAATTTTAAAGGCTATTTATCATGATTACTAATTTTATCTTTTTTTATTTAATTTATTTTCTTTATGACAATATGTGTCAACCATATGAGGATTAGTGAAAATATTTTAAGAGTTAAAACTATTTGGGAACTATAGTAATCAATTCAAATTAAGGATTCAATAAAATTAATTAAATATTTAATTGAATCCTTTAAATTTGAGTGATATTATTTGTTTTCAAATTATGAGAGATCTTGAGGGGCTACTATTATAGCCTATGGATAAACTTTTAGGAAAAATTATGGTTTATTTTCTTGTGTGTATCTCTCATTTTTTTAGAACTCATGTACTTTTATACACTAATTGATTCAATTAAAAAAAAAAACTTTGATCTTTTACAAAATTGATTTCTACAAAGACTTGGTGTTATCAACTTTTGGATTGATTTATAAATCAATCATAGTTAATGGTGAAGACAACAACTTGATTTATGTCCTTTTAGGGTGATGGTGAAAGGGTTATTTAGGTCATTGTGAAATGGGTATTCACTATTCAGGATTTGATAAATTTGGTGTTGAAATTTTTAGGATATTAAATGGAAGCTTTTCTTGCGAGAAAAAAAGGGAGGAACTTCAACTCAAAGGTTTGCGATATTAGGGAATTAATATAATTTTTTTGTTGATTTGGGATTAGTGGTTAAGGATTTGTAATATTTTTAATTTGGTTGCTCACAAGAGAAAATTGACTCTATATTTAGCTTTTGGCTAGGATATCTTAGGTTTATTAGGCAGTTTAGTCTTTGGGAGATTATGAGAGATACATAGGAATTTTTGCTAGAGTTTTAAAGAGGTTGAATGTATTTTAGGGTTGAGAAAATCTAGTATTGATGTTTTGTAGTGTAAATGAGAATTTTGTTGGGAAAGAGGAGAAATAAAGTAAGAAAAAGTAACGAAGGACTCACTAAGGACTTAAGAGATCAACTACCAAGCTTAACAGAGAAATAGTGCTTCCACTAAATTATTTTCACAAGAATTTTATAAAAAAAATGTAATTTTATTCAATGATCCAAAAGTATAAAGTGAGATCCTATTTATAGTCTTTTCAAGTTTAGACAATTTTAGAAAACCTTAGGAGTTAATAAAATATTATTACACATGTTGATAATTTATCCTAATACAAAGGGAAAAAAAAAATTAAGATAAAATTTAAAACTTTCAAATTTTGATGTAGTGCCCTTATTTGTTATATTGTATTTAACCTTTATCTTAGTGATGTATCAACTGCATCAGATCTTAAAGAATTATGCTTTTGTAGAGTTAAAGTTCATGTACTCATCAATGAGACTTAGGTCAAGCTTATTATTGTCATCTTTGGTCAGCCAAGTGTCCTCAAAGAAGGTTGATCTTTCCATATGACTAAGAATTTGAGTGATTTGCCTATTGATGGGGAGAATTCTTCTAAAATTATGTCGTTAATATCCAAAAAATATGGTGAACGATGAACTTGTTACATTGTACTTGTGTCTTCTATAATAAGATTATCTTGTAAATCTTGAGGTTTAATAATTCTTTGATAAAACATTATATTTTTAATATTGAAAATTGGACTTGTATTTAGAAGAAAGTTTAAGGGAATAAGCATTTAATTCAAATTTCTTAAAAATTTTAAATGTGCCATAAACTTGAGTGTGAAGATTATATGTGGTGGGATAACACTTAGGACGAATTCAAATTGAGTCATGCTCACATTCATTATATTTCTTGGAAGAACATTTAGAATTTATTATATTTGCTTATTTATTATTACTTTTTTTAACTTACTTCTTTACTTGTTTATAAAGATAATGAAATTTCGTGTAAAGGTGAATGCAACATAGGAAAATAAACAATAAAAAATATATGCTAGATCGATTGATTTCCTTGGGTTATATCTATAAACAACTCTAAAGATATTTTATGAGTTGTTCTAGAAATAGTAATATTATATGCAAATTTAGACGTAGGTAGTACCCAAGTGTCAATATTCTCATTACCTACTAAATACCTTAGTAAGTTGTTTAAGGATCTATTAATAACTTCGGGATCATCCATTTGGGGATAGCAGATGAAAATTTTGATTATGTTCCAAATAATTTTGATAATTTTTTTCAAAATATATAAAACAAATCTAGCATTCCTCTTTGAAATTCTTATTGATGGTAAGCCATGATATTTAATAATTTCCTTAAAAAAAAGTTTGGTTATATGGGAAGCATCATTAATTTTTGAACAAGGTAAGAAGTGTGGTATTTCAAAAAACTTATCAAAAACTACAAATGTTTATCATGTCCATGAGGAGTTATTGGCAATCTTAAAATAAATCAAGTATAGGTCCTCCCAAGATCGATAGGGGACATGAAGAGCAATGTACTTGCTAATTTTTGCTTAGTTTTGTCAAATTTGTAAGTGAGACAACAGACAAGGATGCACTCAACATCTCTTTTTAAGGAAGGCTAAAAAACCTTAATTCTATCATCTCAATAGTTCTATCTTTTCTAAAGTATATCGTTGTACTCTCAGAATGAAGCTTAGTGATTAGAAAATCTCAAAGAGATGATTAGGAATAGAAATATTATTTTCTTAATTAAAATAGCCATGAAGAATATAAATGATGTTAGTCAGAGTAAGAGATTTATCCATGTGTCATAATAAAGAGGGTATGAAGTATATTCTTTTTTTTTTTAAATAGTGATTTATAATTTTAAGGAAGAGAATGACTAAAGTGACTCTGGATAATGCTTTGGTAGTTTTATTTTCCGTACTTGGTTTGCATTTCAAGGTGAAAGAATAATATTGAAGAAATTTGACCCATTTTGTATGTTTGTGATTAATTTTTTTTGGGTGTTGATATACTTAAGGGCATGATGGTTAGAATATAGGAAAATTCTATGTATAATAGGTATTGTCTCTAGTATGTAAAGGATTAGATAATAGCGTAAAATTTTTAATCATGAATTGAGTAGTGTTACTTGACCTCATTTAATTTTTCAGTAAAATAAGCAATATGATGATTATCTTAATTGAGCACTCCACCTATGCAAGTCTTAGAGGTATTACTAGGTATTTAAATGGTTTGACAAAGCCAAGCAACCAAAAGGACATCTGAAGAGGTCATGAGGACTTTAATTGATCAAATGTCTTGGCAGTATTAGTTTTCCATACTAAATTATCCTTTTTAAGAATGTCTGTGATTGAGAGGCTATAATAATGCTAAAGTTTTTAATAAATATATTATAAAATGTGGCCAATCCATAAAACTTCCAAATTCGGTTAATGATTTTGGTGGAGTCCATTAGTAGAAATGATGAATCCTATAAATATGATTTCTTTTTTAATGAATAAGTATTTTTTATATTGATGTAATTTTTTTTTTTTCGGCTTTTAAGATTTCAAAAAATAAGTTTTAAGATTTTTCATTGATGTTATAGATCAAAATATTATCAAAGTAGAATGAAAAAAACTTTCTTATGAATGGTTTTAGTATATTGGTTATTAATCTCATAAATATATTATGAGTGTTGGAAAACTCAAAGAGCATAACTAATTATTCATATAGGCAATGTGGTGTCTTAACAGTAGTCTTTCATTCATTATCAACCATGATCCTAGTTTGATGGTACTTTTTTTAAAATTTATTTAAAATAATAATAATTGAGCCAAAAATAAGATCTAGCATATTATCCAATCTAGGGATATGTAGCCTATTCTTGATTGTGATCTCATTAATATCACAACTATTTATGCTCATGTTCTAAGATTAATCTTTTTTTGTGTGTGAGAAGGCCAGGCATAGTATAGGGAATACAACTTTTTTAGAAGAAGTCTTTCTTAAGGAAGTCATTTACCTGATGTTGCAATTTCACATTTTAAGTAGGGTTTATCTTCCAATGAGGTAGGTGACTGTAAACTGATGGTGAAGTTAATGGCATGTTAGATGTCTCTTGTTGTGGGTAACTCATCAAGTATTTCATCTAGGGTCAGATCATATAACTCAAAAAGGATATTAGAGATAACATGTATGCGAGTCTCTGAATGGGTAGGGGTGATCGCTTTAACATATAATAAGTGCAGTGTAGAGTTGAGATAATTTTTTTCTCAACTTTTTAAACTCTACGTATTCAATATGGATTTTCATAGGAGGAGATAAATCATTAAGGGAGGCTTCTTGGGTTTAGGGTGAGAGGCTAGGTGGTCAATAATTATAAGCTAAAGCTTGATTATTTTTTATGACAATTATAGGTTTTAAGTTAGAAGAGATTTTATATGGGGAAAGTACAACTTCTTTCTCTCGTGGTTTGATAGAGAGAAATTTGATGATCTAATTATTAATTTTGAATGTATAAGTATTTATTTTTTCATAGTGAATCACATACTAATCATAAATTCATGGTCTATCTAATAAGATATGCGCTATATCTATGGGTGAAATATCACATCAGATTTGATTCTCATAAGTGCTCATCTTAATTAGAACAAAGTATCTATAAGTCATGCGTAGAGAGGTATGATTGACCCAATTGATATGAAATAACTCAGGATAAGGTTTATTCAAATAAAATCACTAGTGGAGATAACATTTATTGCACTCCCCATCATCAATTATAACTTTGCATTTCTACTTATTATAGGTAGCTATCATTTGAAAATATCACATCGATGTTAGCCTTTTGAGTTTTGTTTAGTCATTGAAAGGCATCTCATAATAACTATGAGTATATTATCTAAATCATCTTCATTTTCTAAAGGAAGATTATGATTCAAAATGTTTTCCTAATTTTTAGGTTCAAAAGACTCAATTTCTTCTGAAATAAATTTTTTACTGTGCACTGATTTTCTATATGGTCCTTTTTATGATATTTTAAGTAAATAATATCATTGATGCTATCATGGTTTAGTTCAAGGAGAGTTTTTGGCAGTGGAAGTTGAAGCAGATGGTATCGTTGTAGACATGGATGTAGAAGTTGAATAAGTTGAGTTCTCAAGTTTGGTAGAGGGGATCAACCTCTTTTATTTTTCAATCACTAGGGCAAAGTGAAAAGCCTCTTCTAAAGTCTTAGAATCTTATAATTCAACTTCATTCCTAATTTCATATTAGAGTTCGATGACAAACTTGTTGGTAAGTTGCCAATGTCTTTGCTAGGAGGGGCTCATAAGTATTCATATAGCCAGCAGCTTGCATAATTTCTTATTTGAGGATTAATAATAGGCTATGTAGATGCTTGTCATAGAACCTATGATAGTACTTAACATTTAGGAGTTATTTCAGCTCAACCAAAGTCTATTTGGTTTTATCATTTCTAAATGATTTGGCTAAGATGTTGGTCTTGTAGATTTTGGTGCACCCTATGAGTTTCATTTTTGTAAATTTGTTTGTTGATAATCATTCATGTTATGTCAGTTAAAAAAAAAACCTCCATTGAGTCTATATATCTAGAAATTCACAAGGATCATGAATTTCATAAAAAAATGGGGTTTAAATTTTTTATCTTGGAGCAAGGATTATCAACAACTTTCCTTAGGTTCATGTGAGGTTCAAAACTTAGCAGTTAAGTTTTATATTTGATCCTTTCATATTAAGGTTTTTTTTATCAATAACATATAGTTTTTTGTGATTTGATGTAATTTGTTCACATTATTTTAAAATTCTTGAAATTGATGTAAGTTGATAGTTTTAGGCGGCATGTTGATATGCATTATGTAGTATTTTTTCAATAATGAATGAGAGGAAAGTGAGAGAAAAATATTTTAAAGAGAGAGAGAGAGTAAGAGAGTATAGGTGTGTAATTAAAATGAAATTGAGTCAAAGAAGGTTCACCAGGGAGGGATGTATATATGTATAATCCTAGATCCTAGTCTTCGACAGGGGTAGTGCTAAGGTATTAAAAGAGTGGAGGGTGATCCACTTCCAACTCCTAAGGCACATGTTTTAGGGGTAGTAGAGAGTCAAATGATAGTGAATGCACCCCCTTCCAAATACTTGAGGCTTCTTATGTCTAAGGCCCCATGAATTTTAAGACCTTGAGAATAAACTTCGCCCACCTTGAGTTAGGTTATGTTTTTAGCAATATAAAAAATATTAGCATAAAACTAACCTAGTCGTTAGATAACCTAAAAAGTATTTAAGGCTATCTTGGATTAGTTACTAATTAGTCTAAAGCTACTTAAATCAATTGGTAAAGCAGCTAGTCTACTTATACCTAATTACTTCAGACAGGGTTGCTAACAAGGTCTAAAGGCTAAGCTAGTAGCTCACTCAAGGACTTCTAAGGGATACTATAGCTAATTGGGAAGGCTCATAATCAATTAAATTCATGTAAGACACTTCACTAGCCAACATAGACATTAAAGGGGCTGTTAGGTCTTCTATAATAAACTTATTTAAGTTAAAGTTAAAATATGATAATAAACCTATTAAGTAGTCTAGAATCATTAGAACTGAATTATAAGAGGGTCATTAGTCCACTTAAGGTCAACTAAGGAGAAGACTAGAGCTATATAAGCAATTTATTGTACAACTCAAATATTCTATGAGATTGTCGAAGGCAAACCATTAGTCATGGTCTAAAGTCTCCTAAAATTGCTGATGGGGAAGCATGCTAAATCACTTAGGCTCCATTAATGGATTGTGCGATCATATGTAATTGCTTTATTATACTAATATTTATTTTATAGTGATAATTTCATAATTTTTATTTTATTTATGTATTTTTCAGTGTAGAAAAGTCATTAGGTATATTGATTTTTTTAAAAGGCAGTAGGTCAAATGCTGATCAAGATTAAGACTTTTAAGATTTTATACCATTCATTTTACGTGGTTTTGAGCATTGGGTTGTAGTTATGATAGAGTTCAATTATCTTTTTTTTTCTGGGGTTTATCGCAGATTCTAGTTGCATGTTGTGCCATTAATTATTCATTTAATATGTGTGCGATTGATTATGTACTTAGTCGCGCACTAGAACTACATATTTTTTCGTAGGTTTATTCCTTTTGCTTATGTGGAACATTTGGACTAATTTATGATCATGAGGCTCTTGTGATTGTCAAGTTTTTTATTATAAACAATCAAATGATCTAAAAGCAATAAGAGAAAAAAAAGACTTATTTTAAAGCACTCTTTTTAAAATAACAAATCTTAGCCCCTTTAGTATACCATAAATGTGCAGTTAGCATTTGATTGATTTTCCTATTTATTAAATGTATACTTTTGAAAGTCAGTGAAAATCTCATGTGATACACACATATGCATAGCCTAATGGGTTTTTATATTAGATTTATTTTCTTATAACTAACTTCGGACTAAACCAAAATATGCATATACATAATATGTTCATACTTGGGCTACCTTTGCTTCAATGGCAAAATTGTAAGACTTTTTTCTGTATATATCACATATATCTTATATTGAATTTATATACAGATCAAATATTATTATTTATTTGTTAAGTGGGTCTAGCTAGCTGTTCTTTTCAAGCATGAATGTAAAACTAATTCTTGGGCATCCTTAGTTTTTAGGGGGATTTCAAGCTGCAAGTCCCATTATGGTATCTACATTGACTTTGGTCATGAGCATCATTTTGTTAGCATGTTTAGGCTTTCTCTAGATTTGGGTTCTAGATTAGCATTGTCCTCATAATATTTTAGTTCTCATTATTGGGCGAGATCTCATCATTTGGAGACAATAAGACCTATATTTTTATGTTATTCTATGATGTTCCTTCACATATCAAGCTGTTATAGATGAATCCAGCCTTTTGTGCTGACCTCTACATGCTCGATTGTGCTATCCCTTGCATGATGTCTAGTTATCTGTAAGGAGTCTTGCTTAGAAAATTTACTTTGTCAAACCCCAAAGGAAAATAAATAAATACCCCTAATTTAGAGTATTATTAGGCTCGTCCAATATGTAAGTAATTATGGGAATTTGGTCACATGGGAAACTTGATTAACCATAATAAACAAATCATACTCAATATGTATATTTTGAGTAGGGGAAATCTCTAGTGTATTGTAATTGCATATGTTTTTATCTTTCAAAGTTGTTTAGTTAATCTCTTCCACCCTTGAGGATGGTGCAGCCCCTTCTATGAAATACTCAAAAGACAATTGTAAGTATAATTAATTTGCCTTAAATCGATTGTAATACTGGAGCATCTATGTTGCACCGATACGGATACGACACGATACGAATACGGGATACGCCAATTCATAAAAATACAAGATACGAATACGGCGCGGATATGACATTATAATATATAAATCATACATAAAAATTTAAAAAGTAATCAAAGTGTAATATTTGAAATGACAAAAAATTTTTGAAAGCAACATTATTTGTAGCATTATATCTTATAATATCAAAATAAAAATAAGTATTAAATATTTAAATGTCTACTATAACAAAAAAAATGAAACTATAAATTGTCCAGAATATTTTCAACTATTCAATAGAAGGAATGATAGGATTAGCTTCTTCAGTGGTTTGTCTTTGAATTTCTATATGATCTTCAATAAATATCATAACTTCCAATTCAGGCTCATTAAGTGAAAGATTAGCAATTTCTAATATTCTCATATCCTCAAGAGATTCAAATCAATCTCCAACAACATCCCACATCCTGTTGTCTCCTTCCATAACTGAGGCAAATCAAGTTTCAGCAACTGCAAGCATCTTAAAATTAGAAAAATTATTGAACATAGAGAGTCTCATGGAGTGATTTATAATAAAATTTCTAATTACAACTGCATCTCCAGCAATCACTATGATCCAATGACATTCATTGTAGGTGATTTCATTTGCCTCGGTATTTTTAGCGGCACAAATGTTCTTCAAGGCAATATTAAGCGTATGCACAACACACGGTGTCTAGAAAATATGAGGATAGGCTTGCTCTACAAGTAGACCTGTAACTCTACGAAGATGTGCATTATCAGTAATGACCTGAATGATGTGAAGGCCTCACCATCATGATAACTTGTTTGATTAAATTAGAAATGAAGAACTTATCTGTGTACGAACTTTCACAGTTTACAACTTTGATAAACATAGGATAGTTCTTTGTTACTACCATGAAGTTGATAAGTGGTCTTCTTTGTGGATATGTCCACCTATTACAAACCAAATAACTCTTTTTTCCTTCCAAACTCCTCTAGTAGGCTCGCTTCTCAATATTATCCATCTCTCTTTGCAACAACTTCATTCTAATGACAATATATCCCAGTGGCACATATCCTGCAAGATTATTATTGCATGTGTAGGTAAAGATATTCTTGTAATGTGGATTCCTTGCTAGGTTAGAAGGAAGTCTGATAGGCCGGCACCTGGGCCGGTCCAGGTCTATAGCCGGCGGAAGCCAGGCAAGCACAGGGAGGGAGCGGAAGAGCTGGGGGGGGCCACTTGGAGTTAATTCAAATTTTGGGAGGGAGAATTTGAATTAGAAGGGTAATTAGGTCTTTTGTAATCCTCCTTTCATGATTAATTAGGGAGATGAGAGGGGGATTAGGGTCATCTTGAATTTGAATTATTTTGAGATCTAGGGTTTGGTGTTCTTTGGCTCTTGGCTTTGCCGGAGATCGTTGGAGAGTTTTTCCTTCTTCTCGAATTGAAGGAAAGTTGTATCTTGCAAGTGTTTTTCATCTTCTATTGAAATAATAGTGTTGGCTTCATTTCCCTACGAGTTTCTACTGCATTTCTCTCAGTTTTTCCCTGTTTCCTGCTGTTTTTCTATTGTGGACAGCAGTTTTGCTGTTGAATTTTCACTGGTTTGGGTTAGGATTACTTGTGAACTCAAGTATTTCCTATCAAAGTTCAACCGAGTAAAACATTATAGCTATTTCCCCATCTAGTTGTTCTCTTATTTGTAAATTAAATGTTTTCTCCAAAGCACTATCTACAATATATTTTCTTCTTTTTGGTTCAAATCCTTTCATCCGAAAAAGCCCTTTGTTTACAATATTATTATCACTTCTAATTGAAAAAGATGATGAAGGATATGAAACATGAGTGCTTGGAAGTGGAATATATTTTGGAAGGTCTTTTTACTCCTTTTGCTCAGCTTCATTGATTTTTCTTTATAATTCAGCTATTTATGATGAGCTTATCTTCGGACATACTTTAATTCCATGACCACTAATCTTCAACAAATGAGCTTTCACTCTATAATATGAACCTTTGTATGTGGTATTACAAAAATTGCATTTGAATGTAATATTGCCTCCCCCTTCTAACATTTTACCTATTTCTGTCACATAACCCCATAGAGGTTTGTTATCTTCAATATTGGTCTCTGATGGACCATCATCATACCCAATTCCTACACCACTAGAGCTCATAATACTACAAAAGATCGACACAAATTAAACTACATGAATTTGAAACATGAAAAATTTTATGTAAAAGTGTAGATATGTTGCGACTATGCCGGGGGTCCAAGGGCGCTGCCCCCTGGCAGTGCTCGACCTACTTTAAGAGTTGTTTTAAAGATTTCTCTACCTTCTCGATGCCGCTTGGTACCGAACGATATCCCTTTGTACCGAGCGATACCGAGCATTAATATTGAGCATGGTACGGAGAGTTGCGTAGAGGTACTGAGCAGTACCGAGTTCCGATACCGAGTGGTACTGAGTTTCAGTACCGAGCAGTACCTAGTAGTACCGAGCGGTACCGAGTACCGAGTTGCTCCGTCGACGAAGAACGAAGAAACAAAGAGCATAGAAAACAAACCTTAATTCACTGCTCATGTCGCCTTCACTGTTCACGTCGTCGAGTCGCTCTGTCGACAAAGGATGATCCAGTCGGCTTTAATGCTTGCGTCGTCAAGCCTTTTCGTCGACGAAGGATGATCCTGTCCGCTTCTATGCTCACGTCGTCGAGCCACTCATTTGACTATAAGGAAAAAGATGAACACCTGTGCGGAAATGAAAAACCTAGCTCACCGAAATGTTTAAGCCACAAATGCGGATAGCCGAAATGAATAGGACAAATTATGGCTCTTTTTTTTTTAATAGGACGCGTAGTGTCCGGACAAATTTAAATAATATTTTAATTGGACATGACAAAGCCGTATCCGACACGTATCCGTGCCGTATCGGAGGCGTATCCGTATCTGACACGTGTCCAATACAGCATGCCTCGTAAATAGGAGTATCCGTGCAACATAGTGGAGCATAAATGCCTGCAAACAATTCTATGCCTCGCAATGGTACGATCCAATCATTTGTGACTCTTCCTTTCGCATGAGTCTCATCATATTTTTGTCGAAACTTCGCCCGGAAATAATATGAGGTCTATCACGGAATCAACATAAATCTAACAAAAGTTCCCCATTAATATTTGAGACCAATATGAGGGTGGTTGATCGAAATCCTGTGAGTGTGCAGGGAAGAGGCCGGTAGCAAATGTTTCACGTTCAAAGGAGGGTTCAAAAACTTTGCTTGTGTGTCTTGAAAAAAAAGAGGAGCAATGTGCGCTTTTTTTTTCCTTATGTGAGGAGACGAGTAGTGTTTTTCAAGCCAATAAAAAATTAAAAACAAAGCCATTTTTATTGATGCACACCTAAGGCATCATCATGGTTTACCCTTTCTCAGATTTTGTAGAAGCTAGAATTTTTTTAAGGCAAATGGCTACTCAAAAGACTTAGAAAAAAGACAAAAGTCTACTCAAATTTAATCACGAAAAGGGAGTGAGATTTGAGTTTATAATATATATATATATCATAAATCTTCCTATTCGAACGTTCTCAATGATCTAAATGCTTTTGTGCAATCTGTTTCATGAGACAAATCCTTGATAAAAAGTTTTCATGTGGGGGAAGATTTCAACTAAATAAAAATTTGCATGCGTGAAACTACATAAAACTTAGACAAATCATCTTTGCAAGTGTTACACGTGTCCTTAAACATGATGAAGTGCAACATGATGCAACTCATATATTTCGAGTCTGAGCATGATGATGAGCCAGGGTGGCCACGAGTGTGCTCGTACAAAGAATGCATGAATCAAATTTTATTGATAGCTTTCTAGTCTAGTGACGATCGCGATCAATGGAGGGCTATTCTATGGAGTGCACTGATGAGTCTGTGTGGTCAATGCGAAAAATGTGGTCAACACCCTTATAGAAAATATTGTTATTGCATCTTCTTGGGTGTACTGCTACTGGCGTATTTGCATGCTGCTGGCCATCAGGCCAGCTGAATGGATCCTCCTGGTTCACTCTATCATTCCTATTTTAAGCTAGTTTCAAATCCAAGCAAACTATTTGCATAAGGTATATTGTTTAGTTCTTTTTAACGCAGTAATGCTGTAATATTGATTGGTATTATACATATTTTTTTGTTTATTATTATTATTTTTTAATTATTGAGAACTATTTCTTCTTGCTAAAGGATATTGAGTGTTTCCGAGCTTGCGGGAGGAAAGGCAACATCATCAAAGGGAAGTTATAAAAGGAGATACCTGGAAAGATCTGTACATTGCGAAAGAAAGGTAATTTCCTTCTAAAGCTCTAATAAAATGCAACCAGCTTGCACCATCCTTGTAGGCCACTTTTAACCGCTTACTCATCCTAAGTCTGATTCTCGATATTCAGGAAACTTCAATCCCTGGGGATATCCTTGGTCAAGTATCACATACTCATGATATAATTATGTAACTCTCTTCGTCCATGCAACAACTTTTTATATAATTTTTAACATTCTACACATTTTTTTAACCTTTTTTTCTTTCTTTAGAACTTCATTATCGATATCATAAACAGTTTGAATAACAAATCAAAGTACTGTATTTATTGGTTCAGGAGTTTGGATAAAACAATTTCTGATCTAGAGATGCAACTGGCGGCTGCTAGAGCTGCACAGGTAAGTGATCAGGACACCTTTCAGAAAACTATGGGATCTCAAACAGAACCACTGAAGGGTCGTCGGAAAGTTTTCTTTGTGATGGGCATTATGACTGCTTTTAGCAGTAGAAAACGCAGAGATTCAATTAGAGATACTTGGATGCCTCAAGGTTCTTGATCTCTTAATTCTTCAAACTTTTGTTTTCCAGATGGAAATAATTGGTTTAATTCAAATACTTTCAATTAGTTGAAAATCTAAGAAGAATGCAGCAAGAGAAAGGAATTGTTATGCGCTTTGTTATTGGCCGCAGGTACTCAAATATTAGATATAATTGTTTTATAGGGAAGGCAAAGACTATACAATTATACATGTTTAGTCATTCCTCTTGACTGATATTCCAGAGCTTTTTCTGTTGTGTTAGCTCGACACCTGGTGGTGTTTTAGACCGTGCTATTGAAGCGGAAGAAGAGCAGCATCAGGATTTTCTTAGACTGGTGTGTTAACTATTCTAGCTAATCTGTGCAACCATTTGCAATTTATCAGCTAAGGTTTCATTTGTGATAACTTTTTTTCTGCTTCTTAAAACAACTTTCTAGTACAAAAGTAAAAATTTTTGTGCTAGAAAACTGCTTTAAGAAGTAGTAAAAAAGTCGTCCCAAATGAAACCTAAATGTTGAAAAAACATCTAAAATACATTTCCTTTCCTTTCTCCTTGACTTGTATCTAAAACTTGCTTAATAAACCCGAAATTTTTTTCTGTTCTTCTACAGAACCATGTTGAAGGTTATCAAGAGTTGTCTTCAAAAACTCAGATATATATCTCCATTGCAGTGGCTCTGTGGGATGCTGATTTTTACATCAAAGTAGATGATGATGTGCATGTAAATCTTGGTCGGTTGCCTTCTATGTTCAACAAGTTGCATCATCCATTCCTGATCATTTTGGGTATTTCTCATCTAATGCCATATCTGCAAAACAGGTGTTCTTGCTTCTATTCTAGCACACCATAAATCAAAACAACGTGTCTATATTGGCTGTATGAAATCTGGACCTGTTTTGGCAAAACAGTAAGTGGCGAAGCTCATTTTAATTTTCCTAACATCTAAATATTTATATGTGGAACATAGTCTTTATTTTTGTTTGATTTCTCAGTGATGGTTCTGCAACAAGACTCGTATTACTTGGCCACCAGGTCCTCCATTAATACCATGACTGCGCTTTCTATAGAATCTGCCATCTTCTCTAGAACAATGATTAGTTAGCTATTCAGTATATATTGAACGTGTACCTTACTAATCATCATCATCATTGGCTTTTTCCCAGCTATTTGAGGCTGATTTTGTGAATCCTTAATTTTTATTCGTTCCTAATTAGCGTTTCTAAAGTGTGAAATTGATTCTTTACAAATCATTTTGAACAACTTCGATCCGTGTTTCCATTTGTCTTCTCTTGTAATCCTTAGATTCATATGATATAGTTAGCTTAATTTTGATTTTATAAAATAACTGTCTAGTATTTATGGTATCCTCTAATCATATAATGCTTCAGAAACTATTCATTTGAACAAGCTACATTCTTATTCCTATGCATAATAGATTTAATATATTTAAACCTCTCACCCCCCTATGAATCATTTTATCTTCTATTAATATTTATTGATAATTTATAATAATAATCTAAGTGCATATCATATAACTAGTTTTTGTGCCCTCTCTTATTTTATTTATCTTTTAAATATTTCTCCATTTTGATGATTTTATATTTATATTTGCATATGCCAATGATGATATATATATATATATATATATATATATATATATATATATATATATATTATATATATATATATATATATATATATATATATATATCATTAAAAAAAATCATGATTGGGCATGAACTCAAGGCAATCTGATTGAAAACTTCTGAAATTATTCCAGGATCATTCAAACTCTGATTTTAACAAACTTATAATCGAATTGAACGTCTCGAAAAGATGAATCTAACGACACCAAATTCGATCTAATCCGAGCCCAAATGGGTTCTAATCAAGGACCTAAGCGTATTTGGAAGGTTCAAATCATAAATTGGACGATCAATTGATTTTCAAATGTGACATACTTATAGTCGAATTGAGTGGCTCGACGAGACGAATCCAACGAGTCCAAGATCGCCGAATTTTGGCATCATTACGGCACTCAAATGCTCGATAAATTGTCTATGATCAAAGGAATTAATATCGGTCGTCCATTCGAACCACTCCCAACGTGCCCTTGATCTTCTCCTTATTTACTGGTCATGTGACTCCCAGAAAATTATAAATAGATCCCTCATTTTTTGCAATGAAGGGGAATAAAAAAGGAAAGAAGATAGAAGAGGAAGAGAAATTTGAGATCTCTCTTGTCACCAAGCACCTCATCGACCATTGCTGAACTTTCGCTAGACTTCCGCCCAGCCACCAACTGTTGCTGGACTTACGCCCAACCACCGATTGTTATCGAATTTCCTCCCAACCACCGTCGCCCGAGTACAGTCTTTATGACCTCTGTCGCCCACCGACTACGGTCTCTCCGACCATCGTCGCTCGCTAACTGTGGTCTTTCCAACCTTCGTCGCTCACCGATTACAGTCTTCCAACCTCTATCACTCGACGACTATGATCTCTTCGACCACCGTCGTCAACTACGGTCCTTTCAACCACCATCGCCCGAATAGGATTTTTCCGACCTCCATCACCCACCAACTACGGTCTTTCTGACCACCATCGCTCGACTACAATCTTTCTGACCTCTGTGGTTCACTGACTACGGTCCTTTCGACCACCGTCACCTAACTATGGTCTTTCCAGCCTCCGTTGCCTGCCAAGTACGGTTCTTCCGACTACCGTCGGCCAACTACGAGCCTTCCAACTTACATTGTATGCCGACTATGGTCATGCCAACCAAATGAATATATCAACACTGATTCTTCCAACTCCCACTATTTAATGCACTTTATATGATGCATATTTGTTACATCAAGCCAAGACCTTCTCCCCAAGGAAAGGCCTCATTTGTAATTGATTGCAAATACTAGTGGATTCATTCAAACCGGGTTAGGCCACGTGGTTTTTCCCCCTTTTCGTTGGGTTTACACGTAAAAACTCTTGTCTCTTATGAAACGTTACATCCCTATTTTTCATCTGTTTGTGTGCTGGATCTTTATATAAAGCTAGGATGCTAGTTCATATTTCTCTACTGTCACGAATATTTTAGGATGCAACAATATATATATATATATATATATATATATATAAATTTTTTGAAAGTAGCATTTACATCCAAACTTTGTAGGGGTGTCAAATACCATGAACCAGAATACTGGAAATTTGGCGAGGATGGCAACAAATATTTCAGACATGCAACAGGACAATTATATGCAATCTCCAAGGATCTTGCTACTTACATATCAGCCAATCGGTGAGTTTGATGCTGAAGCGTTGAATAATGCCTATATCATACTCCATTTATTTTACTTTTCTGTAACCCTGCAGGCATATACTGCATAAATACGCCAATGAAGATGTTTCTCTGGGTTCCTGGCTTATTGGCCTTGATGTTGAGCACATTGATGAGCGGAGTATGTGCTGCGGAACTCCTCCAGGTAACATTCTTAAAGAAGATAAATGATTCTTCGATGCTATGATCACTAAATTCGTCCATTTTATGTGATGTGGTTTTCCTGTTACGGGTGTAAGTGAGCCGAGCCGACTCGAGCTTGTGACAAGCTCGCTTTCCAACTAACGAGCTGAGCTCGATAAGGGCCTAAACTCGACTCGTTTACACCTCTACGGTAAACTACATGCTGTATATGGACCTTTTCATGGAAGAGTTACGGGCTTCATTTTCTTACACAAATTACTGTCACAGACTGTGAGTGGAAAGCCCAGGCTGGAAATGCCTGTGCTGCATCCTTCGACTGGAGCTGCAGTGGCATTTGCAAATCAGTGGAGAGAATGGAGGAGGTCCATCAACGTTGTGGAGAGGATGAAGGAACAATCTGGCACTTATCAATTTGAGATATGGCCTGCTCTATGCTTTTTAGTTTATGGCCAATATCTCTCCCTTGTATTATATCCAGGCATTAAGAATCGAAGATTATGCTTGTGTTAGGTAACTGAAATTTTGAGGTGATATGAATTTGCTAGAGAAAAAAAAAAAAATGGTTAAGGATATCCGGATGAAATATTTGGTTAGAAGGCAACTCTCTCTAATCCGGAGCTACTCTAACATTTTTACGTATCTGTTTGTTTGGCATTCAGGCTTTGTTAGGACAATTTTCTTACTGCTTTCTAAAGCAGGTTTTGTTTGTGCTAGAAAGCTGCTTTAAGAAGCAGTAAGAAAGCCGTCCTAAGCGAAACCTCAATCTCTAAGAGTAAAGTCACTCATCCACCTAAGCATTATCATCTCTACAACACTTAACTTAATTTTATGCTTTTCTTTTAATGGCCAATATTTTGCACTGTAAAGCATTGAAAGTCTCACAATCATCTTATAGAATTTTCTCTTGAGCTTTGAGATCAGTGTAATATAAATTAATTATGTATTGAGTTTATATTAAAGTAAACTTAAACTTTTAATATGCATTATAATCAATTTTTTATTAAAATATTTTGATACTAATATTTTCTTGCTTTAATAGAAGTAAAAAAATTGGTTTTTGATATTTAGTTTTTTTTTTTAATTCTAATTAAATAAATAGACGCAAAAAATTAATATATAGCCCATTTTATTTAGGTGGCACGCTCTTACTTATGTAAAGCAATAGAGTTTGCTTATGACAGTCTTTTATTTTTATATTATTGGAGTATAGCATTACTCAATTTTAATTTGATAATTAATTTTGAGAATTAATTTAATTATCAGTTATAAATTTCTAAATAAAATATTAAAAATTATTTAAAATAGAAATAAAAAATTATTTTAGGAGCCTCCAGTTGAAATACATGAAATTTGATGGGTTTTAAAGTAATAATTTTAATGACTGATAAAAAATTTGGAGTGAAACTCCATAAATTCTTCCAAAATTTCATCTAAGCTTTTAAAATAGGTCAGAATAAAAAATTATTAAAGATTTTTTGATGATTTTTTTATTGCTTCTTAAAACAATTTGCTAATATATATAAAAAAAATTGTACTCTATAGTTGCTTTAAAAATTAATGAAAAGCTGGTCTAGATTTTGTTTGGATCGGCTTTTTTATTATTTTTTAAAATATTTTTTTAGTATACAAATTTTTAATTCAAAAATTTTTTTTATTCTAAAAAAATATTTAAAAAAGCAGCAAAAAAAGATTTCTCGAACTAAGCCTTAGAATTCAGTTTCAATTCAGATTACTTAAATAAGATTGAAACAATGAAACTGAGCATTATGATTAAAATCACAGTTATGAATGAGCATATTCTACCACATTAAAATATTGAACAGGCAAAGTACTAATGGTTATGATTAATGAAATTAAAATAAACTTAAAGAAAAGAAAATTATTGGGTTAGTTCTTTAATCATAAGTGTGTGAATGATTGTTTTTTAATACTACTTTTATTACACGCGAATTAAATACACATAAATAAAAAATTTAAAATAAAAATTCATATTATCAATATTTTAATTATATTTCCTTTTATTAAGAAAAAGGAAAATTATTACTTTTATCCCTACAAGTAATTCTAATTATTTATAATATTAGCAAAAAGTTACATATTTTTCTTAAAATTATCTCATAGAAAATATTTTAATATAATTTTACAATTTAATATTAAATATATATATATATTTTTCGATGTAGAATTAATAATGTCATGAAAACAATCAATTCACATTTAGAAGAAAAGTTGTATCAAGATTACAAAAAGTCATTGAATATAGAATTTGCTTTCTTTTTAATAAAAAAAATCTATTTTAATTATCTCTTTCGATAATATTTAGTTTGAAATTTAAATTAAGTAGCCTGGAACATTCGTGATAGTAGAGATATTTAAGCTTAATGTCTTAGCTTTGGGCGAAGATCCAAATTTTTACGCGAAAAAACTCTTAAAATGAGAAAAATCAGGGGGCCTTGTCCAATTGGCAGATGGGCAGTGGTTCGGTGACGGTCATTGGTCGAGTAGAGGTTAGACTGTGGTCAGTGCTCAGCGGCCGGGCAGAGGTTTGAAGGTGGTCGGCGGTTGGCGGACGGGCGGAGGTCCGACGGTGATCGGATGATAAGCTATGATCTGTCGATGGTCAACAGACATGCAGTGGCCCGTCAACTATGGGTGGACAGGTAGTGGTCCGGAGATGGTCAGTGGCCAAGCAGTGGTCGACCGAAGTTCACCTACGGTGGTGTTTGGGTAGAACTATGGCGGATCAATGCAGTTAAATTCAGAACACTAATGTGTTGGCTGTCTTTTTGGATAAACTTATACACAATATAAATTTCAAGACAATGGTCGCACAAACTAATTTAACTCCAAAAAGCCAACAATACTAGATTCATGAAATAAAAAAAACAACGAACATAGTGCTTCACGGAGACCTCCGACCGTGACTTCCGATCTGACATGAAAAATGTCGTAGTAGAAGGCCAAGAAGCTTCTTTATCAACTCTTTCAAAACTCTTCTTCATGCGAAGCACACGCTTTTTGCGCCTCCGGTCGTGACTTTCAAAGAAGTGAAGAAGCTTCTTTAACAACTTTTCAAAACTTTTCTTCACCTTAAGCACGCGGAGCTAGATCCGAAAATGCGAAGAAGGTGAAGAAACTCTTTTTAGACACTATGAAGCTCATGCGAGAGGGCAAATTATTACGTTTGGTGTCCAGATTCGTTCGGACACCAGTCCATGCGTGCCACGTCACCCAAATATATCGAGGCCCAGTGTATTCGGGTGATATGACGTATCTGGATTTGGTGTCCGGACGTCCAGTGACTGGAGAAACGTGAGAGGAAGGCGAACTGTAGGAAGAAATGCATGGAACGAAATTCAAAGAGGCGTGCAGATTAATTTTTATTCAACGCTTGTATAGACTAAATGTAACTAATATTATTTAAAATAAAATTAGCATAAATGCAGTTAACCCGGGAGGACAAGTGATCTGTAATTTGCTTAAATAATATTAGTTATATTAAATGAAAAGTTTTTTTTTTAAAATGAAAAGTTACTTTATATTAGAGTTTCTAACAATAAATGCTACTGACTGGTCAGACTTAGTGAAATTAACAAAATAGAATGGATTTAATAAATAGATAAATTAAGAATATTTAATATATAATTAAAGCAAGTTTTACGTATTAAATATTATTAATATAAATAAATTAAAAGAATAAATATAATTAATGGTTGAGATTTATTTTTGATAAATAAAATGAAAGTTTAGAATTAAAAAAATCAAGCTGCTTTTATAATAGCATTACAATAATAACAAAAACAACAAGCCTTTATCGTACTATGTGGTTGTTTGGTATGCAGATTTAGGTCTAATTTGAGGCAGATTTGAGGTGAAATTCAGCCAAACTGCCTAAAATGGAAAACCAAATCTCATGATAAATCCTATGGGATAGTTTGACTATTACATTCAAGATTTAAGGAGGTTAAAAGATTTGGGCGGAGTTTCTTCCTTCCCGAGCCAATATAGCCAGAGGATTTCAAAAATCCACTGAACGAGAGGATTTCAAAAATCCGTCGAACGAGAGGATTTCCGAAATCCAGGATTTACGACGAAAAGGCGGAATTTTCCGTCTACACCGAATTTCGTAAATCCGGATTTAGAGGATTTACAAAATCCTACTTAAATGAAATCCTAGATTCTACCAATCATCCCCTATGTGCATCAATTACATGAATCTTTTTTCTTCATTGTGTCCTGATAAGAGTCAAATTCTCATCTAAACCTAATAAAGAAAGACCATTTCTAATATTTTCTAAACAAGTCTTTTTAGATAGATCTAACTTTATTTCTCTTAACATAAATCAAATCCAATGCATATATCTTTCTAACCAGGTCATCAAAAGGCCGTCGTTTTATATGACAAAACCATCTAACGCTGCTATCTCTAATCTTTTATATTTATATATATATTCTCCTTTTTTTAATCCAAATTTGATGATAAATTTGGCAGTTTAATTTTTTTTATATTATTATTTTAAAAAGATAAAATATTAGATGAACCAAGCATGTCAAGCTCAGGATCTAGATTTGTAAACCTTGATCAACCAAGTTCTCAAAAGAACAAGCAGGTCAACACATCCATGCAAATATATAAATAATACTCGAACTAATGATTGCTTGTGCTTAATCAACCAACCTAAATCTATTAGACGAGGCTCTAATGATGTTAGCCTTCCAGTTTTGAAGCTCTCGATAGAAATAATTATTAGGTCCTTTCACTGGATGTAGAGGAAGGTTCGGTTTTAGGCAAAAATAGGTCAAAAAGTGCAAATACCGAGTTTTTTGAAAAACTCGGTATTTTTTCAAAAAACTCGGTATTTGCACTTTTTTAGGCAAAACCGAACCTTCCTCTAGGTCCTTGCACCGGACCAAATAAAAGTTCAATAAATAGAGGGCATAATTGAGCGGTAGTGTTAGTAAACGATTTTTTATTTTTTATTGGGTCGGAGTTATCAAAACAAATAAGATAAACATGAGTGTATCTTAGAGCTCATTTAGTTCCTTAAAGTTAGAAAATAAGTTTAAAAAATAATAAAATTTTAAGTATTTAATTGATTGAATGTAATTAGAAATCAATATAAATTTGCATCTTCAAACAACTTTGAACTCCATCCAATATAGACTTTCATAAGAATAAAATCATCACTATATAAGTTTTTTCACCTACAAACAAACTTAGTTCATTATGCAATTATGAAGAAATTTAATACTAGATTGTAAACATTATATGCTTGAAATAAATATAATAGAGTTTAAAGGAGTAATAGAAGTTATCAGATCAAACTATGGCTAATAATTATTTTGAGAAATTGAAACTCAATTAGCCAAAATTCATGAGCCAAAATTCAATGTTAGCTTGTAGCTTCTACTAAATACCAGCACTCATTGACTCATTCAATTATGCAATGAAGGACAATAACGCTCTTGGGTTTAACTACACTGTACAGGCACAAGGTTCTGGCGCCGTGCCAAATGTGTTCGAAAAAGAAGAGCAAAACAAACATAGCATGCCCAAAAGTGAACCAACCCCTTGGACTGCTACGAAAAACACCATCAGATTTCAAGTACAATGTATCCATTACAAAATTTGAACTGCGGACTGCAACCTTTTGCTATGAATGAATGAAGAGTGAACAATTAAGTTATTCCTAGGACATCCCGCTAGTGTACATTTATACAATTTACAACTCTAAATACAAAGCAAAATTTTAAAACCACTGTTAACTCCGGCTCTACATCCACTTATACCACCATGAATCATTAAGTTTATTAAGGTTGGATTATATTTCTTTAGGTTTTACTAAACTTGCGGTTTAAAAAAAAAATGATAATAAACAAGCCTTATATCAAGGTATGCTAAGGATCTCGAGTAAATAGCGGTCAAACGTACCTGCCAACACCAGAAGCAAAGGCTTCGTTTGAGATGGCTTTCTTTCTATTCTTAAGGCAGTTTTTTCGTAAATTTTGATACTAGAAAGCTGCTTAAGAAACAAAAAAAAAGCCGACCCAAACAAAGCCAAAATGACCACATAGCAAATTTAACCATTCTTTATCTGCTGGATAAAGGATTAACGCACTTTACTTTTTTCAGTTCCTGCACAAATTGTAGAGATAGTAAAGCAATGCATTTGAGAATGGTTGAAGCATATAAAAAAATAATTTAAAAGATAGAGTAGATGCACACCAAAGATGCTTGATTTTAAGGGAAATCGGCTTGGCGAACCCTTTGATTTCAGTTCCATGAGTTGCCATCGTTTATTCGATTTTTCCTTCTTTGGGCCTGTATCAAGCATCTCCCTTGTCAAAGAAACAGGACCTTTCTGGATTTTTTCGTGGTATATAGCTGGAGGCGCGAGCCTCAACTGAGGTAAAATATCAATATGGAGAGACTTGTTTTTCTGGAGATTATTCAAGATGTCAAACTGAAAGGCGACGATGCAAAGATAAGTTCATAAAGCAAGCAAGAGGTAATAAAACTATAACTTCATGTCAGTAATATACCCTAGAAATTTGCTGGAGGCCATAGGACTTATCTATCAAATCAGTTTCATGCAGATGTTGCAGGCTAGAGTTTCCTCGCGAGTGCTGTGAGGTAGAGATATAATTACTAACTAATCCATTATCATTGGTAGCTGATCTGCTTCTTGCCCTTGGATTCTTCCTAAGCTGACAGACCGGGCAGGCAACAGCAGAATGCATTTTATGGGGTTCATTTTCTCCAGATTCACAGTGGAGATGGATCGCATGTCCACAGTTAAATAGTCGAATACCTGATGAAGATGACCCCTTGGTAAGGGGTAAACCACAGAAACAGCAGTTTAAATTTTGCGGTGCAAAAGCGTGCGAAGCACCCTTCTTTAGAACACCCATGGTGTAGAACGTGTCATCTTCTATTAATGATTTGGCTGTATCCTAGAGAAAAAGGTAAAAATGCAGCATAACTATGAGTTACAACTCCAAAGGAATCAATAACAAAGATCAAATCAAGAGCATGTTAGGAAGTAGAGCTAATCTGGAGGCCTAGGTTTCGTTTGGGACAATTTTCTTATTGTTTCTTAAAGCAGCTTTTTAGTTAAAAAATTAATTTGAATCCACCTTAGCTAATAAAAATCAAATCAAGAGCATGTTAAAAGCTTTGTCCAAGGATATCTTGTAGAACTGAGGTAAATGCTTGTCAAAGAAAATAAATTTGAATCCACCTAAGCTCAGAGAGAGCTTTGTGCCCTATCGATCATATCCTATTGATTTATATCTCAAGGATTTGATGTCATTAAGGAACGTATTGGCTATGGCCATAACCGGTATTTGGTGGTGCCATTTGGCGGCAAAACCACCCGGTTCAGAGGGTCTCGGATCATAATTGTTTATCCTGCGGTGCCATTTGGTGGCAAAATCGCCGGTTAGAGGACACATATCACGTCCTTACTGGCAGGAGATTATTTGAGAATGGATCATAGTAATATTTTCGACTAGGCATTTGGCTCTATGTGAGCTGAAGTTATATTCGAATTTGTCCATCTCGACAAACTGTTGCGAAGAGTGGATGGGTTTTTGCTTTAAGCATTAGATGATTTATTTTCACATTTAAATATCCGGGATTTCGATGATCTTTTTGGAATTTTGGGATTTTTTGATTTTTTTGGATTTTTGTGGGTATTTAGGTGGAACTTGAAATATTTTTAATTAACCCCTCCAGTTGAGATTTACATTCAACATGGCCATCATCGAGGTGACTTTGAGGTCGTTTCCATTTATGGATTAAACCTTGTCAACTCGACCAAGCTGTTGACTGAGGATCGGGTTTCTCGTAAGCTTTGTGTCTTTATTAGTGAATTCTCTTGATTATAGACTTTGAATGTCTAATATGAATGTATCAAAACAAATATACTGGTTGCCACAACTGTATATTTATTTGATGGTTCGAACCCAGTCGACTCCTATTGATCAATATAGAAGGATCGGGTTCGAACTTGAACTCACTTATTAACCCAAGCAACATCCCTATATGTCACATGTGTACCCATAACACGCTCGTTGGGGCCCATGCAGGTGTTTAGGGGTATTTTATAGTTATTTATTGAACCTTATCAACTTCTACTTACCTTCTTAGGAGGATCAGATTCAAATTTATTGACCCGCGCAACATCCCTAAACGCCACATGTATCCCTACAATATGCTCGTCGGTGCCCATGCTAGTTTATGATTACACTTACCCCTTGTGTACCTATGTACATACAGACTACGATGCATGTGCAGGGGCATTCTTGGAATATTTGTAAATGCATTCTGTCCGCTTGCATGAATGTTGCGGATCCAGTGGCATGTTGTAGCAACTTCTGGATTGAGTTATTTGCTGCCTTGTACATGTAGATTATCGTGTACTACTTGTATGATTTATGCAAGTTGATTGTAGTGCACTAATTAATCTCCTGCTTTAACCCGTAGGTGCTTGCATTTGTTGTGGTCTTGGCCGTTACAACACATCCACTACCGCTGCAGGTAAATGTATTCATTCACAGACTTAAGTTGACTACAGAAATACTGCATTTACTGATGTCTTTTCTACATCTACCCATGGGTGAATTATTGCATGCATTTAAGAATCTTGATCTCATTTTATATTCGCATGTTGTTGTATACATTCCATGCATTGTTCATGAGCATATCATTGTATACTTCTTGTCTTCATTCATGAATATTTCATTAAGTATGTTGCTTGGCTGTGTAGATCATACTCATCTTGCTCTCTATTTATCTGTTTATTACAAATCTCTCTTTCACAAATGAGTTGATATATTTATGCAAGCACTACGTTCAAGTTCCCAATCATATGCCAATGGCTGCACTTTCTTGTATGTATATTGTTCTTCTTGAGTAGTGAGCATTTAAGTTGACAAGAAATCTCTTAATGTTGATTGGAAAGCTTCAAGTTGTTGGTTGCAAGTGCATTATTGCATCCTCCACGATGTTCTCACAATATGAATGGTAACACCAACCTTTTTTATGCTAATTAGCAACTTGCTTTCTACTTGACATGGCTTTCATGAATCAACTATAGATTTTTGTGTTATGACTTGTAGGTAGATTTCCCCACATACATTTGTCAACAATCTACCATGCTTGTTGTATGCTTTCTCTCAATGTTCATGGGGCTCCTCTATCATTTTTCACGTATTTATATTGGATATAATAGTGCCAAACCATCATAGTTTTATACCACATGAATGTGTGGTTGAGATGAATATCATAAATCAATTGCCATAATTCTCATGCAAATTTTGCTATCCATTAAAGATATCATAGCAAGAAGCCTAATTATATCGTTTACAAGTCTTTCACGGTCCTTTCGAGTTATTGCTCAAGTTCAAATTGTTCAAGTCTTTTGTGAGTATTAAAGTCCTACTTTTCATTTAAGTTTGAGTTCAAGCACACCCTTTGTTCTTGTCAGCTTCGGTCCACATTCAAGTTCACTTTTGTTTGTTCAGGTGGCAAGTCTAAGTCCCTCTCACTTGGTTCAAACCAAGTTCATAAGTCTCAAGTGATCTTGTTCAATTCAAGTTCATTTTGATCGAGTTTGAAACAAGTTTTGAATTAGTTCTTTTAGTTAATCATTCACATTTGTATTTAGTCAATTTAATTGTTCAAATCAAGTCCAAACAAAGTCCACTGTAATTGTCAAGTCTTGAGAATCTTCAGTTCAAATTTCGACAGCCTTCCGGCGTCTCCCCCGTTTAGGGTAAAACCAAGAGGCAGCCTTCCTCTCGTCGCTACTTGAGCAATTCAGGTAGGTGTCAAATGACACTGCGATTGCATTCATTTTTTTTTTAAATCCCCGTCCGTTACATGAGCGTTTAAGGGTTTCGAGCACATGTTTAAAAGAACACAATTTTCTTTCCCCCCTTCTGCACTACATAAGCGTTTGGAAGTACTTATTTTTCGTCCCCCTCGTGCTACATGAGCACACCAGGGGTTACCCACCTCGTAGCAAGCGTCGTGCCAGTTTCCCTCCCTACTACGCTACGTGAGCGCGTAGGGGGTTTGTCGGCTCGTCGCAAGCCACGTGAAAAGAATTTTTTTGAGCTAGAAGTTTTTATACCTTTGCAAATAGACTGGTAGTGGATTTGGCATGAGGATCGAGGCAAAAGAAGGCATGCCTCTTTCTTTTCTTTTTTTCTCTTTTATTTTTTTACAATAATAATAACATAATTATTATAATTAACAATAACTATAATTATTAAAAATTATGATAACATAATCATTATAATTAATAATTATTTATAATTATCAATAATTATAAACTAATTATCATAATCATTACTAATTATAATAACATTATTATAATTACTAATAATTATAATAACTAAATATAACTAGCAATAATTAAGTGGTTAGGGATTACCTTGGGTTAACTTGGGTTTTGAATGGACTAATTAGGGCTCGGGTTAGGGTGAATCGGAGTCAGGGATATGTAGAGTTAAGTTATATAAGATCGGGCCAAGGCTTTTTGCGGCTAAGCCAGAGGAGGGAAGGAAGTCAGCTGCAAGCAGAGGGGCGACGGGCGGTTCTGGTCGTGGAGATGGAGTCGGTTCCTCTGCAAGTAGAGAGGGAAGAGGCGTAAGGTAGAGAGAAGCTTCTCTCTCTGTGTGTGTGTGTGAAGATTGGGAAGGAGAGGGCACGACACAGGGAAACAGAGGAGGAGGTGGTCGGGTTGGAGGATTCGGCCAGATGAGGGTTGAGGCTCGAGAGGGTTCGGAGATCGATTGCAGTGAGCAAGGAGGTCGGGCCAAGGCTAGGACAGGGTTTGGTCGGTGGAGATGGAGTTCGGATGGCTTGAACATGTATGGGAGGAGGTCGGTTGAGAGCCGACTTGAGCTCTGGCTCTAGTCGAAGTGGATCGGAAGTAAAGTGGAGATAGAGATGTTCGGCTCCAGCTACAGGTTAGGAAATCGGGGTTGAGATCGGGGTTTGGCTTTGGTATCAGGTGAAGGGGTCGACAGGAGAAATGGATCGGGTGAGCAAGAGGATTGGAGAGGAAGAAGAAGGCGGGAGTTGGAGGCTAGGGCTGAGGCAACGGGATGGGAGCAGGAGGTTGAGGCTTAGTTCGGCCTTGTTGAGATCTGGACTTGAGGAGGCCGATCGTAGGAGGTAAGTTGGAGAGCTTACTGTGATAGTGGGAAGAAGCTAAGGAGATGAAGAAGAAGCGAGAAGAGCAGAGCTTCGACAGCTGTTGTGTTTGTGGAAGTTAAAATGAACGAAGCTTAACTTTGTTCTCTCCCTTTAACCACGAATAAAAGTGTAATCGGGGCTGGTCTCGGGGGTTTTACGCAGAAATCCCGGGACGAGACTGCTTCGGCGCTGTTTTTTGTAAGGATTTGAGCGTGATTCCAGGAGAAATCGGCTGAATTTTGGGGAGGATTCGACAGTGCTGAGGTATGTTTTATTTTGATAATTTTTTTTTTTACTTGCTGTAGGGATCAGCAGTTACTTTTCAGACAAGAACTCCAATTCTTATACAAGGTACTTCAATTCAAGGACCCAGAATGATATAATCAGAAATGATGAAACTAAGGCAGAAAGATCATAAAATTGGTTTAGGACCATTTCAGTAGTAAAATGTTTAGCAGCAAAATATATCTTGTAGCTTTTAGAATAACGAAAGAACACAAATAGGAAACAACTGCTAAGCATATCTATCCAAAGTTGTATCACAAATAGAAGGCATCCCAGTAAGCTGCAGATCAAGATGAGCTAAGGAATTATCAAAGAAGTTAAAGAAATTCAGCAGATTGTGTTAATGGGAAATACCAGTATTCTTCTCTCATAATTGTAAGTTCCCAGCATTTTTAGAATAGTCATTTTAAAATCACCAAACTCTTGATTTCTATTTTCTGAAAGGAGCTTGGATATAACTGCAGGGACGGGTAAATATCCTGCCATTCCCTCCATGATTTCTCCAATAAATTGAGAAAATAGTCTCCTTAAAATATTACCACATTTCTTAAACTCTGAAGGCTTGTGTCCAGACAAGGATTCATCAATGCCCACGAATATTTGAGAACCAGCAATCATTTTGTTGTTATCTTTTTTCCGTTCAGGAGCTTCATTGACACTGCAGAATCTCCTTAGTGGCTCAGAGAACCTGGTAAAATCAACATTTAAAAATTAGAATCACACTTGAACAAGATCAACACTAGTTCCAATTGGAAAAGGCTATTCCAACTTCCAATCCAAGGATAGAATAAATCCAACAAGCAAATGCACAAACCTAAAACGTAAATGACATATCCTTACCTATAGCACCACATTACTACGCTAAATGAAAGGCAATGGAGGATATTACGTATAGGTTAATCCAGTCAAAATTTAAAAATGCAAAACTACAAAGAAATAAATAAATCTACGGATCACCCATACCAGGGAACATGACAAGAACACTCAACAATGAAGAAAAAAACTAGAAAAAAAAAAAACAAACAAACAAACAAAGCATGGTTCAGTTAAAATACGTACTGGAAAATAACTTTAGCAGCACAGGTCTGAGATAAGTTCTTCTAAGGAGCCGGTAATAGGTGTATAACACACACAGAGTAAATGTAAAAAGTTGACTACAAGGAATTTACAGGGATGGGCATAGCTGTGTACAAGTGCATCAGTTGTACATGTCACATGCACATACTCTAGCACACACTTTGCTATGTTTGGTATCGAATAGAGTTCAAGGGAGTCAACCTCAACTTGAAGTTAAACATTTTGATTTCAGCGCGAGGCAAGTACAAGTTGAGTCAATGATTGATTGCTAGCAGTTTTCGAGCTCATTTGAGCCAAATGTCTTATTAAAAAAAAAATCTAAATTCCTAAATGAGATTATTTATTTATAAATAAATATTTATTTATAAATAAATATTTATGTGCTTAAGTGTCCATGCCTGCATGAAATATAAGTATATGTATATAGAAGAAAAAAAGGAACGAAGCGTTTTGTTCTTCAAGAACAAAAGGGTCTGGTATGCGAAATTGCGTATACAACATTCCGTCAACTGCAAGATCATTAATGGCATTATGAACTTACTTCTAAAGAAATAGTGAAAGGCTACACACTCTGAGTCGTTCTCCTAAGTATTATCCGCAAACATAAGTGCGTAGATCAATACAAACCATTATTTATTCAAAGTGTTACCTTAACCTTACTATAGAGAGACAACTGAAAGATGTTCTTTTTTGCGAAAAATTCCTCCACACAAAAGGTTGAAACCCGGCCCTCTTCTAGAACCATTATTGATGTATAGACCTTCATATCTTTGTTAGCCCACATACTTCCCAATCATTTACCTACAATATCCTTGATTAATGAACCTACAAAATCCCTTAAATTGTATCCGACAAAATCCATGTATTATGGACATTCCCTCATTTCCATTATGGAGCATCTTAATCTGAGGTTTCCACTTTCTTGAAAAAATCTCATTATTGGCTTGGCTCACTATTCATTGAACCCCACCGATTGATCTAGAAATGATAGAATAGATATATTCTTTACTGAATCACAAAAAATTTTAATTAACTCCATCCATATATATTATACATATGAACAAAAGCAAGACAAAGAAATGGAGGGCATTTTTTATGCAAATTCGAATTTGAACTTGAGCCAGGCACAAATAGAAAGAAATGGAAATTGATAAAGCACTCCTAAGAAAAATTCTGTTACTTAGGCTGATTGAGTATTTTATCAAATATTAAAATTGATTCAATTTATACCTAATTCTTTTAGTATGATATTATGATCAGGGTACAAAAAAAGAAAAAATCAATGAATTTAGAATTTCGTCTGCTCTCTATGAATAAGATATAAACAAAAGAAAACAACATAGACTTTCGATTATATAGCTATCTAGCTATCCTTATATCACATCTTTTCTCATAATTGAACTTTGTGCAACAAAGGTTCAATTGCACTCTATCGCAATGCCTATCTTCTATTCATATTCAATGAAATATTCAAGCACGATGATCATGTATAGGGATAGGATATGTGCATAAGAAATAGACCCGGGCTCGATATCCATGTTGCACGTATAAAAAATTCTATTCTAGGGTTTACATATACACATATTTTATTATAATTATAATTGAAAATGTAATTGATAATGATTAGTTGTAAATCAATTGGATTTTGTATCCATTAAGATAATACAAATGGAGATAACAAAATTTAGAGCAGTTCGCTAATTCAAAGTAAGAAAAGTAAAAGAGTAATAAATAAATAGTTAATGAAGTAAAGAGTGAATTATTCTAAATTTCCTTGCATTTTACAGTTTATGATCGGGGTCAGGAAGAGACGCCAGGAGATTCACGAGTGAGATTGGGGAGGCAAGGAAGAATCTGATGAAGATAGGAACCAGCAACCTCAAAATGAGGCAAGACTGAAACTGACAACCTTTGTTGAAACTATCAAAATGTAATCTAACGCCTGTGAACACCTATGCCCATGAGTGTGATGTGATGGGTTCGTGCTGTCACTAGCTATTCTCGGTGAATTTATATACACAATATATTCCTCTCATCAATCTAGTTCTTATTCTTTCGGAAGTGAGACTAGCGTTTCTGAAGCATATTAAGTATACAAAAGAAAGTCTTATTGTTGCAGCAAGCAACACTCGATCAATCGTCTGAGGGTAATAGACGGTTATTACTCTTTCATTGGTACCTAACATATTACATTAGCTAATAATTTCCTAATCTCTACCCAAGTACCATCCAGATCAGATCACTCCAGAAAAGTCCTTTCTTCTCTAATTTGGCCAAAAACTACAATGAAGTAGGAGCCATCATCAATTCCAGGTGCTTCAAAGCAAATAGTACGATGTAATCTCTACAAAAATGTTTCTAATTTTGGGTTTGGATAGATCGTTTGCTTCTCAAAGGCGCAGAGCATTTCATTTTAATCTTCTTTACTTTACCAAGCAAGGGTGGCCTCTTTGTGGTACTTTATGACATTTCTGCCTCTTATGCTAGCGTTGTTTACTCAGGTTGTTGTGACCAACCCGATATATCCTTTCAAAGGATCACTTCAAAAGGCTAAACGACAGGTTTTCCTTTTCCTTTTGTTGGTAGGTCGAACCTATAGAAGAGTGATAAATACTTTTTCCAGGTTCAAGTGAACATAGACGATCAATCAAGATCGGATTGGCCAGAAACTAAAGATATGAAAAGCCCATGAGGTGGGTTTCACCTATTCTTAAGAGATTTAGGAGATCCGCTCAACGGACTCAAATTCGTTTAGTTAGTACCAAACCACTTCTCTCCCGTTTCCTTCATGAACCAAGTCGCCTGAGGTACTATTTGATATCCTCTCCTATTTCCAAGCCCTACAAGCACAAATAGCTTCTAAGATTTTGAAAAGAAAGCATCTCTCTCTCGCTTTTTAGAATAATCCTCGTTAGTAGTTCATATTATTAGCATACTGCAAGCTAGGAAGATTCAAAATCGGATGTTGAAACACAGCTCGTTGGGGAATTTATGGTTGTTGGTACAACTTTGGTTTTATATATATATATATATATATCATGGGTGGAGTGGTTATCCACAACTAACTGCTCTTAGTTTTAGCTAAGTTTTGAACCAAGACCTATATATGTATACTACCGGAGTGGATGGCCCACAATTCAAAGAAGCTTAGTCGCTTCGCTTCCTAATCTATTCCTTTCCAAGATTTGTGACGACAGAGCCCATCTCAGACTGTTCATAGCAAAAAAGATTCCAACGGAAGATCTGGCTTGCGGAGAAACTTTTCTTTTGACGTAGAAATGATACTTACTAAGATGCTCATATTCACTCAAATATTTCTATTTAGGAGAGTAAGGCTCATCAGGCCATTTATTCATCAATTTTAGAATTTAGATCAATCCATTGGGGCATAAAGGGAGAAGCAAAAGCAGATTCATCCCCAATAGGACTCTCAATTCTTTACTAATGATAGCGATCTGACTTCTTCCTTCAGCATTTCACTGCAACATGTCCGATTTCGAAAAAAAAGGGATTAGGAATAGCATGGCTATACAAAAAATGGAAAAGGGAAACTCTCGTTTTGATAAACAGAAGGTATAGCGGAAAACATTGTTTTAAACTGATTAGAGCAAGTCCCCCTACTCACCTTGTTCAAGGTTGATTGGCTGGGAAGAGTCATAGGTTTTCTCTCTTTTCTCTTTACCTTGGTGTGTGACTAGGAACTAGGAACAGCTATTGCTATGAATCCCCAACTGTTAGCTCAATTTTTAGCGCAAAGGGAGTGAAACAGTGACTTTCGGACTCAGATGTTGAAGGTGCCAGATCATTGACACAGTTAGTAAAGCTCTTGGCATAGCTCAGAGTCTGAGTCTCAGTAGTAGTAGCGATAAGTCCAGTTCACAACTCCAATGTTTTCAGGTGCATATGAACAAGTAGTGTGATCTTTTTCAATGAAGAATATCAGACGAGACATGGTAAATTCTTTTCATCATAATGACTTGGCACATATCTGCTTCAGATTCGAAAAAAGAAGCTCTTTCCACCCGTGGATTCTGTTCTGAACTTTCTCCTTTCCTTAAGATTCTAAAAAACATTCTTCAAAGATCTACTCATCATGGTAGGCAAAGCCAAATTGGGTAAGAATATTTATCTGAAAAAACTCTTTTGCAAGCTCTTCTGCCTCAAGTGAGCAGTTTAAGCCTAAGTAAGAAAATAATAGACTTGTCTAGATTTCTTTTATGGCTCGAGCCTCCCTCATATACTTGCAATATCTTCCTAATCTCTATAAATTCAGCTGCATTAACTAAAGAAAAAATAAGGCTATTGTCTGTCAAAAAGAAATGAGAAAGATTGAGACGCTACCTGCTAGCCCTCACACCATGGAGACACTGCCTAGCTTCAAAAAGGATTGATTATTCACTTCCTAGCAAAGACAAAAGCCCTAGTTTTGGTTTTAAATCAAAAGGGAAATGGCTCCATAGCACGAGAAAGTTAGCCATGAATGACTTTCAGTTTGGGGGTGTATACATTCCATCTTTGTTGAGTAGTGCGCTCTTGCTTCCTTCCCCATTCATTTAGGACGTAGCAAGTGATCGACTAGTCTTTAAATCTATTCAGCTAGGGGTGGATATAGTAAACAATAACTTTCACGGCATGGAAAATCCACAAGTCATTATATATATATATATATATATATATATATATATATATATATATATATATTGAAGCAAATCAATTTCAAGAAGATTAAATTTTAAAATATGAGTCAAGTTTCACATACCAAATAAAATTACTAGCCCTACACCTCTTACTCATCAAATTCTTGTTGCGTACAACCATCAACTGTGCAAACCAAGAATTTGGAGATACATGCTAAGAAGTTGATATGCACAGGGGTGTGAAATGAACTTGTACGTATCCTTTTACAGATCCTTTACACACATACAAGTTCTACTTGTGTAAGACGCACCTAAAAACTTTTCCCAGCTAAGATCCATCTCAACACAATGGCTATTCTGAAATTTGAGAGGTAAAAAGAGAGAAGAGGTTTAAGGAAATAAATATTTATAAAGAATGTTAATAATAACGTATGGAAATGAATTATATCATCAAAATGATTGCAACAATCTTAACTGCCAATAGATGAAATCAGTTAAATGCAATAAAAATAATCTGTAAATAAATTATGCTTACGAGTCAAATAACCGAAACCAAAGAGACTCGGACTCTTGTTGATCCAAACGATGAGTGTTTCTTTGGCATAAGCCAACCGAGGCACGTAAAACATCATGAACAGCAAGAGCCTGAAGAACATAAACCCACAAAACTGTTCTTACCTCCCAGAGAGAAGCTAAACTGTTTTGAAATAGAGCGCAGGCGATCATTTACAAACCTCTTTAAGTTTCAAGATATCAACAAGTTGCTCTGTCTGAGATATATTTCTTGAATTTACGTCAGAAAATTTATTGATAACCGCAGAAACAAGCAATTCAATTTTTTCATCAAAGCCAGACATTATAAGTACCAAAGCATTCCCAACATCACCAACTCTTTCGAGCAAAAAAGCAGCTGCATCTGTAACACCATACTCTTGACAGAGTTTCAAACAGTGCTCCAGTCTATAATTATCAAAAGTCTCCAAAAACTTTAGGACAGAGCCACGTTCAAACTGGCACAAAAGCTGCACTAATGAAGAAGAGATGAATTTGATATGGCGCAACAAGTGGATTGGAGCATCATTATAGCAAAAAAAAAATCTACTTTAATAAGAGAACAATCAGTTGCAACATCAGTTCTTCCAATAGCTGGAAAGAAACCATTTTGACATTAATTTTGGTGTCCAGTTATAGTGAATCAGAATAACATTAACAATATAATACATTTGAATACAAGTGTAGAAAATAAACAAAAAAAAAAAGGAAACTAGCAAAAAAACGTTATCAAAATATATATTTGCACAAAAAAGGGGTTATGGTCAACCTATAACATTACCAATCCAAGAAAGCAGTGTCACATAACTGTTTGGACGAATAAGCATATTTATGAAGCATGCCATTCATCTTTTTTTTTTGAAGTATATGGCATTAATCTTTTGACTACATAATCAATGTTATATACTATTAAAAGTGCCCTGTTTTAAGTTCTTTTAAACAGTAATTGATGTACATAACACCAAAATGATCTGGAAAAGGATGATGAAAATTATTGAACAAGAAAGGGTACATAACATGTTTTAACTTCATAGATTAAACAACTGCTATTCAATAAAGATTTAAAAAAAAAACATAAACATGTGTCCATTTTGAGAATCACCGACTCTTGAACAAAGCTCAACCATAATAAGACACAACAAAGACTAATATGATGCATAAACCACATGATTCCAATTGAAATATTGGCTTTGGCACCACCTGTTTCAAAGACAAGTACAAGAATAAAAAGTATTTGCTCACTCAAATTGGTTTCTCACTCTCTCTCTTCCCTTTTCCTTTCTCTCCTTTATCCTCTCTTATGTTCAAAGCAACTAATTCAAAACACACACAAATACCCAGCCACTAAATGTAAAATTATAGTAACGGTAAAATTAAAGTAACGGTAAAGTAGTAAAACAAGAAATTAAAACTTGAATAACATCTAAAGAAAAGCTTACAGTTTTATTGAGTCGCCAAACTATTTTAAAGACACTGGCCTTCTAAATTTGCACACCTAATTTTTATATCATAAAATTTACAAACCGGCTCCTTACATAGAGGAGCTTAGACACAGGTTTCAAATAAACATTATAAAGTTTGGGAACATACAGGTTATCAACCATTACTCCAAACTTATCGCACCATTGGGATAGTGTTCGTTAAAAAGTTTGGTCTGAGAATCATCATCCATGAATACTTGTGTTTTGGATTACAACAACATCAAGCCTTTATCCCACTACATGGGGTCAGCTACATAAATCATTTTTCTCTATTGTGTCCTATTAAAAGTCAAAATCTCATTTAAATCTAATAAAGAAATGTCATTTCTAATATTTTCTAACCAAGTCCTTCTAGGTCTACCTCTACCTTTCTTAAAATAGACCAAATCTAATACATCTACTCTCCTAATAGGGTCATCGGAATGCCGACATTTTGCATGACCAAACCATCTAAGGTGGCTCTCTCTAATCTTATTTGTCACTGGAACTGCTCCAACCTTTTCCCAAATATGCTCCTTTCGTATCCTGTCTCTAAGAGTAAGCCCACTCATCCACCTAAGCATCCTCATCTCAGCAACACTTAATATTATGCCTCACTTTTATTGGCCAACATTATGCGCCATAAAGCATTGCAGGTCTCACCACCATCTTATAAAATTTTTCCTTAATATTGAGTGGTACTTTTCTATCACACAACAAACCTGAAGCATTCCTCCACTTCAACCATCCAACTTGAATTCTACTAATAATATCCCCATCTATTTCACCATCACGCTGAACAATAGACCCAAGATATCTAAAACGATTACACTTATTAATGGCTTGATCGCTCAAAGTCACAAACCCCTCACTAGATCTATTACTAAAATTACACTCTATGTATTCAGTTTTAGATCTCAAACAAAAATCTTTAGACTCTAAAGTTGACCTCCATAATTCAAGTTTACCTTCAACTCCCTCTCTAGTCTTATCAACAAGAAGAATATCATCAACAAAAAGCAAACACCAAGGTACATCCTCTTGCAAATGTCTAGTGAGAACATCCATGACTAAAGCAAAAAGATAAGGGCTTAAGGCTGATCCTTGATGTAATCCAACTGAAATAGGAAATTACTTGGTCAAACCACCTTGTGTTTGAACACAAGTAATAGCTCATGCATACATATCTCTAATAACTTGAATATAAGCATTATTAACCCCGTATTTTTCTAGAACTCTCCATAGCACTTCTCTTAGAACTTTATCATATGCTTTCTCTAAATCAATAAATATCATATGTAGATCCTCCTTAGTCTCTCTAAACTTCTCCATCAACCCTCTCAATAAATGAATAGCTTCCGTATCAGACATACCCGACATGAATCCAAATTGATTTTAAGAAATATTAGTATCACGTCGTAACATACGCTCCATAACTCTCTACCAAAGTTTTAAAGTATGACACATCAATTTAATTCCTCTATAATTCGCATAATCTTGTGCATCACCATTATTCTTAAAAATAGGAATCAACACACTCATTACCCACTCATCTGATATCTTTTTAGTGTTTAAAATAATATTAAAAAGTTTGGTAAGCTAAGAAACTCCTTAATCTCCTAAGCATTTCCACATCTCCATGGGAATATCATCAGGTCCACTAGTTTTTCCACACTTCATTTTCTTTAAAGCCTCTCTAACTTCAGTTTTATTAATACGCTGATAAAAATAAAATTATTTTCATTTAGAGTGCTAAGGTCACTAAAGTCAATCATATTCTCATAATCTTCATTGAAAAGCTTAACAAAATATCTCATCCACCTTTGTTAAATATCCTCTTCTAAAAAAATCATTTATTTATCTTCATCCTTAATGCACTTCACTTAAACTAAATCCTTACTACGCCAATCTATTTGTTCGGCTAACTTATACATATATTTTTCACCCTCTTTAGAATCTAATCTATTATATAAATCATTAAAATATAAAATATTTGCATTGTAGATTACTTTCTTAGACACTTTACAAGCCTCTTTATATCATTCCCAATTTTTAGAGTTTTTACATATGAATCAATTATTCTAACTAAAGCTTTTTATTTTTGATATTTTCTTGCACATTTTGATTCCACCACCAACTATTTTTTATTATTATGAGCTTTTCCTTTCGAAACTCCAAGCACATCCTTTGCAAAATTCTTAATATTACTAGCTACTTTATCCCACATAACATTCGCTTCCTCATGCACAAACAAAATGATGCGGACATCGGCACGAAGATCTGGCGCATCTATCACAGTAGGCGTCGTAAATCGACGGCTCTAATTTAAATTGTCATTTATGAGTTATTTTATGAATTTTAGCTCTTATTTTATGTTATTTCCTGTTTTACCCCTAGGTTAGTTTATTTGAGTGTTGTGGCCGAAGGGGCAATTTTGTAATTTTTATTTTATCATGTTATGGCATATATATAGGGCCTTAAGCTATTGTAAAAGGATGATGAATTATTGATATGAAAAATTGTTTTCCACACTTGTGTTCTTCTTGTGAGAGAGCGTTAGTGGGATTCCTATGAGAGGAATCGGAGTTGTCACCAACCGCAGGATGGGTCCGGGCTCGTGACTTGAAGTCCCTTGGAGAAGGGCAAAGAATCACCCGTCAGTCTTTGGAAGAGTCCAAGGCTCGCGGTTTTTATTTTCTCTCTTTCGTTTTATCTTCTATCTCTTGTTTTTTTTTCTTCTTATTGTTCCTAGTTTTCACCTACGTCCACCTTCATCTTCTCCATCTCCACATCGTCGTCTCCATTTCCACCATAAGCCGCCGGCCACCTCACCCGAAGATCCAACACAAACCGCCGGCCATGGCTCCCTAGCCGCCGGCCTCATCCTTTCCCCTCTCTCCTTGGATTTCCTAATAAGGGGTGCATGATATTAGGAATTAATTTGAAATTCAAATTGTTTAAAATTTGAAATTCAAATTTCTTTCCTAATTTAGTCCACCTATTTTTGGAAAGTGATTAATTGAAATCAATTTGAAATTTAAATTCAAATCTGATTTATTGTCTCACTTTCATAACTCCTAAATTCAAATCCATAAGCCTTAAACCTCCACATTCAATTTGACATTCAAAACTTTCCTAATTTTTAACTTCTATTTTAGGAAAGTTCATTCATGCAATCCTATTTGAATTTTGAATGAGAGGGGATTTGACTAAAACTTTCCAAATCTCATAAATTTAAACTTGGAAGTCACATTAACTACCTAAATCCCTCCTGCTTGGTTTTGAAATTATTTCCTAAAACCCCCACTTTGTTTTAGGAAATGATTTAAATTTCCTAAGCCTTATTCCCTATTTTTGCCCCCCAAATCAATTCACGGGTTTACTGGACTTTATTTCCCTATTTTCCTAATTCAAATCACGGATTCAGTGAGATTTGAATTCCTTCAATTTTCCTCATCTAAATCTGGCCGAAATCCTTATTGCTGTAATCACCGCTCAAATCTTTACTAAACACCTCCTTTTACTTTGGGAATTAAATTCCATCATAACTCACTGCTGGCTGAATTATCCCAAGCTCCTTGCAATGATTTTCTCCACCAAATCCTGCCACAATTCCTCCCGCAAAGAGTCTTCCACGTACTTGTGCTGCAGCCAAGGATTTCCCACTCCTAACTCCACGTAACAGCTTGGGAAATAAATCCCCCCCTTCTCAGCAGCTTTTGAAAACAAATCTTGGTTCCAAAATCTGAAACCCTTTCCCAGCCTCTCCCCCTTTCTTCCCACGTTTCTCAGGCAACCATTCTACACCTGAATGTGAAGTTCATTGTTCCTCCCTCCAACACCTTTCTCCTAATACCTTGAAACTCTGCATCCAAATTCTGCTAGCTGTCCCCACTCTCCAGCCAGGAAAAACCTGCTGTCCTGTACCCGTGGAAGCCTAAAAACTGCTGTTCAAAGGATTCCAGCTGCCTACAATAGCTACCAAAGGTTTATACAAGTGGTAAAGGTTGTTGTCCAGAATTTCTCAAGTGTCAAAGTTGTTGTCCAGCATTCGTAGCCATCTCCTATTGCTGTCTCCCTACCCACCTATCCCGATTTTCTTTCTACATCACAAAATCTTAAGATCTTGAATCTTACTCTCAGAATTATTTTTGTTAGTATTTTTTAAAAGCCCTCATCTAATCTTAGAACGATGATTTACTAAACTTTTCATATCCTACACATTCATCTTAAAATCCAAAACTAATTAGCGATGTTGGGTACATAAACTTTCACTCAGAAAAACTTTACAATCATTGCAACCTAAAAGATGTTGGGCGGCGAACAGGTTTCAGGGTCGGGCATTAAACGAATGACAAGAGCGGGATGAATAGCAGAAATAGGAGCGGGAGGTAGAGTTGCCTGAATAGGCCGAGATTTTGTTTGCCTGGACGGAATCACGTGAAGCGGAGTCAGGTTGGAGGTTGGTGCACCAATGGATGGTGGATGGATTTGCCGGTATGGTTGTCGCCTGGTGGAGGTAAAGTCACCGGCATGGTTGCCGGCTGGTGGAAGTCAAATCACTGGTATGGTTGCCATCTGGTAGAGGCTTCGAACATCGTCGACAACCTATCTTCATCCATGGTCTTCCCAAAGCTTCCAAACCCTGATTGACAATTGACATCAAGGGTTGAGGTAGCATCCTTCATCCTAGTTAGAAGCTTACGACTCTGATCAACGTCAAGGGACAAAGTCGACTCTGATACCAACTGATGTAGAGAGATCAATGAATAATCATCACAAAACACAACTCCTAAGAGCAAGAACACCAAAACCTATGATGCACGGACACGGACACGGCGACACGGACACGACACGACACGGACACGGGACACGGCTTTTTTTGAAAATATAGGACACGGGTACGGCGTGGACACGGCAATACATTTTTTTATATAGTATATATATATTAATGTAATATCATATTAAAAATGACAAACAATAATAAATGAATGACATGATAACTTGTCTAGCTTATAATATAAAATATTTAGTACAAAATATCTAGTACGACCACAAAAATATAAGGCTATAAGCAAATAATCACTTACTACAACATCAAGCATTCAAGCTTCAACTACTATGATTAGCTTTAGAGGTTTATTTTTAGCCTTCAATATCATCATCATTGAATATCACTGCTTTCAACTCTGGTTCAACAAGAGAAAGATTTGTAATTGTGCAAAAAGGGAGGAGATGAAAATACCTTCACTGCCAAAGAGAAATGAAAATGAGAATATTCGATGAATGGGTATTAAATGCAGGCGTTGATTTGGTGTTGTGGATAGGAAATAAGAAATTTAGTTTAAATCTCGCCAAATATAAGAAATTATATTTTAAAAAAATTATAAAATATTTAAGATATGCGTGTCAGACACGCGTGTCCAATTTGTTTTTAATATTTTTTTAATCGGACACGTTTTCGGCGTGTTTGACACGTGTCGGAGGAGTGTCGGACGAGTGTCGTGTCGGACACGGTGTCGGACACTGCACGCCTCTTTGAGGAGAAGTGTCAGTGCATCATAGACCAAAACAGTGAAAACACTGCTAAATCCCAAAAATATTAATTCATTTTTCTCCTTTCTTACAATCATTAGTATTTATAAAAGAAATATAACCTTTTAGCGAAGTCTAGAAAATAGTTATTAAATTATAAACTATTCCTAAGACTTATTTTTAAAATGCTCCGCTTCACAGTCATTAATCCCCATTTCTAAATCACTTCTTAACTATTTACCTCGCAGGATCTTTCTCTAGATTGAATTCTTCCTTAAATCAAGATATCTAAGTCCACCATAATTTTAACTTCCACTTCCCTGCTTGTCATCATTGCATATTAGTTTCTCATCGGGCAAAGATGTCCTCAGTATTTACATCTATATGGCGGAAAAGATTTCAAGTCAACCCACAATGAAAATCAAGTATCTAACATGTAAATGTGGTTCTCTAAAACATGCATCTTTCAAGAAATTCAATAATCAGTCTTTATATTTATTTCAACAAACAGATACAACGAATCCTCACTATTTAGGAGCAGTTTGCTCGGCAACAATAGTAGAGTATTGCATTTTAATATTTTTTTATATTTAGCATGAAGCAAAAGAAAAGCGAATTAAAAGTTTGAGGGATTTAAAATATCCAAATTGGGCAATTTCAAGATCGCACTTTGTACACGCTTGCAATTACCATCCTCAATTGCCTGTTCACCGTGTGATCTCCCATCCATCACCCCCACCCGCCCTTTTTCATATTTCAATGCATTGAATACAATTGAAATGTATTATAATAAGAAAAAATTTAATCCAATCAAATAACTTTTATATCTCAAAAATAATTGCATTTTAGATACTCTTATATATGTAAGCATCCAATCATATAGCTCCTTAATGAATTTCAAAAATTCTGTGTAAATACAACTCGACCAAGTCATCTGCTACTTGTATTGTGTCATGAATTTATTAGCCAATCTTTATATGTATTTCAGCTAGCACCGAAAAAGAATGCTCAAAATTTCATGGAATTATGGATTTCAAAACTGACCTCTAAATACTGCTCTGCCATCTCATCAGTTACTTGAATTGCATCGTGATGCAAAAGCTTTGGAAAATTTGAGAGTTTCTCCACGTAATCTGCAATTTCAATAGATGAATCCCTCGTTCTAACATTAGGATTATTTGATATAATAGTTTCAGGCACAGGAAAGTTGAGAGTGCCAGATATGTGAAAATCAATTACAGTCTTCAAGAAAAGGAAAAGGCTAAGTGGATGAGAATGAAGCTGTGAAAGAATATGTTGCTTCTCACTATCAAGTTGGTCAATAACCAAGAAAAATGTGCATTCCCTGCATCAAGGAAAGCAAAAAAGATATGAACAGGAAGTAAACTGATCGTAATTAATAAAAAATAGAAAATATACTTTGCACCACTGGTGTTCAATAGAAAATGCTGGAGCACACTCTGCAATGAGACGCATATGAACACAAACAAAGGCCAGCCTTCTTTACCTGCTAAGTTTAACCAGCTCAGGAATCCGTGAAATAACTGCTGATTGAAATAATAAAGCCTCCGCATTGTCTAGTTGCAAAAACAACTTGTTTATAAAAGAAAATGCATGGATAGGCTCATCCAAATCCTGCATATAGCTATCTAAGGCAGCAACATACTCGCCTCTGATGTAATGAATCAAGCCACATGCCTGAAAATTAATTCAAGAAGGAAACTAGGCCCAAATCTACCAGTAAAGCCTAACATAATTATATTACTAAAAAAAGCAACAGTATTCTGAATAATAATGAAATTTCTTCAACATACCTGAAAGAATTTAGCCTCCACGCAGAGAGGCAAAACAAAAGAAGAATTCCAAATTTCCTGAGGCACTGCCTTCAAAACAGAAAGCGCTTGCCTCTCCTTTAGAAGAGCATTATTTTTTTCACTGTAATCAAGTAGTGTTAAACTTGATGATGTCAAATATTCAAGAATATGCATCAACACTCTTGTAGAAATTTTGGCATTTTTAGTTGCAACAAGATACCCTATGAATTCTAGTATACAATGAATATCTTTTTTCAAAGGCCAAGCATCTGAATTGTCATCCATCTCAAAGAACGAGACCAAGTCAGATTCCAAGTCAAGAATAGATATTAGTGCATTTGCAATACTTTGCACCACTGCATCTTGGGTTTTTGAATACTTGAGTTCATGCTGATTTTCTAGATTTGCATGAGAAGCTGCTAGGTCAAGCACTGATGGATCATTAATAGTCTCTGGTTCGTTGAAAGCACACTTAAGAACATCCAAAGCTGCTTCAGTATCCAAGGAAAGGATACATAAGAGGTTTGATAAATTTCCACAAGATGATTTGAGCTTTTTTGACACTTGTGAGGTTGAAATTTTAGAATCTTCAAGTAAGAACTCCAGCAATTCTTTTCTAACTGAAGGTAATCTAGAGGGAGGAAGATAACCATGTCCTGCAATCAAAATTATAAGTTCAGGACTACAAAAGCTCCACCATTTACAACAAAGCAAAATTTTTGTGGCATGTAACAGCCATTGAGCTAAAGGAAGTATATCAACAAAGAAAAAAGTTCACTTCTTTCTTTCTGGTAAACAAGAATCTGCAAGCCATCAATCAGAAGTGTGGAAAGGCTTACAAAAAAGATTAATGCTGGGTCAAAGTAATATGGAATACTGCTCTTTAAATGATCTGATACTACTTGAGGTGAGGTTTGCATATGGAATACTGCTCTTTAAAGGCTTACTGTTTTCAATCAAGAGATGAGGCACATATGCGGGACCAATTCATACAAGAGAAAGGCGTTATTGGAACTTCAAACTAGCAAGTTTTCTTGATTGAAAAAGAGTACAAAATCCAAACATGAAATAAGCTTATGCCCAACCCTTCTATTGGAGTGGAGGGGGGTAGCGGCTAGAAGTAGATTACCAATAGATGAAGAGACTCCTTTTGTTAAAGATGCATGAATACATTATTGAAAAGCTAAAGAGGTATCACATTGAAAGATATATCTATGTAACTCTTCGTGAATGTGAAATTTAGGAATGCAAGAGATCATTATGAAATACAAAAAACAAGATCAACTTGTTATAAATCTCCAGATCACTAAAGAATTTCAATGCAAAAATATCTTTTCTCGGAAACAATTTTTGTGAGCACAGAAAAATATTCATGTTCTTAAATTGGCGTGATGGAACTCATCTAAAATCATGAGGAGATATGTATTCCAAGGTCGGCTAAAGACATCAAAGGCTGCATTGAGGATTTTCAAAGCTTATACTGGAACAAAAATTTTCGAGGTCCACTTAAAACATCCAAAGGTGCATAGTCAGATGTTGCATCTTACCATGCCATAAGAATTACTCATTACAAAACAAGGTACAACAAAATTATTTTTCATGATCAAAATATTGATGATGACGACCAAAATAGTTTGCCTATTCGTAGGACACACCTTTCTTTTTAGTTGTTTGTGTCTCTACTAGACGAAGGCACTAAGGAAAATTAACCATCGAATAATAGCTCTAATGAGGAAAAATTCTTAAAAAATTAGAAAACCTAGGTCTATTGGCCATGTGTTTGTGAATGATGAAACTATTAAACTATAAATCCGAATAAGAAAACCACTATGGATGCTTTACAACCCAAAAACCTTGATTTCCTCTTCATATATCCATTAAAATCCAGTGATTTCTCATGGATGATTTTCATTTAAAAATCCAAAAAAGAAGATGATCAAGCGTCAGTTTATTGGATCCATGTCCAATAGCTACCCATACATGAAATTGCATTCACATTGGATCCTGTTAGACCGGTCCAGCCGGTCCGCACGGGACCAGCAATTCGCAACCGAGGCAGGATCTCCGCCTCCTGCGGAGATCGAGCGGCCCGTTCGCCCACGTAGAGCCGTTTAGGAAGTTTTTTTAAGGGTTTTGAGAGAGAAATTTGAATGTAGGGACTGTTTAGGGATTTCCTTTTGATTTGTATGCATTAAATAGCTGACTTTCCTAGGGTTTGAGGATCTTGAATCTGGCTGAAATTTGATATCTATTAGATTTAGGTTTTCTTTGGGCTCTAGCGGCGTCTAGAGATTTGGGAGAGATCGATCCTTCTCTCGAATTGAGGATCAATTGTATCTTGCGATTTTATTCATTGTCTAGTGGAATACGAGTCTTTTCTTGAGTTTTCTCTCAGATTTTCCCGGACAAGTACTGTTTTTCTGCTGTAAACAGCAGATTTCTGCTGTTTTCCTGCTGTGGACAGCCATTTGGCTGCTGTTTGTTCGCCAATTTGGGTTAGGTTTGCTTGCGAACTCAAGTATTACCTTAGGGTTACTTGCGAACTCCAGTATTTGCTATCAAATTGGTATCAGAGCGTCATTTTTGGGACCTTAGGCGACTGAAATCCTGATTTTTCAGCAAGCTTTTGGCTTCCAGAAGTGATATTTTTGAGATCCGTTGGGAAGAAAGATGGCCGAAAAGAAGGTTGACATCTTGGAAGGCGAAGTCGGCCAATTGAAAGCTGATTTGGAGGAAAGATTCTGCAAATTTCAAAATCAAATCACCTCCAACAATGAAAGGTTGGAGGGGAAGTTCACCGCGATGGAGAAAATGATGAAGAAACTACTTGAAATGAAGACCAATCCGGCGACATCGGAAGTAAGGGAGACTCACGGCGGCCATGGCATGGGAGGAAATCCGAACCCCTTGAGGGGGAGGAGAAATTTGGAGGTGGAGATCCTAGAGGAGGAAAACGACATGCCCCCTCTAGAACCGCTTTCTAGAGAGGAGATGAGTAGGGGATACGACCAACGGGAGGCTGATTTGGTCGGATGGAGGGAAGAATTCAATCGCCGAGGTGCTGAATTTGAAAGAATCCAGTGTCGAGGTGCTGAATTTGAAGGGGGAATGAAAGAAATTCATCGCCGAGGTGCTGAATTCGAAAGGATTCAGCGTCGAGGGACTATTTTTGAAGGAAAAAGGGAGGAAAATCATCGTCGAGGTGCTGAATTTGAAGGAATTCAGCATCGAGGTGATGATTTCGAAGGAAGAAGAGGTGAGTATGAAGAGAGATTCGAATATAATCGTCGGATGGATGATCGAGACACTTGGGGGACTCTTCCCCTTCGAGGAATGGGAGGTTATGGAGGGTACCGGGGAAACGGAGGAGACCCACGGGTGAGAAAGCTGAAAATGCCCGTCTTTGAGGGAGAAGACGGCCATGGTTGGATCTACAAAGTGGAGTGTTACTTCGCTGTCAACGGGTTGACAGAGGATGAAAAATTGACCGCGGCGGGTCTATGTCTGGAAGGGAAAGCTTTGGCATGATATCAGTGGCGTGACAGGAGGGAGCCCATCCGGAGCTGGAGAGAGTTCAATGATTGCTTATTAAAGTGTTTCCGAACCGACGAGGGAGGAGACTTCTATGAGCAATTCTTTGCCTTGACTCAAGAAGGGACTGTGGCAGATTATCGGGATCGGTTTGAGTACTTGGCTAGCAGATTGGATCACATTTCAGAGTCAGCCTTAGAAGGGAACTTCATGAAGGGGCTGAAACCAGAGATCCGAACAGCAGTCAGGGTACTGGAGCCGAGGAACCTGGGAAAGGCTATGGAGCTGGCGCAGTTAGTAGAAGATCAGAAGAAAGCAGAAAGAGGGGCTCGAGGAAACTGCTCAGGAGGCTCTTACAGGACGACAACCACTCTTCTAGCACCCAAGGGGCCTGCATCAGGCAACAGTAATGAGACCACCCGGGAGAAGCCAATAGGAGTTGGGAGTGGGGAAAATTTCAAAAGACTGACAGAGAAGGAGATGCAGGATAAGAGGACAAAAGGGTTGTACTTCAAATGTGATGAGAAGTATATGCCGGGGCATAGATGCAAGGACCGAGCTCTTCAGGTTCTCCTTGTATGTGAAGATGAGGAAGACGAGGAGGGAGGTGGGACCAGATCTGAAGAGGAGGAGAAGCTGCATCTGGATGTGGCAGAAGTCTCTCTGAACTCTGTAGTGGGATTCACTCCGAGTCACGCTATGAAAGTAAAATGAGAGATAGCTGACCGTGAGGTGGTTGTGCTAATTGATAGTGGGGCTACCCACAATTTCATTTCCACTCAGGTCGTTGACCAATTGGGAGTGAAGTTGGTGGACACCGGTTGCTATGGAGTGATGATGAGTACAGGGAAGGTGGAGAAAGGTCAGGGGATCTGTAGAGGAGTGGTGTTGACCATCCAGGAGATTCAAGGGAGGATTTAGTCCCACTAGAGTTGGGAAGTACTGATGTCATCCTGGGAATGAAATGGTTGCAAACTTTGGGGGAAACCAAGGACAATTGGGGAGCACTCACGATGGAATTAATGGTGGATGGGAAAAAGGTGGTTATAAGGGGAGATGCAGGGATATCCAAAACCAGGACATCACTTAAGACCATGGCTAGGGACATACAAGAGGTGGGGGAAGATTATGTGGTGGGACTACACAGGTTGGATGCGATCATATTGGAGGAGGGAGGGGATGTTTCTCTGTCCATGCAACCCTTGGTTCAGCAATACATTGAGGATTTTCAGTCACCACGAGGATGGCCACCTCCGCGGGAACACGAGCATATTTCCACCTTGAGGATAAGGTGGATTTTTGGGAGGGGAGTATTGTTAGACCAGTCCTCTGAACCGGTCCAGCCGGTCCTCACGGGACTGGCAATTCGCAGCTGAGGCGGGATCTCCGCCTCCTGCGGAGATCGAGCGGCCCGTCCGCCCACGTAGAGCCGTTTAGGAAGTTTTTTTCAAGGGTTTTGAGAGAGAAATTTGAATGTAGGGACTGATTAGGGATTTCTTTTTGATTTGTATGCATTAAATAGCTGATTTTCCTAGGGTTTGAGGATTTTGAATTTGGCTGAAATTTGAGATCTATTAGATTTAGGTTTTCTTTGGGCTCTAGCGGCGTCTAGAGATTTGGGAGAGATCGATCCTCCTCCTGAATTGAGGATCAATTGTATCTTGCGATTTTATTCATTGTCTAGTGTAATACAAGTCTTTTCTTGAGTTTTCTCTCAGATTTTCCCGGACAAGTGCTGTTTTTCTGCTGTAAACAGCAGATTTCTGCTGTTTTCCTGCTGTGGACAGCCATTTGGCTGCTGTTTGTTCGCCGATTTGGGTTAGGTTTGCTTGCGAACTCAAGTATTACCTTAGGGTTACTTGCGAACTCAAGTATTTCCTATCATATCCCTCCTTCCTCTTATATTAAATCATAGGTTGCATATGACCATTGAATCTCTATCAAATGGTTACATGCTTATTTCAATTCATTCAAGTTGTACTATATTCCTATCAAATCATAGGTCATGACAAAATTAGCTTAACGATATGGGTGCTTGCATTTGCTAGGGTTTGTAATTTTTCCTACATTCTAGTGAAATTAAAAAAAATTGAATTTAATTAATTTGAGAAATCATGGAATAATTATGAATCTTTCATAGACCTTCAATTCAAAGGTCGATGTTTCACACCTCATAATGGATGAAATTAATTAAATTCATCATGATTCTTTAAAAACATAGAACAATATAAATGAAGTGATTAACTGCTCTTAACTTAGAGAACTCATAACTGAACATGAAATATTCCTAAAAATGTAAACTACCTTCCTTGCTTTCGAAGTAAGAGATTACACCAAAATTAATCTTACAACCCTCCTAAACCCATAAAAGAAACTTTTCCAAAAAGCTAAAGAATGAATCCAAAAAAATCCCAAAAAGAACTTTCTTATTAATTCTCTCTCCATAAGCAATGTTCTTAAGCTTTTAAAAAGTTCAAGCATTTTTCTATATGGACCTTAGAATCTCCTTTGGGACCAATTCATATTTAGATAATCATATAGTCTCTTTGATTCGAGTAGAATCAAATTCAACTTGAATCATCTACCATTTAAATTCTTTTTGTTTGGTGCTTTTTTAAACTCATTTGAAGCTTTTCAAATAACATCTAAAGCATTCAAGAAAGAACCAACAATTCTCATGACCAAATCCCATATTCATTTCAATATTTGTTCTAATCAAAATTAATCAATATCTAAAACCCTTATACATGACATAAGTCCTAGCTTTGCTTGTGTTGTTCACTCAATCAATCAAATAATACATCATTCTTGCAATCCATTTGGAAACCTCTCACTCCTTTGAGCAAATCTTAGGATGATCTGGGATTTATTAGAGTCAAATCCAACTTGACCCTTCTCTAAATGAATTTTTCTTTTTTTTTGTTTGCTCTAACTTTATATGGAATCCTCCTATAGTTTTAATGAATCCAAAAAAATATTAACACTCCTTAGGTCCAAAACCTAAGCTTCTAGGACAAGACTTTGGCTTGCCCAAAAGAAAACAAGCGGTCATCTTATTCAAACCCAAAGTTGACTTCCTCAAACGAATTCTTCTTGTGTAGTGTTCTTTATAACTTTATTATTTAACAATCCGCAATATATTTTAATGACTTTCAAAGGACTTTAGCATATGTTGAGTATCCTTCCAAGAGCCAAACAACATTAGACATGCCTTAGATTCGCTTTGGTTGGATTGAACCAAATTTAATACAAACCTTCTCATTCAAGATCTTTGTTGTAACACTCTAAATCCCATACGGAGGCTCCCAAATAAATCTAAGAGATTATGAATTAGGGTTAACTTATTCTAGAGAAAAAATCTAGAATTCATTTTCATTTATTTGACCTTGAAGTCGAAAAACGAAACTAATCATTTACAAAGGATTCTAAGTCTAGTATCTTTTATTTCTTTGACTTAATCAAGCAAATGAATTTCACCTTTAAACTTCCAAGTTTTAAAAGTACTCTCATTCATTTCAATTCTCAAACTAGAACCCAGAATGTTAAATTTTTTCGTATTTATTTGAACAAAATTTAAACAAATAGTTTAAAACTAATTTGTAACATACAACCACATGACATCTCTATCCCTAAGTTCCAATGCTACAAATTTATACCACCACCTTCATTTGTTTAGCTCAATCAAGCAAATAACCTTTTAGCTCTTGGCCCATAAGCATTAGCTTCTCTTATTTGATTCAAATCAAATAGGAGGTCTCTTTTCTTTGACCTCAAAGTCATCGGCTCACTTGCTTGATCTAATCAAGAGCATGCTTCCTTCCTTCTTGGCCTCAAAGCCAATGATCACTTGTTTGACTCGATCAAGTATTTGATTTCTTTATCTTAACTCTAAACTTTAAATTTTCATCACTTAATACTGACCCCACATAGTAGGATAAAGGCTTGTTGTTGTTGTTGTTGTTGTTGTTGAATTAAAAAGGGTGATTTTATCCTTTCTTTTAAATTTTAAATTTTAAATTTTAAATTTCAATTTGAAAATCTTTATTAAGGGTCTTGATTCTAAAATTTATCTAGCTCAATTAGATGAATTTTATTAAATCCTAAGTAAAACCCTTAAGCAAATTAACTCAACCCAAATTAAGAAAAATTATCTTCCTCTTAATTAAATATTGAGAGAATCACTAAAATATATAAAAAATACTTAAGTTTCTCTTGATTCAATGATGCATCATTAAACCTCAAAAAGGAAGAACATTCATCACACTAGATCTCAAAACACTATAAATGACATGTTTGCCTCAAAGCAAGCAGTGTTCATTCTGTTGATTCTTTATAATCCTTTAAAAATATGAAATATATTTTGAATTTTAAATAAAAACTTTTATCCCAAATAACTTAAAGTATAATAAACCATGAATTAAAACTAAATCTCTTTTTATTTCACAATAAGACAACACATCAAATAATAGTGCAAGGGCTAGTACACACTAGATGCATATCCCCTTAGGTATCTTAGGAGTAGGATCTGTTTCTAAGCATATGATTATAATGTTTAGTTTGAGATTATGATTATTTGATAAATTATTTGTGTTATGGGACTTGCACTTAAGTTTTCAAGTAAAGATATATGTTTTTCCATAAAGGCAGCCATGCCAAAAAAGGGGTGAAAAAGTTGAAAATTAGTCATTTAACAACATTTGCTTGCAAGCACTGCTCATATGCTAAAGTAGGCCAGGCCAATAGGTTTTAAAAAATTAGGTCGATAACCATCAATGCAATGCAAATTTTTGAAATTGTGATGTATGAGGCATGTTAAATGTTTCTTAATTTGTATTGTGCAAGGAAGAGTATTTTCTTCACTTTACAAATGTAATTCATTTGTAGTATTAGGAAGTTAAATAGGACTTTGGAATATAGCAAAGTAACAATGAACTAGAAAGATAAATTCTAAAGTGAAGCTTTAGATACATCAGAAGCCGGAATTTGAAAACCACCAAGCTATATAATTGGTTGTATGAGACAAGCAACTCAACTATTATTTTATTTTTCTTAGTTTCATAAAAGACCTCTACTTTATTTTATGATAAATTTTTGAGAAAATGATCCAAAATGGTCCCTCAACTCTTTATGAGGGGCCAAAATGATCCCCAACTCTTTTGAGTGACCAATTTGATCCCTCAACTCCATAAAAAGGGGCATTTTTTGTCATAACATTAAATTTTGGGATTAATGGTGTTAAATCAAGGGGTATTTTGATTATTTTTAATTAAATTATTTATTAAATATAATTTTTAATTAATAGTTTTTTTTAAAAAAAATTATTACATATTTTTTAATTAAAAATATTAATAATTCTAATCTATAATGATCCTAAATTAAAATTTAAAGTAGTAATAATTTTTTAAATTAAAATTAGAATTATTAATAATTTTTTATTAAATAAATCTTTAATATTTTTTTTCAAAAAGTAATATTATATGAAAATTATATTTAATAAAAATTTAATTTAAAATGTTAAAATACCCCTTAATTTAACATCATTTACCCCAAAATTTGATGTTATGACCAAAAAAACCCTTTTTAAAAGAGTTGGGAGACCAAATTAGTCCTTCAAAAGAGTTGGGGACAATTTGATCCCTCACCAAAAGTTTCGGGACCATTTAGGTCCTTTTCTATAAATTTTTTTTTTTGTAATTGATTGTATAATTGCTTTAAATGCGCATTAGAAATGTATGTTTTCTAAAGTTTCTTTTGATACTTTGCTTATAGGTGGCCAAAACATTTTTGCGATAAATTCTTAGGAAATTAATTTTTACCCATTAAAATATGATTAATCTTAAAAGAAATCAAAAAATAATATTTTTAAATAAACTTATATAGCTTATCCAAAAATAAGCTGATTTTTTTAAAACCAAAACGAAATGCAAAAGCTTCCTTATGGATCTTAGTATGCAATTCAATATCTAACTGATTGCTTGCCAATAAGAATGTGTTATTTCAAAATTAGCAGCAAACACATGTATTTGCTAATAAACATTATATGCATAGCCTTGTGAGTGTGCATACATATGAATAAAAGCCCTCACATTAAGGATGTATAATAAAAAAAAATGCATTAAAAGTCATAAGATGCAAATCCTTATGGTTAAACATCTTAGCTTAAGTGATTAAGTTTTAAGTACTCTACTCTTTCCTAAAATCAAAACAACCTAACATATATTGTATGTGCACTGAGATTAGGATTATATGGCTTTAAAAGCACTTAAAATAGATTTGGATGGTCTTCATTTTGAAGCATGAATGTAAGATCACAAGTCTGAGTTCATAAGCTTTATACATCTTGATAAATTTTGATTCGAATTATTACCTATCATGGTTCTCACCTTATATATAGGGTCTGAGGATGATTTTTTTCTCAGTTACTTCATAAAGTATCATTTTCCTAAGTATTTTCTCAATCTTGTGTTATTGTAAAATTAGCCACAATCTCCTAGATCAAATTGATCAACTTTAACATAAATTCAATCTCAAAATGTAAAATACAACATAATATAATATTGAGTACATTTGAGTTTCTCATAATCAAATTCTCTTGCTCTTAATCTTTCTTCCTCTGACTTCTACTCAAAATTAATTCTAAATTGATCCAATTATTCTTGAAATTCTAAAGACTAAATCTTTGAAATAAATTTCTTGAAATTATTTAAAAATGTTAGTCAATATATTGATAAAAAAAATATAAATGACTATTTTAATAAAAAATTTCCTCAAGGGCCAAAAAATTTATAATTAACCATAAAGGCTTTGCCCTTATAGGGAAAGGGCAACCCAGAATAAAAATAAACCCTATTAAATTAACATATTGTCCTTTATGATAAGATTTTAATTTTTGCGCTGTACTTGATCTCAATGTTCCAAAACCTTTTAAGGGTCTAAAAATTTCCCATCACTTATAAATGACAAATAAAAATTACAAATAACTTGGCAACAATGTAACAATCAAGGGCAGAAGTTCATGACTGTAATAGGTATACATAAGTACGATCATAATGCCACGTCATTCAACATAAAGCATTTAACCAGCTAGCATGATCCATAAGTCAAGATTTTTCTTGAGTAATACATGAATAGATACCTGGAGGAAATGCAAGGCCTTGAAAGCAATACTTCAGATAAACAAGCATTCTGTACCTGTTTCAATATTTTCAAAAGTCAATTTAAGAAAGCAACATGAAAATTTTAAAAACAAAATTATTATGAACTGCTGCTGAAAATGAATGGAGCACAGAAACCATGTATGCTTCATTAATTTTTTCAAGGCAACGGTGTGCCAAGTAGACACAGCTCTCGTCATTAACGATGTAAATATTAAAAGTTGGTTTAAAACTGCCAATAGCAGAGAGGTTTTATGCAGTAAAACCCACAGATCAGACTCACATTATGATGACCAAATTGTTAGTCCACGGTCTGCCATTAAAAACATTTGTCATACATATATAAAAGGAAAATTCCAGAAGACGCAGAAAGAAAAAAATAACATTCTCAACACAATAGTGTACGCCAAACTGACAAGTCAAGCAACGCATGCATGATGTTTGTATCCATAGTTCATCAACCCAAGTATTGTTGGTTTGATATTCATCTGAAGAACTGATAGAGGTCCAACAGCCAAGACGGATAAGATCCTGCAATTAACTTTAGCCTCCATTTAACTAATTCCCATGATCACACAATAAGACGGGAAAAAAGTTTTAATCAATATTTAGCATGTTTTAATATTTGAAATAAAACCAAAGCATCGTCGAATCAAAGAAGGTTAAGTAGAGGTTAAAAAAGTTCGTGTATGCAAATGTAGAAAAACAGCCCAAGCTCTAATAAAAATTGTCAATATCCTCCACATATCTTAAAAATTCTCCATTGAAAAAAAAGGGCAAAAAGCTCCAGACAATGCATCATAAAGAACAAGCACAATAAACATGAACGCTATACTATGGAAATGTAACAGCACTTTTCACAAGAAATGAAAAAGAGACATAATGGAATACCCGATAGAAGCATCATCCACATCATCCACATTCGAATTATTCTGCACAACCAACAAGAGCTCCTCAAGAGGTGCCTTAAAATCATCTAAGCCTCTATTGAAAAGATAAATCAGTGCACCATACAATCCATGTTCCCGGCATAACCTCACAACCTGAACAAAGAATATAAATCTGTAAGTAATGTAATTGACCCAAAAAGGAAAATAGAAACAGTGGCAGGCTAAATGAATGATAAGCTCACAAGCTCATCTCAACATTACCTGATTAAAATCCAAGGAAGAAATGTCCATGTGAAGAACACACTGTTCAACTCGCTCTAACCACCCTTTGCTACTATAATGCTCTACCAACGCTTGCATGATCTACAAGTTAAACAGAAAAATAAATTAAGGAATCCAACTTGAAAAAAAAAAATTGTTAAATATTCACAATTATAACCCAATATTTGCAGAAGGTACCTCAGGAGGCAAACATCCTAGCATATCCCTTAATATATATGGCTCTAAAATCTCTAAAAAAGTGCCTGCAACTCACAAAATATTAATGCCTACTAAGCAACTTATAAAGTTAATTTAATACCCAAAAAATGCAAATACATAACTACACGGCCCCAAGTAGGTCAAAGGCTAAGATTTAAGATATTTGATAATAGTTAAACAACAGAACAGAAAAAAGCAATACTAAAGCACTGAATAACATGTAGGCCCAACGTGCTTCTGAAATATTTTTTTCTGATTGCAACATCAGTTCTCGGACATGTTATTATGCATTTTTTAATCAAAATTCTACTGCATGGCTCCTTCACAAAAATGTTATGATGCACCTTTTCATGAAAATGCAGCTGTAGGCCACTCAATTCTAAAAGGTGGAATGAACTCCCTGATAAATGTGGAATGGAAACATAGAATGAAAAAAGGAGCCAAATGAGGCGGTGCTCCTGCCTTCGGACAGCCCCAGCATGGAATCTTAATCATGGAAACTAAATGGATCAAAGGGCAAAGAAAGACAATAAAATAAGGAGATGTGCAATGATGCTGCTGCCAAAGTATCTAAATGCACCATATGGTGGCAAACCCTCCACTTAACTACAAAAAGACTTCCATTGAATAAGTACTTCATCCCCTCTACTCTAATTCAAACAGTTGAAGCAAGCACTATGTAGATTGGTAGGACTGCAGTGCAGAGGCTAGGAAACGCATTAGACCAAAGCAATGTGCATGATGCACTTATCTGTGAAGTTAGCAAAGGTATAACTGAAATACTGGAATTTTTTTCCAAGTTGGAGAAAGGAGAAGACTACCAGAGTGGAGGCTATAACAAAAATGATGTTGGCAGAGTATTCCTATGCGTTCCTGTGTTTTTCTTTAAAACCAATCTTTTACGAAAGCATATGTAGACTTTGGCCATACAACATTTTAAATATAATAAAAGATCTCATTAAAGACTGATAGATGTGCATGGAATTGGTGGTACACTTGAACGTTGCGAAACACAGAAAAAGGCTATGCCACATGACAGGAGATAAGAAAGAGGAAAGGAAAAATGTTGGCAGCAGATATGTGGAAGGAAGGAGATGGAACCTATCTCCAGGCTCTGCCTCTCCAGTGTATGTTAAGTTAAAGCTTAATAAAAGAAACATGTTTATTTAATTTCATTTGTATGTGTGGTACATGTAACATAAGTAATCATACATTTCATAACAATTTGTTTATGTTAGATAATTTTTTGGCTCAATCGAAAAAATGTTTGTATTTACACCATTTTATTTCGTAACAATTCTAAGCAAAAAGAAACAGTTAATCAAGACTTCCTGTTAACTGTTCTATATATTATTATGCAGAAGATTGCATTGTATCACGGAGACATTAGAGGATTTTTATACCTTCATGTTGAACAGCAACAAATTTTGAGAATATTCCATCAAACAAAAGGTTAGTCCTTTTTATGTGAACACAAAATTCTACTGCGACCCCGCCAACACGAGCATACTGCTCCGCTATCTCCGAGCGCACAGAACTGTCAGTAATGCTAGGGTCTTCATTTAAGCTAACTTTATCTATTTGGTTGTAAAAGGCTATGGAAATATAAGAGAACACTTCATCAACATACAACAAGATCAATTCAACTAGGTAAGGCATTATGGCCTCCCGGATAGCATTGACTGTTCTAGGGAGATCTATTACTCCGAGTGCATGGCCATCATAAAGTCTCATTGCCATGTCTAATGCACCCATCCAGTCACCAGCCTTTTGAAGAACCTGAATTCGTTCCTTCCATGGGAGAAGACGAGAAATTATAAGATGCATGGGTCCAAGTATGTAGATTGTAGCCCCTCTTACTGCTACTGAATTATGGTAAGCTTTCTCTGGATTTCCAAAGGTATTCATATAGTGGGTATGATACATAATGAAATCATCCATGCTAGAGCAATCTACGGTAAGATTTGTACGATGAATCTCTGCTCCATCCCTTGAAAACAAGCAGAGTTGTCCTCTGATAGTAAGAACCACTAACATCTGTAATAAGAAACAACAATCACTCAACAAAGAAAGAATGAAGGAAGATAGCTTATGACCTTAGTTAATTACCTGATCATCCAACCATGCAACACCTATTGTTGTGCTATCCAGGATCCACTCTTTGTGCTTTCTCATCTTTGATTTAGCCAACCTGGCTATCTGGATTTTCTTATCCCAAGCTATTGCAAGCCATGCAACTTTATCTGATGCATCTAAGATCATATTAAATGCAATTAAGTAATATTTTCAACGAACAGATCACAAAAAAAATGTAAAAAGTTGGATGGAATTCTTACCTATAGAAGCATCATGAGAATGGCCTATACACTTCCATGCTGCATAAGGCATGGAACCTTCTAGCACTCCATCTGGTTTGGAAAGGTTTTCATAAACTTCCACAGAAGGACTAAGCCTTACCTTAAAGAAGCACGCAACATAGATTAAAAAAAAAAGAAAATTTAAAACATTCTTAGATCAAGCATTCAATTACACTAAATAAATGCTTTCTACTTGTTCACGAGCATCAGATGGCAATTTACCACTAGAGCATTTTGGTTAGTAGCAAAAACGACCACACCTTCTTCAACTATGGAGGGGTTCCCATTGAATAGCTTCCATCCAGTGTCACCCCCAACTACACCGCCAACCTTACCACCTAGACCACCGGAAGGGACCGAGGGATAGCCTTGAGCAGATGTGCTACCAACATCTTGAGAATTATCCATCACAATAGGGCATGCACACAAAACAGTACCATTTTTTTGACCATCTAGAAGGCACTGTTGAAGAAACAAACTAGATATTTATAGTATCCAGAAGCTGACAAAGACGCAGAAATTTGGGGTAGCTGCATTAAGAAATAAAAAATAAAGCAGTATTATGTTCGTTAAACCTGAGTCTTAATGGAGAAATGGTGAAGAATGAGCAAAGAGGAAGTGTGGAGCAGAACAAGACCCTTGGAATCGCCTGTAACAGCTTTGAATTGGCGTGAAACTTGTGAATCTTGCTCCAAAAACAAAGTATGTGTTACCGGTGCATTATGCTCCCCGGTGATAACTTTTGCTGAAGTCCCTCTCTGTACATCCCATATAGTTAGATGGCCATCACTGTACCCAACTAGCAGTAGGTCACCCTGTTGATTGAAACACATGGAAGTCACGGCTACTGGAATTTTCTCACCAGATGAACCAAATGTCAGCATCTGAAACAAAGAATTTTGATTTTTTTTAATCCTGAACAATTATTAGCAGTGGCTTGCAGAATCAAAATAAAAAAGACTGAATAAACCACTAAAATAAGATAAAGATTTGCAATTCGTAGGCAGGTTTGGAAACTCAACCGCCAATAGAAAATGTTAAATACACAGTTTTCCTTGCACCTATGGCAATATGAACATGATCATGACACAAATTAAACGCAGACATACAGCAGATCGTGAATAATCAATAGAAAAGAAGCATACGGGATGGAAGTATTAGAAAGTTAAAAAATTTATTAGCTTAAAAAATACATCACATGTATTGAAATGCATATCAGCATTGGAAAGAGAGAATTATTTATCACCAAATCATGCACAAAACGTGAGAAATTTATTGACGAGATTCAAAATAATTTGATGTAAAGGATAAGGCCCAATAACAAAAGGATAAAAGCAGCACAAAAAAAGCATGGAGCTAAACAGGTAATAATGCACATTGGTTCATCTAATCTTTGTTGTAAATGCACCACATAAAGGGGTACAAGGGGTGCTTAAATTTTTTTTTTTTTTTCTGATAGATCCAAAATAGGCATGGGAAGGAAAAGTGTCACCATGCTACCCCCATCAGCCAGTCTGAAACATTTGCCCAACAGGACAACACAGACGCCATAGTTGTTCCACATAACAGGACAAGACTTCTGCTTTAGGATTCATGAAGGAAAATGAACAAGTATGGCTTATGGACTGTTTCCAGAAGTAAATGTGCCAGCAAAGAGTGTTCTTTTGACATCAAAAATCAAAGGGCAATTTAGTGCACTCCAATAATACGACAGGAGATAAACAAAATGATTTTACAACATCATATTTTATATGAAAAATAATGACCACTAGCATAATCATCTAAGTGGAATATTTGAGGAAGAAAAGGGCTTAGCCTTCCTTAAACAAGTACGCAGTAGCTCCGTTAAATAAGAGAGAAACAAATAATCAAACATATAAGCATCATCATTCTGATCATCATCATTTATTCCATGCCACTTATCAAATTCAGCTATCTGAAACCAACTTCAAAACAAATTTCTATCTTTTTTCATTTGTTCCTTGCAAAAGCTTCTATTCCAAATTTATAATTGTTGAAATTGTTGAGACTCCCGAGTCAACCAATCTTGATAGAGATTAATGAGCATATAGATTATGGTTATAACCGTTAAATCAATTCTCTTATAACCTTTAAATTTTAATCCACGTGCCTCCACTTACTCTTCTAGCCGCAAGTCCCCTTGAGAATTTTTTTCCCTGTTTTTATGTCATTAGCATTGATTTATCAATATTTTAAGACTTTTGGAAAAGTCTATATATGCTTGCGCACTAATCAATAAGAAATTCAAAGTTAATTTATCATATTTCTACTTTTACATAGAATCAGAGCGAGGTTAGAGTTTCATTCTTTCAACATTTATTCTCTTTTTTCTCTCCTTTCTTGCCAAGATTTTTCCTTCCTTTCATTATGTTTGATTTCTTTGTCTTACCTTCAAAGGAATCAACCATCATGAATGGTTAAAATATAATCAAGAGAGAACTCCATAGGCTACAAGCCTCATATTGCTTGAATGGAAGAAACAACTTTAAGTGGTCCCAAATTGTGAAGATCTTTCTACAGGAAAATGGCAACATACATCACCTTGTGGATCCTCCTCAAGAATTGAAGGGTCAGAGTGTGTAATTAGTGATAAATCAAATTTTATGATCATGATATGGTTGTGGAGTATCATAATGCTTGAAATCAATGAGTCGTTTATGCTGTTGTCACTGCAAAATAAGTTTAAGATTCCGCCAAATAAATATACTCAAGAGTGAAGGATGCAGCCCTCATATACGAGATTAAAACTAAGATCTCAATAACCAAGGAAGATAATCTTCTTGTTATTGAATATTTTAATGTCATAAAGGTTTCTTGGCTTGAACATGACTATTACCAAGATTTCAAAGATGACATGCTACGATAATACGGTAATTCTCAAGAAATTTGTAGAAAGAGAAAGAATGTTTGAGTTCATTGCAATAGTCAATAATGACTTCAATCAAGTTTGTGTCAAAATTTTAAGCAGAAAAAACATATTACCATTAAATGATGTTTCCATCAAACTCCAAGGTAAGAGATTTACTATAGACTTTTCACCTAAAGAAGGAGAAAAACTTTCTTTCAAAGGCAATTTATTGTGCAACTACTACAAAAAGAAATGACACATCAAAGAAAAAAGTTAAAAATTCCACGTGAAACCTCTAAGTTATGGTGGAAACAATGAAGGTTATTAAAAGGGCAAACTTATCTTGGGGAATCATAGACTCAAGTAAAAAGAAATTGAGAAATTAAGGAACTTCCTCAAATATCTATAAAAATCATCCAGATCATATTGCCTAAGTTAAAATAGTTTGACTTCTAACTATTATATTTTTAGCCTCTTAAATAATTCCTCCCGCACATTCTAGATTTAGAAGTCCCTAACAACTTGATCAACTTTGTTTTATCTTGTTAAAACCTACAAATCCTACCCCAACAGTGGAAAAATAAAAATAGTCAATGGTTCCCTACAATTGTTGAAGGTCAAAGAAATATTTTAATTTCATCCATATTTACCCTCAGTGATGTACTACATAATCCTCATCTTGCAATAAATCTTCTATCAATCCGTAAAATCATTAAAGATCATAATTACATGGTAACCTTTTTTTCCTAACCATTGTGTATTTCAGTACCTCAGTACAAGGAAGATGATTGGGCAACCTAGAAAAAATGGTGAGCTATATCTTCTTTAAGTCATAAATCACTTTTCATGTTCTTTCATTTACATACTTAATATAGAAGCCATATAGGAACATTTTAGTTTAGGACATCCCTCTTTCAAAACCCTACAACGTAATGTAGGTTTCCTTCTCTCTTAATGAATTAAAATATGAAAAAAAAAATTATTATGAAACTTATGAAATTGTTCACTCTGACATTTGGACTCTTCTAAAATCTCCAACATTTTTGGAGATACAGTATTTGTCATCTTTATTGATGATTGCATTCATATTGCATGGATATATCTTATTCTCCTCCTTTTTATAGTCATGATACAAACATAAGTCAATATTAACATCAAAGTATTTTAGACTATTAATATTTATGATTATTTTAATCAGACATTATTATATTTTTTCATAAAAAGACACCATCCACCAATCTTCCTATCCTAACCCATCCTAATAAAATAGATTGGTATTAAAATCATCATTTTTTGGAATATAGTAAGACTCTTCTTTTCCAGAAAACAGTGCTAAAAAAATACTAAGAAGTAGTCCTAACTTCCACATACCTAATCAATAAAATGCCTTCAAGAGTGATTGACTTCAAAAGTTTTCAAAACTATCTAGCTGTACTTCATTCCCACAAATAACTTCCTCTCAAAAAATTCACCAAAATTCCTTGGGTGCGCTACTAATGTCCACATCCACAAATAGTACAACGGTAAACTTGATCATAGAGCCCACAAATATGCCTGTATTGGGTATTCCTTCACTCAAAAAAGATATAATTGATATTGTCCTGCCACCAAAAAAAAACTTTAAAAAATGTCACCTTCAATGAGACAAAGTTTTTTCAATCAAACTCATCTTCAGGAGAAGACCTCTCAACTGGAAGATAAGTTTAATAAAACATTTATCTTTCACCTTGCATTCTATCAACACAAATTTTAATAAATCCAGATACTATATCCCTTCAAGTTTATATATGAAGGAATAAGCCCACGTTAAATCTCAAATAAGCTCAAGACTTGAAATCGTTAACGGGTAATAATGATCAACCTATCGCTATGCATTCTCCTCTATATCTCATCTTCTAACACACAACTTTTTAAAAAAAATCATACCTATGAAGTCTTCCTCATAAACATAAGCTTCAATTTCATTACAATATCATTAATCCTAGCTGAGACACTTGAAAATAAGAAAAATAAGAATTTAAAGGATGTCGTGAGAGAAGAAATGAATGGAAAATAGTCATAGTTGGGTGATCATTGAATTACCAAAACGAAAGAAAAATATAGGATACAAATGATTTTTTTTTTTTTTGTTAAATATAGAGCAAATGAAAGTTTGAATCGGTATAAAATGAAATTGGTAACCAAAAGACATAATCTAATGATTCTAATGGAGTCGACTACCAAGAAACTTTTGCTCCTATTGCGAAAATGAATACAATATGAATCTTAATTTATCTTATAGCCAATTAATTGTGAATGGTTCATACAATAATATGACATAAAGAATGTTTTCTTATATGGGAACATTAGAAAAAAGTTTACATGGACCCACCACCTATATTTGATAGTTATTTTTTCTTAAATTAAAAAAAAAAAGCTCTATATGAACTTAAATAATCTTTGAGAGCATAGTTTGACAAATTCATAAAAATCGAATGAAGCTAGATATAAACAATACCAATGGATTTATATCTTCTTCATAAAATACTCCACTGATGGTAAAATCTCAATTTTTATTGTATACATTGATGATAAAATTTTATAGGAGATGGCAATGAAAAAAGGAGTCTCTCAGGAAAAAGCTTCCCGAACAATTTGATATCAAAGAGTTGGCAAGCTAAAAATACTTTTTGGGAATAGAAGTTGTTCAAAGTGAAAAAAAAAAATATTCCCCTCTTAACAAAAATGTCAAAAATCTACCGAAAGAAACAAAAATGAATGATTGCAAATTTTATTAAACCTCAATTGATCTAGGTCAAAAATTGGAAGCAAACAAAGAATAAAAAGAAATAGCATAGGGCAGTGTCAAAAATTAATTTAAAAACTGATCTATATCACACCCACCAGAAATTACATTTATAGTAAGTCTCATCAATCAATTCATGCACAGACCTAAAGACTCTCACCTTCAAACAACATATAAAATACTTAAATATCGTAAATCAAGTCCAAGCAAAAGAAATTTATATAAAAATTAGTATATTTCACAAATTGAAAGATATTTTGATGTAGACTATACAGGATCACTAGTAGATATATTATTCACAACTGGTATTGTACATTTTTTGGAAAAAAATAATCTCATAACACGGATAAACAAAAAACAACCTATTGTTTCAAGATCCAGTGCTAAATTTGAACTTAAGAGTTATTGCCCAAGAAGATGTGAGCTTTTTATGGATTAAAACTATCTTGGAAGATTTAAAAATCAACATACAAAGGTCAATGAAGATATATTGTGGCATTACATTTGCCATCAACATTACACATAATCCAGCACAACACGATCATACCAAGCATATGGATGTGGATGGGCATTTCATAAAAAAGAAATTAGAAAGTGAGTTGATTTGTACTCTATATATGTCAATAGAAAATCAACTTGCTTACATTCTCAACAACAGACTCTACAACCCCACATTCAAAACTATTATAAGCAAACTTGGAATGTTAAATTTATAATATTCAATTTGAGGGAGAGTGTTGAAAGACTATGAAACCTATAAGTCAACCAATCTTAGCAGAGATTCTTGCGGACACAGATTAATGATTCTAACCATTGAATCAATCCTCTTATACCCTTTAGATTGCAATATGTGTGGCTCCTATTCATCTTCTGGCCACTGGTCCTTCTTAGGGACTTTCGTCTTTTTTTTTGTAATTAGCTTTGATTTATTTTCATTATAAGGCTTTTGGAAAAGTATATACATACATCCACACTTTGTAGAAAATCAAGCAATAAAATTCCAAATAGTTTTTTAATATTTCTATTTTTCTATAATAACATATGGTTCTGAAGACTTAGAAAAGTTGGGAATCCAATTGTAGTCCACGTTGACCAGGTTTACAACAAACAAATTGAAGTTGAACTCCAATCTCCTGAAGGTAAAATTACTAAGAAACTAGCACTTAAATTGCTAATAAAACATAAATTAAAAAAACATCAATTAAACAGCAAATTTTCACTTTACTAGTAAATTAAACTCATAAAACTAAAATAAGCACAGGTATTACCTCTCAAAAATGGATTATTAAGGCTCAACGCATTAGGTGATGGATTTAGTTAGCCAAAATCTTTTAATAAGTTAATTCTTATTATATTATACCCAATAATGTTTTTAGAAAAGGTAAACTGCAGGAATGGTCTTCTTGTACTATTTGTTTTACAAACTCTGTGCTGGAATAAGATCACTTTGATGCCAAATTGATGATGTGACACTTGTTAATGACCTCCAGAGCCTTGATTTCTTACGTCTCACTCCTTCAATTGCCATTGTAGCATCTTTTCCTTGAATGCAATCCTTCATGTAATACAGGATTGAAAGGAGAGAGAGAGGTGGCAGGAGCCTCTATCAGAGGAAATTGAAGGTACTCCTAATTTTAAAAATTTTGTTGGTAAGTGGTCACGAGAATATGTTGTGGGAGGGAAAAAAGAGAGGAGAGCCATGCTTACATCTTTCATGATACATAGTATTCTAGGAGAGACATAATGTACTTCAGTTATAAAAAAAATCAAGCATAATAGTTAACCTTGGTTGAATAAACAACCCCGAATCAACATTGGAATGCAACCAAACTTGAAAATTTATTATTATATCCAATATAGTATGGTCTAACAACTCGCATTTATACTCTTACTCTTCTGGGAAATTGACAAAGAAAGTAAAAGTAAACCAATCAATGAAAAAGCACTCCGAGGAATAAAAGACTAGTGACCTCAAATTTCAATATCAACCAGTTACCTGTAGATATTGTAATAAAGTTCTAAACTTGCATGACCATACGATCATTCTTCTCTTCTTTCTTTTTCTTGGAAAAAAATGAGGTTCAGTGGGCCAGTTCACAATGGATGATGTATTATCGCAAATAAATAATAAGCTTCACGCCATTTTCAAGCAAGAATGAATATTAAGACAAGAATCACAATATCCTTTAAAAACTCACCTTTCCATCCATGTTATCAGTGGAGTGAGGGGAATATTTGCAGGGAAAGACAAGAAACAACCCCTTTTGATGTGCCCACTGCTATATAATTCATATGCACAGCTAAGACATGTGGTAAACCATAGTCATGCTTGAACGTTTGTGAAGAAACACAACGAGTAATCATGTTGTCCAGGTCCATTTGTAGATAACCAATAGCAGGTGGGCCTCTGCGAATGCCTTCAAGCCTCATTGGCTGAGCAGCTGCCCCCTCTTCCCAATGCAAACCGGATGAAGCCTTTCTCTTCTCGAGCTCTTCAGCCCAGTCTAATGGCTTCATAGGTGCACATGATTTCTTATCCGCATTCTTTGTGCCTTCCGTCTCATTCACCATCTGGCCAACCAGACTATCTATTTCATTTGAAGTCATGCTCTCTTCTCCAATGCTACTAATTTTTTCATCACTAATATTAAAATCATCAGATTCAGTTGCTAAAATTTCCATGACCGCCCCATTAACAAGAACTTCATCTTCAGCATTGGCATCACCCTTCTTTACAGCTAGTAAATCACCATTCATCTCAAGGACATTCACATGAGTGTCAGTTGAAGTTGAAGCAGAGGAAGGCAGGTCCTCGAGACCTTCCTTAGATTCAAAATGCACAGAAGATTGTGGCTCACTAACAGAGCAGGACAAATCCTCTTTTAGATTCTCAGAGGTATCTCCATCAATAACAAAAAAAGATCGCTCTTTCTCGCAAGACACCACTTCTCCCTGGGGCAGTTCAGGCGTTGCAACATCAAAGCCTGATAAAGAAGAAGATCCAATAGGAAAGGAAGATTCTACTAATCTTTTGTCCTCATTACCTCCCAATCTCCCACTTGATGAGGCAACCAACGAAAAATCAGGTTCTTCCAAAGCTTTTCGAGACAAACCTCGCCTCCACATCAAGACCTTCTGTCGTGTCTTCAAGCAGCGAAACCTTTTGGATGGATTCACCGCTTGCTCTTTTAGACTTGATCGCCGCTGCATGAGGAGTAGGAATGGACCGGGATGCAGCTGCAGCAGCCGCGAGTGCTGCGCCAGGCTTAGGCTTCGGCTTCACGCCACTGAATAGTGACGGAAAAGATCGGGAGGAAGAAGCTTTGGAAGCATTGGAGTAGCTCGCATCCCTCGGAGAAGAAAGGTATGAAGATGATGATAGTTCCCCAGTTCTTCTCCTCCAATTGTAGGGTTCTTCTAGGGTTTCGCAACGCCGACAGTTGACGGGCATCGTCTCCATCTCTTGGTTCCTCCTTGAGGATTGCGGAATTCTCGTTGGGGAGAGCATAATAAATGGAAGGTAGAGCTTTTGGGGAGGAAGAGGAATCCGAATCGGTATCGTTAAGGATTTCGTCCACGGTGCGGCGATGGGTGGCAGTTGACTCGCCCTCGTCGCTACTGTCTGAAGAGAGATCTCCACAGCGCGATCGTAGAAACAAATCGAGGTCGAGCTCCATGGGAGCTCTGAGTGATTGCTCCACTTCCGTTCCCTATTTTCCTTTCTTTCTGATCCGCCTCCTCTCGTCCTACAATAAAGCCGGTTAGTATGAAAGAGATTTCGAAATAATCGTCGAGGTTGATCGAGACACTTGGGGTCTCTCCCTTCGAGGAATGGGAGGTTATAGAAGGAGTACCTGGGAAACGGAGGAGACCACGGGTGAAAAGGCTGAAATGCCCGTCTTGAGGGCGAAGACGGACCATGGTGGATCTACAAAGGGTAGGTTTACTTCGCTGTCAACGGTTGACAGATGATGAAAAATTGACCGGCGGCGGGTCTTGTCTTGGAAGGGAAAGCTTTGGATCATGATATCAGTGCGTGACAGAGGGAGCCATCCGGAGCTGGAGTAGAGTTCAAGGATTGCTTATTAAGTCGTTTCCGAACCGACGAGGGAAGACTCTATGAGCATTCTTTGCCTTGACTCAAAAGGGACTGTGGTGCAGATTATCGGATCGGTTGAGTACTTGGCTAGCAGATTGGATCACATATCAGAGTCAGCCTAGAAGGGAACTTCATGAAGGGGCTGAAACCAGAGATCCGAAAGCAGTCAGGGTACGGAGCCGAGGAACTGGGAAGGCTATGGAGCTGGCGTAGTAGGTAAAGATCAGAAAAGCAGAAGAGGGGCTCGAGGAAACTGCTCAGGAGGCTCTTACAGGACGACAACCACTCTTCTAGCACCCAAGGGGCCTGCACAAGCAACAGTAATGAGACCACCCGGGAGAAGCCAGTAGGAGTTGGGAGTGGGGAAAATTTCAAAAAGACTGACAGAGAAGAGATGCAGGATAAGAGACAAGGGGTTGTGCTCAGATGTGATGAGAAGTAACATGCCGGGCATAGATGTGCAAGGACCGACTCTTTAGGTTCTCCTTGTCTGAAGATGAGGAAGACGAGGAGGGAGGTGGGACCAGATTTGAAGAGGAGGAGAAGCTGCATCTGGATGTGGCAGAAGTCTCTCTGAACTCTGTAGTGGGATTCACTCCGAGTCACACTATGAAAGTAAAAGGAGAGATAGCTGACCGTGAGGTGGTTGTGCTAATTGATAGTGGGGCTACCCACAATTTCATTTCCACCAGGTCTTGACCAATTGGGGTGAAGTTGTGGACACCGGTTGCTATGGAGTGATAGAGGGTACAGGGAAGGTGAGAAAGGTCAGGGGATCTATAGAGGAGTGGTGTTGACCATCCAGGAGATTGAAGGAGATTTATCTCCCTAGAGTTGGGAAGTACGATGTCATCCTGGAATGAAATGGTTGTAAACTTTGGGGGAAACCAAGGATAATTGGGGAGCCCTCACGATGGAATTAAGTGGATGTGGAAAAAGGTGGTTATAAGGGAGAATGCAGGATATCCAAAGCCAGACTACACTTGAACCATGGTTAGGGACATACAAGAGGTGGGGGAAGATTATGGGTGGGACTACACAGGTTGGATCGACATATGAGGAGGAGGGATGTTTCTCTGTCCTAGCAACCCTTGGTTCAGCAATACATTGAGGATTTCAATCACCACGGGATGGCCCCACCTCCGTGGAACACGAGAATTTCCACCTTGAGGACAAGGTGGATTTTTGGAGGGAGTATTGTTAGACCAGTCCACTGGACCGTCCAGCAGGTCCGCACGGGACCGGCAATTCGCAACCGAGGCGGGATCCCGCCTCCTGCGGAGATCGAGCGGCCCTCCACCCATGTAGAGCCGTTAGGAAGTTTTTTTAGGGTTTTGAGAGAGAAATTTTGAATGTAGGGACTGTTCAGGATATTCCTTTTGATTTGTAGCATAACATAGCTGATTTTCCTAGGGTTTGAGGATCTTGAATTTGGCTGAAATTTGAGATCTATTAGATTTAGGTTTTCTTTGGGCTCTAGCGGCGTCTAGAGATTTGGGAGAGATCGATCCTCCTCTCGAATTGAGGATCAATGTACTTGCGATTTATTCTTGTCTAGTGAATACAAGTCTTTCTTGAGTTTCTCTCAGATTCCCGAAAGTGCTATTTTTTCTGCTGTAAACAGCAGATTTCTCTGCTGTTTTCCTGCTGTGGACAGCCATTTGGCGCTGTTGTTCGCCGATTGGATTAGGTTTGTCTGCGAACTCAAGTATTACCTAGTTTACTTCGAACTCAAGTATTTCCTATCTTCCCTCCTTCCATAGGTTGCATATACCATTGAATCTCTATCAAATGGTTACATGCATATTTCAATTCATTCAAGTTGTACTATACCTATCAAATCATAGGCTCATGACAAAATTAGCTTAACGATTGGGTGCTTGCATTTGGTAGGGTTTGTAATTTTTCCTACATTCTAGTGAAATTAAAAAAATTGAATTTAATTAATTTGAGAAATCATGGATAATTATGAATCTTTCATAGACCTTCAATCAAAGGTCGATGTTTCACACCTCATAATGTGATGAAATTAATTAAATTCATCATGATTCTTTAAAAACATAGAACAATATAAATGAAGTGATTAACTGCTCTTAACTTAGAGAACTCATAACTGAACATGAAATACCTAAAAATGTAAACTTCCTTGCTTTCAAAGTAAGAGATTACACCAAAATTAATCTTACGACCCTCCTAAACCCATAAAAGAAACTTTTCCAAAAAGCTAAAGAATGAATCCAAAAAATTCCCAAAAAAGAACTTCTTATTAATTTCTCTCTCCATAAGCAATGTTCTTAAGCTTTTAAAAAGTTCAAGCATTTTTCTATATGGACCTTAGAATCTCCTTTGGGACCAATTCATATTTAGATAATCATAAGCCCTTTGATTCGAGTAGAATCAAATTCAACTTGAATCATCTACCATTTAAATTTTTTTGTTTGGTGCTTTTTTTAAACTCATTTGAAGCTTTTCAATAACTTCTAAAGCATTCAAGAAAGAACCAACAATTCTCATAGACCAAATCCCATATTCATTTCAATATTTGTTCTAATCAAATTTAATCAATATCAAAAACCCTTATACATGACATAAGTCCAAGCTTTGCTTGTGTTGTTCACTCAATCAATCAAATAATTACATCATTCTGCAATCCATTTAAAACCTCTCACTCCTTTGAGCAAATCTAGGATGATCTGGGATTTATTAGAGTCAAATCCAACTTGACCCTTCTCTAAATGATTTTTTTTCTTGTTTTTTGTTTGCTCTAACTTTATAGGAATCCTCCTATAGTTTTCGAATGAATCCAAAAAAATATTAACACTCCTAGGTCCAAAACCAAAGCTTCTAGGACAAGACTTTGGCTTGCCCAAAAGAAAACAAGCGGTCATCTTATCAAACCCAAAGTTGACTTCCTCAAACGAATCCTTCTTGTGTAGTGTTCTTTATAACTTTATTTAACAATCCCCAATATATTTTAATGACTTTCAAAGGACTTTAGCATATGTCGAGTATCCTCCCAAGAGCCAAACAACATTAAGCATGCCTTAGATTCGCTTTGGTTGATTGACCAAATTTAAAACAAACCTTCTCATTCAAGCTCTTGTTGTAACACTCTAAATCCCATCACGAGGCTCCCAAATAAATCTAAGAGATTATGAATTAGGGTTAACTTATTCTAAGAGAAAAAATCTAGAATCATGTTTCATTTATTTGACCTGAAGTCGAAAAAAACGAACTATCATTCAAAGGATTCTAAGTCTAGTATCTTTTATTTCTTTGACTTAATCAAGCAAAGAATTTCACCTTTAAACTTCCAATTTTTAAAAGTACTCTCATTCGTTTCAATTATCAAACTAGAACCCAGAATGTTAAATTGTTTCGTATTTATTTGAACACAATTTAAACAAATAGTTTAAAACTATTTTGTAACATACAACCACATGACATCTCTATCCCTAAGTTCCAATGCTACAATTTATACCACCACCTTCATTTGTTTAGCTCAATCAAGCAATATACCTTTTAGCTCTTGGCCCATAAGCATTAGCTCTCTTATTTTATACAAATCAAATAGGAGGTCTCTTTTCTTTGGCCTCAAAGTCATCGGCTCACTTGCTTGATCTAATCAAGAGCATGCTTCCTTCCTTCTTGGCCTCAAAGCCAATGATCACTGTTTGACTCGATCAAGTATTTGATTTCTTTATCTTAACTCTAAACTTTAAATTTTCATCACTTAATACTGACCCCACATAGTAGGATAAAGGCTTGTTGCTGTTTGTTGTTGTTGAATTAAAAAGGGTGATTTTATCCTTTCTTTTAAATTTTAAATTTTAAATTTCAATTTGAAAGTCTTTATTAAGGGTCTTGATTCTAAAATTTATCTAGCTCAATTAGATGAATTTTATTAAATCCTAAGTAAAACCCTTAAGCAAATTAACTCAACCAAATTAAGAAAAATTATCTTCCTCTTAATTAAATATTGAGAGAATCACTAAAATATATAAAAATTACTTAAGTTCTCTTGATTCAATGATGCATCATTAAACCTCAAAAGGAAGAACATTCACACACTAGACTCAAAACACTATAAATGACATGTTTGCCTCAAAGCAAGCAGTGTTCATTCTGTTGATTCTTTATTTTATTTTTTTTTTAATTAATTATAATTAAAATTCTGTTGATTCTTATAATCCTTTAAAAATATGAAATATCTTTGAATTTTAAATAAAAACTTTAATCCCAAATAACTTAAAGTATAATAAACCTTGAATTAAAACTAAATCTCTTTCTATTTCACAATAAGACAACACATCAATAATAGTGCAAGGGCTATTACACCACTAGATGCATATCCCCTTAGTTATCTTAGGAGTAGGATCTGTTTCTAAGCATAAGATTATAATGTTTAGTTTGAGATTATGATTATTTGATAAATTATTTGTGTTATGGGACTTGCACTTAAGTTTTCAAGTAAAGTATATGTTTTTCCATAAAGGCGCCATGCCAAAAAAGGGGTGAAAAAGTTGAAATTAGTCATTTAACAACATTTGCTTGCAAGCACTGCTCATATGCTAAAGTAGGCCAGGCCAATAGGTTTAAAAAATTAGGTCGAAACCATCAATGCAATGCAAATTTTTTGAAATTGTGATGTATGAGGCATGTTAAAATGTTCTTAATTTGTATTGTGCAAGGAAGAGTATTTTCTTCACTTTACAAATGTAATCATTTGGAGTATTAGAAGTTAAATAGGACTTTGGAATATAGCAAAGAAACAATGAACAAGAAAGATAAATTCTAAAGTGAAGCTTTAGATACATCAGAAGCCGAATGAAAACCACCAAGCTATATATAATTGGTTGTATGAGACAAGCAACTCAACTATTATTTTATTTTTCTAGTTGCATAAAAGACCTCTACTTTATTTTATGATAAATTTTTGAGAAAATGATCCAAAAGGTCCCTCAACTCTTTATGAGGGGCCAAAATGATCCCTCAACTCTTTATGAGGGGCCAAAATGATCCCCAACTCTTTTGAGAGGCCAATTGATCCCCAACTCCTAAAAAAGGGGCATTTTTTGTCATAACATTAAATTTTGGGATTAATGGTGTTAAATCAAGGGGTATTTTGATTATTTTTAATTAAATTATTTATTAAATATAATTTTTAATTAATAGTTTTTTTTTTAAATATATTAAATATTTTTAATTAAAAATATTAATATCTAATTAATCTATATGATCCTAAATTAAAATTTAAAGTAGTAATAAATTTATTAATAATTTTTTATTAAATAAATGTTTAATATTTTTTTCAAAAAGTAATATTATTTGAAAATAATATAATAAAATTAAATTTAAAATGTTAAAATACCCCTTATTTAACATCATTAACCCCAAAATTTGATTTATTACCAAAAAACTCTTTTAAAAGAGTTGGGAGACCAAATTAGTCCTCAAAAGAGTTGGGGACAATTTGATCCCTCACCAAAAGTTTCGGGACCATTTAGGTCCTTTTCTATAATTTTTTTTTTTGTAATTGATTGTATAATTGCTTTAAATGCGCATTAGAAATGTATGTTTTCTAAAGTTTCTTTTGATACTTTGCTTATAGGTGCCAAAACATTTTGCGATAAAATTCTTAGAATTAATTTTTACCCATTAAATATTATTAATCTTAAAAGAAATCAAAAATAATATTTTTTAAATAAACTTATATAGCTATCCAAAAATAAGCTGACTTTTTTAAAACCAAACGAAAGCAAAAGCTTCCTTATGGATCTTAGTATGCAATTCAATATCTAACTGATGCTTGCCAATAAGAATGTGTTATTTCAAAATTAGCAGCAAACACATGTATTTGCTAATAAACATTATATGCATAGCCGTGAGTGTGCATACATATGAATAAAAGCCCTCACATAAGATGTAAAATAAAAAAAAATGCATTAAAAGTCAAAGATGCATATCCTTATGGTCAAACATCTAAGCTTAAGTGATTAAGTTTTAAGTACTCTACTCTTTCCTAAAATCAAAACAACCTAACCTATATTGTATGTGCACGAAGATTAGGATTATATGGCTTTAAAAGCACTTAAAATAGATTTGGATGGTCTTCATTTTGAAGCAGAATGTAAGATCACAAGTCTGAGTTCATAAGCTTTATACATCTTGATAAATTTTGATTCGAATTATTACCTATCATGGTTCTCACCTTATATATAGGGTCTGAGGATGATTTTTTTCTCGAGTTACTTCAAAAAGTATCATTTTCCTAATTATTTTCTCAATCTTGTGTTATTTGAAAATTAGTCACAATCTCCTAAATCAAATTGATCAACTTAACATAAATTCAATCTCAAAAGTAAATACAACATAATATAATATTGAGTACATTTGAGTTTCTCATAATCAAAATATCTCTTGCTCTTAATCTTTCTTCCTCTGACTCTACACAAAATTAATTCTAAATTGATCCAATTATTCTTGAAATTCTAAAGACTAAATCTTTGAAATAAATTTCTTGAAATTATTAAAAATGTTGTCAAAATATGATAACAAAATATAAATACTATTTTTAATAAAAAATTTCCTCAAGGGCAAAAAAATTTATAATTAACCATAAAGGCTTTGCCTTATAGGGAAAGGGCAACCCAGAATAAAAATAAACCCTATTAAATTAACATATTGTCCTTTATGATAAGATTTTAATTTTTGCGCCGTACTTGATCTCAATGTTCCAAAACCTTTATAAGGATATAAAAATTTCCCATCACTTATAAATGACAAATAAAAATTACATAACATGGCAACAATGTAACAATCAAGGGCAGAAGTTCATGACTGTAATAGGTATACATAAGTACGATCATAATGCCACGTCATTCAACATAAAGCATTTAACCAGCTAGCATGATCCATAAGTCAAGATTTTTCTTGAGTAATACATGAATAGATACCTGGAGGAAATGCAAGGCCTGAAAGCAATACTTCAGATAAACAAGCATTCTGTACCGTTTCAATATTTTCAAAAGTCAATTTAAGAAAGCAACATGAAAATTTAAAAACAAAATTATTATGAACTGCTGCTGAAAATGAATGGAGCACAGAAACATGTATGCTTCATTAATTTTTTCAAGGCAACGGTGTGCCAAGTAGACACAGCTCCGTCATTAACGATGTAAATATTAAAAGTTGGTTTAAAACTGCCAATAGCAGAGAGGTTTTATGCAGTAAAACCCACAGATCAGACTCACATTATGGTGACCAATTGTTAGTCCACGGTCTGCCATTAAAAACATTTGTCATACAATATAAAAGGAAAATCCAGAAGACGCAGAAAGAAAAAAATAACATTCTCAACACAATAGTGTACGCCAAACTGACAAGTCAAGCAACGCATGCATGATGTTTGTATCCATAGTTCATCAACCCAAGATTGTTGGTTTGATATTCATCTGAAGAACTGATAGAGGTCCAACAGCCAAGACGGATAAGATCCTGCAATTAACTTTAGCCTCCATTTAACTAATTCCCATGATCACACAATAAGACGGAAAAAAGTTTTAATCAATATTAGCATGTTTTAATATTTGAAATAAAACCAAAGCATCGTCGAATCAAAGAAGGTTAAAGTAGAGGTTAAAAAAGTTCGTCTATGCAAATGTAGAAAAACAGCCCAAGCTCTAAAAAAAATTGTCAATATCCTCCACATATCTAAAAAATCCCATTGAAAAAAAAGGGCAAAAAGCCCAGACAATGCATCATAAAGAAACAAGCACAATAAACATGAACGCTATACTATGGAAATGTAACAGCACTTTTCACAAGAAATGAAAAAGAGCCATAATGGAATACCCGTAAGAAGCATCATCCACATTCGAAATAATTCTGCACAACCAACAAGAGCTCCTCAAGAGTGCCTTAAAATCATCTAAGCCTCTATTGAAAAGATAATCAGTGCACCATACAATCCATGTTCCCGGCATAACCTCACAACCTGAACAAGAAATAATAAATCTGTAAGTAATGTATTTGACCCAAAAAGAAAATAGAAACAGTGGCAGGCTAAATGAATGATAACTCACAAGCTCATCTCAACATCACCTGATTAAAATCCAAGGAAGAAATGCCATGTGAAGAACACACTGTTCAACTCGCTCTAACCACCCTTTGCTACTATATAATGCTCTACCAACGCTTGCATGATCAACAAGTTAAACAGAAAAATAAATTAAGGAATCCAACTTGAAAAAAAAAAAGTTAAATATTCACAATTATAACCAAATATTTGCAGAAGGTACCTCAGGAGTAAACATCCTACAATATCCCTTAATATATATGGCTCTAAAATCTCTAAAAAAGTGCTGCAACTCACAAAATATAATGCCTACTAAGCAACTTATAAGTTAATTTAATATCCAAAAAATGCAAATACATAACTACACGGCCCCAAGTAGGTCAAAGGCTAAGATTTAAGATATTTGATAATAGTTAAACAACAGAACAGAAAAAAGCATACTAAAGCAATGAATACACGTAGGCCCAACGTGCTTCTGAAATATTTTTTCTGATTGCAACATCAGTTCACGGACATGTTATTATGCATTTTTTAATCAAAATTCTACTGCATGGCTCCTTCACAAAAATGTTTATAGACACCTTTTCATGAAAATGCAGCTGTAGGCCATCAATTCTAAAAGGTGGAATGAACTCCCTGATAAATGGAATGGAAACATAGAATGAAAAAAGGAGCCAAATGAGGCGGTGCTCCTGCCTTCGGACAGCCCCACCATGGAATCTTAATCTGGAAACTAAATGGATCAAAGGGCAAAGAAGACAAGAAAATAAGGAGACGTGCAATGATGCTTGCTGCCAAAGTATCTAAATGCACCATACGGAGGCAAACCCTCCACTAAACTACAAAAAGACTTCCTTGAATAAGTACTTCATCCCCTCTACTCTAATTCAAACAGTTGAGCAAGCACTATGAGATTGGTAGGACGCAGTGCAGAGGCTAGGAAACGCATTAGATCAAAGCAATGTGCATGATGCACTATCTGTGAAGTTAGCAAAGGAATAACTGAAATACGAATTTTTTTCCAAGTGGGAAAGGAGAAGACTACCAGAGTGGAGCTATAACAAAAATGATGTTGCAGAGTATTCCTATGCGTTCCTGTGTTTTTCTTTAAGACCAATCTTTACGAAAGCATATGTAGACTTTGGTCCCATACAACATTTTAAATATAATAAAAAGATCCATTAAAGACTGATAGATGTGCATGGAATTGGTGGTAACACTTGAACGCGTTGCGAAACACAGAAAAAGGCTATGCCACATGACAGGAGATAAAAGAGGAAAGGAAAAATTTGGCAGCAGATATGTGGAAGGAAGGAGATGGAACCTATCTCCAGGCTCTGCCTCTCCAGTGTATGTTAAGTTAAAGCTTAATAAAGAAACAAGTTTTTTAATTTCATTTGTATGTGTGGTACATGTAACATAAGTAATCATACATTTCATAACAATTTGTTTATGTTAGATAATTTTTTGGCTCAATCGAAAAATGTTTGTATTTACACCATTTATATCGTAACAATTCTAAGCAAAAAGAAACAGTTAATCAAGACTTCCTGTTAACTGTTCTATATATTTATTATGCAGAAGATGCATGTATCACGGAGACTTAAGAGATTTTTATACCTTCATGTGAACAGCAACAAATTTTGAGAATATTCCATCAAACAAAAGGTTAGTCCTTTTTAGTGAACACAAAATTTCTACTGCGACCCCCCAACACGAGCATACTGCTCCGCTATCTCCGAGCGCACAGAACTGTCAGTAATGCTAGGGTCTTCATTTAAAGCTAACTTATCTATTTGGTTGTAAAAGGCTATGGAAATATAAGAGAACACTTCATCAACATACAACAAGATCAATTCAACTAGGTAAGGCATTATGCCTCCCGATAGCATTGACTGTTCTAGGGAGATCTATACTCCGAGTGCATGGCCCATAAAAGTCTCATGCCATGTCTAATGCACCCATCCAGTCACCAGCCTTTGAAGAACCTGAATTCGTTCCTTCCATGGGAGAAGACGAGAAATTATAAGATGCATGGGTCCAAGTATGTAGATTGTAGCCCCTCTTACTGCTACTGAATATAGGTAAGCTTTCTCTGGATTTCCAAGGTATTCATATAGTGGGTATGATACATAATGAAATCATCCATGCTAGAGCAATCTACGGTAAGATTTGTACGATGAATCTCTGCTCCATCCCTTGAAAACAAGCAGAGTTGCCTCTGATAGTAGAACCACTAACATCTGTAATAAAAACAACAATCACTCAACAAAGAAAGAATGAAGGAAGATAGCTTTGACCTATAGTTAATTACCTGATCATCCAACCTGCAAACACCTATTGTGTGCTATCCAGGATCCACTCTTGTTGCTTTCTCATCTTTGATTTAGCCAACCTGGCTATCTGGATTTTCTTATCCCAAGCTATTGCAAGCCATGCAACTTAATCTATGCATCTAAGATCATATTAAATGCAATTAAGTAATATTTTCAACGAACAGATCACAAAAAAAATGTAAAAAGTTGGATGGAATTCTTACCTTAAGAAGCATCATGAGAATGGCCTATACACTCCATGCTGCATAAGGCATGGAACCTTCTAGCACTCCATCTGGTTTGGAAAGGTTTTCATAAACTTCCACAGAAGGACTAAGCCTTACCTTAAAGAAGCACGCAACATAGATTAAAAAAAAAGAAAATTTAAAACTTCTTAGATCAAGCATCAATTACACTAAATAAATGCTTTCTACTGTTCACGAGCATCAGATGGCAATTTACCACTAGAGCATTTTGGTTGTAGCAAAAACGACCACACCTTCTTCAACTATGGAGGGGTTCCCATTGAATAGCTTCCATCCAGTGTCACCCCACAACTACACCGCCAACCTACCACCTAGACCACCGGAAGGACCGAGGGATAGCCTTGAGCAGATGTGCTACCAACATCTTGAGAATTATCCATCACAATAGGCATGCACACAAAACAGTACCATTTTTTGACCATCTAGAAGGCACTGTTGAAGAAACAACAAGATATTATAGTAACCAGAAGCTGACAAAGACGCAGAAATTGGGGTAGCTGCATTAAGAAATAAAAAATAAAGCAGTATATGTTTTCGTTAACCTGAGTCTTAATGGAGAAATGGTGAAGAATGAGCAAAGAGGAAGTGTGGAGCAAACAAGACCCTTGGATCGCCTGTAACAGCTTTGAATTGGCGTGAAACTTGTGAATCTTGCTCCAAAACAAAGTATGTGTTACCGGTGCATTAGCTCCCCGGTGATAACTTTTGCTGAAGTCCCTCTCTGTACATCCCATATAGTTAGATGGCCATCACTGTACCCAACTAGCAGTAGGTCACCCTGTTGATTGAAACACATGGAAGTCACGGCTACTGGAATTTTCTCACCAGATGAACCAAATGTCAGCATCTGAAACAAAAAATTTTGATTTTTTTAATCGGAACAATTATTAGCAGTGGCTTGCAGAATCAAAATAAAAAAGACTGAATAAACCACTAAAATAAGATAAAGATTTGCAATTCGTAGGCAGGTTTGGAAACTCAACCGCCAATAGAAAATGTTAAATACACAGTTTTCCTTGCACCTATGGCAATATGAACATGATCATGACACAAATTAAACGCAGACATACAGCATATCGTGAATAATCAATAGAAAAGAAGCATACGGGATGGAAGTATTAGAAAGTTAAAAAATTTTATTAGCTTAAAAAATACATCACATGTATTGAAATGCATATCAGCATTGAAAAGAGAGATTATTTATCACCAAATCATGCACAAAACGTGAGAAATTTATTGACGAGATTCAAAATAATTTGATGTAAAGGATAAGGCCCAATAACAAAAGGATAAAAGCAGCACAAAAAAAGCATGGAGCTAAACAGGTAATAATGCACATTGATTCATCTAATCTTTGTTGTAAATGCACCACATTAAAGGGGTACAAGGGGTGCTTAAATTTTTTTTTTTTTCTGATAGATCCAAAATAGGCATGGGAGGAAAAGTGTCACCATGCTACCCCCATCAGCCAGTCTGAAACATTTGCCCAACAGACAACACAGACGCCATAGTTGTTCCACATAACAGGACAAGGCTTCTGCTTTAGGATTCATGAAGGAAAATGAACAATTATGGCTATGGACTGTTTCCAGAAGTAAATGTGCCAGCAAAGAGTGTTCTTTTGACATCAAAAATCAAAGGGCAATTTAGTGCACTCCAATAATACGACAGGAGATAAAAAAAAATGATTTTACAACATCAATATTATATATGAAAAATAATGACCACTAGCATAATCATCTAAGTGGAATATTTGAGGAAGAAAAGGGCTTAGCCTTCCTTAAACATACGCAGTAGCTCCGTTAAATAAGAGAGAAACAAATAATCAAACATATAAGCATCATCATTCTGATCATCATCATTTATTCCATGCCACTTATCAAATTCAGCTATCTGAAACCAACTTCAAAACAAATTTCTATCTTTTTTTCATTTTTCCTTGCAAAAGCTTCTATTCCAAATTTATAATTGTTGAAATTGTTGAGACTCCCGAGTCAACCAATCTGATAGAGATTAATGAGCATATAGACAATGGTTAAAACGTTTAAATCAATTCTCTTATAACCTTTAAATTTTAATCCACGGCCCCACTACTCTTCTAGCCGCAAGCCCCTTGAGAATTTTTTTCCCCTGTTTTTATGTCATTAGCATTGATTTATCATATTTTAAGACTTTTGGAAAAGTCTATATATGCTTACGCACTAATCATAAGAAATTCAAAGTTAATTTATCATATTTCTACTTTTACATAGAATCAGAGCGAGGTTAGAGTTTTCATTTTTTCAACATTTATTCTCTTTTTCCTCCTTTCTTGCCAAGATTTTCCTTCCTTCATTATGTTTGATTTCTTTGTCTTACCTCAAAGGATACAACCATCATAATGGTTAAAATCTAATCAAGAGAGAACTCCATAGGCTACAAGCCTCATATTGCTTGAATGGAAGAAACAACTTAAGTGTCCCAAATTGAAGATCTTTCTACAGGAAAATGGCAACATACATCACCTTGTGGATCCTCCTCAAGAATTGAAGGGCCCAGAGGTGTAATTAGTGATAAATCAAATTTTTGATCATGATATGGTTGTGGAGTATCATAATCTTGAAATCAATGAGTCGTTTATGCTCTTGTCACTGCAAATAAGTTTAAGATTCCGCCAAATAATATACTCAAGAGTGAAGGATGCAGCCCTCATATACGAGATAAAACTAATCTCAATAACCAAGGAAGATAATCTTCTTGTTATTGAATATTTTAATGTGATAAAGGTTCTTTGGCTTGAACATGACTATTACCAAGATTTCAAAGATGACATGCTACGATAATACGTTAATTCTCAAGAAATTTGTAGAAAGAGAAAGATGTTTGAGTCATTGCAATAGTCAATATGACTTCAATCAAGTTTGTGTCAAAATTTTAAGCAGAAAAAACATATTACCATTAAATGAGTTTCCATCAAACTCCCAAGGTAAGAGATTTACATAACTTTTCACCTAAAGAAGGAGAAAAACTTTCTTTCAAAGCATTTATTGTGCAACTACTACAAAAAGAAATGACACATCAAAGAAAAAAGTTAAAAATTCCACGTGAAACCTCTAAGTATGGTGGAAACAATGAAGGTTTTATAAAAAGGGCAAACTTATCTTGGGGAATCATAGACCTCAAGTAAAAAGAAATTGAGAAATTAAGGAACTTCCTCAAATATCTATAAAAATCACCCAGATCATATTGCCTAAGTTAAAATAGTTTGACTTCTAACTACATATTTTTAGCACTAAAATAATCCTCCCGCACATTCTAGATTAGAAGTCCCTAACAACTTGATCAACTTTGTTTATTTTTAAAACCTACAAATCCTACCCAACAGTGGAAAAATAAAAATAGTCATGGTCCCCTACAAGTTGAAGGCAAAGAAAAATATTTTAATTTCATCCATATTTACCCTCAGTGATGTACAACATAATCCTCATCTTGCAATAAGTCTTCTACAATCCGTAAAATCATTAAAGATCATAATTACAGGTAACCTTTTTCCTAACCATTGTGTATTTCAGTACCTCAGTACAGGAAGATGATTGGGCAACCTAGAAAAAAATGGTGAGCTATATCTTCTTAAGTCATAAATCACTTTTCATGTTCTTTCATTTACATACTATATAGAAGCCATATAGGAACATTAGTTTAGGACATCCCTCTTTCAAAACCCTACAACGTAATGTAGGTTTCTTTCTCTCTTAATGAATTAAAATATGAAAAAAAAAATTATTATGAAACTTATGAAATTGTTCACTCTGACATTTGGACTCCTAAAATCTCCAACATTTTTTGGGATACAGTATTTGTCCATCTTTATTGATGATTGCTTCATATTGCATGGATATATCTTATTCTCCTCCTTTTTTATAGTCATGATACAAACATAAGTCAATATTAACATCAAAGTATTTTAGACTATTAATATTTATGATTATTTTAATCAAACATTATTATTTTTTTTCATAAAGAGACACCACCACCAATCTTCCTATCCTAACACATCCTAAAAAATAGATTGGTAAAAAATCATCATTTTTTGGAATATAGTAAAACTCTTCTTTTCCAAAAACAGTGCTAAAAAATACTAGAGAAGTAGTCCTAACTTCCACATACCTAATCAATAAAATGCCTTCAAGAGTGATTGACTTCAAAAGTTTTTCAAAACTATCTAGTTGTACTTCATTCCCACAAATAACTTCCTCTCAAAAAATTCACCAAAATTCCTTGGTGCACTACTAATGTCCACTCCACAAATAGTAAAACGTAAACTTGATCATAGAGCCCCAAATATGCCTGTATTGGTATTCCTTCACTCAAAAAAGATATAATTGATATTGTCGCCACCAAAAAAAAATCTAAAAAATGTCACCTTCAATGAGACATAAAGTTTTTTCAATCAAACTCATCTTCAGGAGAAGACCTCTCAACTGGAAGATAATTTAATAAAACATTTATCTTTCACCTGCATTATCAACACAAATTTAATAAATCCAGATACTATATCCCTTCAAGTTTATATATGAAGAATAAGCCCACGTTAAATCTCAAATAAGCTCAAGACTTGAAATTGTTAATGGGTAATAAAGATCAACCTATCGCTATACATTCTCCTCTATATCTCATCTTCTAAACACACATCTTTTTAAAAAAATCATACCTATGAAGTCTTCCTCATAACCATAAGCTTCAATTTCATTACAATATCATTAATCCTAGCTGAGACACTTGAAAATAGAATTTAAAGGATGTCGTGAGAGAAGAAATGAATGGAAAATAGTCATAGTTGGGCGATCATTGAATTACCAAAACGAAAGAAAAATATAGATACAAATGATTTTTTTTTTTTGTTAAATATAGAGCAAATGAAAGTTTGAATCGGAATAAATGAATTGGTAACCAAAAGACATAATCTAATGGAGTCGACTACCAGAAACTTTTGCTCCTATTGCAAAAATGAATACAATATGAATCTTATTTCTCTATAGCCAATAATTGTGAATGGTTCATACAATAATATGACATAAAAAAATGTTTTCTTATATGGGAACTTAGAAAAAATTTACATGGACCCACCACCAATATTTGATCGTTATTTTTTCTTTGTTTGCAAATTAAAAAAAAAAGCTCTATATGAACTTAAATAATCTTTGAGGGCATAGTTTAACAAATTCATAAAAATCGAATGAAGCAAAATAAACGATACCAATGGATTTATATCTTCTTCATAAAATACTCCACTGATGGTAAAATCTCAATTTTTTATTGTATACATATGATAAAAATTTTATAGGAGATGGCAATGAAAAAAGAGAGTCTCACAGAAAAAGCTTCCCGAATAATTTGATATCAAAGAGTTGGCAAGCTAAAAATACTTTTTGGGCATAGAAGTTGTTCAAAGTGAAAAAAAAAAATGTTCCCCTCTTAACAAAAATGCCATAATCTACCGAAAGAAACAAAATGAATGATTGCAAATTTTTATTAACTCTCATTGATCAAGGTCAAAAATGGAAGCAAACAAAGAATAAAAAAGAATAGCATAGGGCAGTGTCAAAAATTAATTTAAAAACTGATCTATATCACACCCACCAGAAATTACATTTAGAGTAAGTCTCATCAATCAATTCATGCACAGACCTAAAGACTGTCACCTTCAAACAACTTATAAATACTTAAATATCGTAAAACAAGTCCAAGCAAAAGAATTTATATAAAAATTAGTATATTTCACAAATTGAAAGATATTTGGATGCAGACTATACAGGAATCACTAGTAGATATATATATTCACAACTGGTATTGTACATTTTTTGGAAAAAAATAATCTCATAACACGGATAAACAAAAAACACACTATTGTTTCAAGATCCAGTGCTAAATTGAACTTAAGAGTTATTGCCCAAGAAGATGTGAGCTTTTTATGGATTAAAACTATCTTGGAAGATTTAAAAATCAACATACAAAGGTCAATGAAGATATATTGTGGCATTACATTTGCCACAACATTACACATAATCCAGCACAACATGATCATACCAAGCATATGGATGTGGATGGGCATTTCATAAAAAAGAAATTAGAAATTGGTTGATTTGTACTCTAATAATGTCAACAGAAAACCAACTTGCTTACATTCTCAACAACAGACTCTACAACCCTACATTCAAAACTATTAAAAGCAAACTGGAATGTAAAATTATACTATTCAATTTGAGGGAGAGCGTTGAAAGACTGTGAAACCTAATAATCAACCAATCTTAGCAGAGATTCTTGCGGACACAGATTAATGATCTAACCATGTATCGATCCTCTTATACCCTTTAATTGCAATATGTGTGGCTCCTATCATCTTCGGCCGCTGGTCCTTCTTAGGGACTTTCGTCTTTTTTTTGGTAATTAGCTTTGATTTATTTCATTATAAGGCTTTTGGAAAAGTATATACATACATCCACACTTGTAGAAAATCAAGCAATAAAATTCCAAATATTTTTTTATATTTCTATTTTCTATAATAACATATGGTTTCGAAGATTAGAAAACTTGGGAATCCAATGTAGTCCACGTTGACCAGTTTACAACAAACAAATTGAAGTTGAACTCCAATCTCCTGAAGGTAAATTACTAAGAAACTAGCACTTAAATTGCTAAAAAACATAAATTAAAAACAACAATTAAACAGCAAATTTTCACTTTACTAGTAAATTAAACTCATAAAACTAAAATAAGCACAGGAATTACCTCTCAAAAATGGAATAAGCATGTAACAGCCATTGAGCTAAAGGAAGTATATCAACAAAGAAAAAATTTCACTTCTTTCTTTCTGGCAAACAAGAATCTGCAAGTCATCAATCAGAAGTGTGGAAAGGCTTACAAAAAAGATTAATGCTGGGTCAAAGTAATATGGAATACAGCTCTTTAAATGATCTGATACTACTTGAGGTGAGGTTTGCATATGGAATACTGCTCTTTAAAGGCTTACTGTTTTCAATCAAGAGATGAGGCACATATGCGGGACCAATTCATACAAGAGAAAGGCGTTATTGGAACTTCAACTAGCAAGTTTTCTTGATTGAAAAGAGTACAAAATCCAAACATGAAATAAGCTTATGCCCAACCCTTCTATTGGAGTGGAGGGGGGTAGCGGCTAGAAGTAGATTACCAATAGATGAAGAGACTCCTTTTGTTAAAGATGCATGAATACATTATTGAAAAGCTAAAGAGGTATCACATTGAAAGATATATCTATGTAACTCTTCCTGAATGTGAAATTTAGGAATGCAAGAGATCATTATGAAATACAAAAAACAAGATCAACTTGTTATAAATCTCCAGATCACTAAAGAATTTCAATGCAAAAATATCTTTTCTCGGAAACAATTTTTGCGAGCACAGAAAAATATTCATGTTCTTAAATTGGCGTGATGGAACTCATCTAAAATCATGAGGAGATATGTATTTCAAGGTCGGCTAAAGACATCAAAGGCTGCATTGAGGTCCACTTAAAACATCCAAAGGTGCATAGTCAGATGTTGCATCTTACCATGCCATAAGAATTACTCATTACAAAACAAGGTACAACAAAATTATTTTTCATGATCAAAATATTGATGATGACGACCAAAATAGTTTGCCTATTCGTAGGGCACACCTTTCTTTTTAGTTGTTTGTGTCTCTACTAGACGAAGGCACTAAGGACAATTAACCATCGAATAATAGCTCTAATGAGGAAAAATTCTTAAAAAATTAGAAAACCTAGGTCTATTGGCCATGTGTTTGTGAATGATGAAACTATTAAGCTATAAATCCGAATAAGAAAACCACTATGGATGCTTTACAACCCAAAAACCTTGATTTCCTCTTCATATATCCATTAAAATCCAGTGATTTCTCATGGATGATTTTCATTTAAAAATCCAAAAAAGAAGATGATCAAGCGTCAGTTTATTGGATCCATGTCCAATAGCTACCCATACATGAAATTGCATTCACATTGGATCCTATTAGACCGGTCCAGCCGGTCCGCACGGGACCAGCAATTCGCAACTGAGGCGGGATCTCCGCCTCCTGCGGAGATTGAGCGGCCCGTCCGCCCACGTAGAGCCGTTTATGAAGTTTTTTAAGGGTTTTGAGAGAGAAATTTGAATGTAGGGACTGTTTAGGGATTTCCTTTTGATTTGTATGCATTAAATAGCTGACTTTCCTAGGGTTTGAGGATCTTGAATTTGGCTGAAATTTGAGATCTATTAGATTTAGGTTTTCTTTGGGCTCTAGCGGCGTCTAGAGATTTGGGAGAGATCGATCCTCCTCTCGAATTGAGGATCAATTGTATCTTGCGATTTTATTCATTGTCTGGTGGAATACAAGTCTTTTCTTGAGTTTTTTCTCAGATTTTCCAGGACAAGTGCTGTTTTTCTACTGTAAACAGCAGATTTCTGTTGTTTTCCTGCTGTGGACAGTCATTTGGCTGCTGTTTGTTCGCCGATTTGGGTTAGGTTTGCTTGCGAACTCAAGTATTACCTTAGGATTACTTGCAAACTCAAATATTTCCTATCAAATTGGTATCAGAGCATCGTTTTTGGGACCTTAAGCGACTGAAATCCTGATTTTTCAGCAAGCTTTTGGCTTCCAAAAGTGATATTTTTGAGATCCGTTGGGAAGAAAGATGGCCGAAAAGAAGGTTGACATCTTGGAAGGCGAAGTCGGCCAATTGAAAGCCGATTTGGAGGAAAGATTATGCAAATTTCAAAATCAAATCACCTCCAACAATGAAAGGTTGGAGGGGAAGTTCACCGCGATGGAGGAAATGATGAAGAAACTACTTGAAATGAAGACCAATCCAGCGACATCGGAAGTTAGGGAGACTCCCGACGGCCATGGCATGGGAAGAAATCCGAACCCCTTGAGGGGGAGGAGAAATTTGGAGGTGGAGATCCTGGAGGAGGAAAACGACATGCCCCTTCTAGAACCGCTTTCTAGAGAGGAGATGAGTAGGGGATACGACCAACGGGAGGCTGATTTGGTCGGAAGGAGGGAAGAATTCAATCGCCAAGGTGCTGAATTTGAAAGAATCCAGTGTTGAGGTGCTGAATTTGAAGGGGGAATGGAAGAAATTCATCGCCGAGGTGCTGAATTCGAAAGGATTCAGCGTCGAGGGACTGTTTTTGAAGGAAAAAGGGAGGAACGTCATCGTCGAGGTGCTGAATTTGAAGGAATTCAGCGTCGAGGTGATGATTTCGAAGGAAGAAGAGGTGAGTATGAAGAGGGATTCGAATATAATCGTCGGAGGGATGATCGAGACACTTGGGGGACTCTTCCCCTTCGAGGAATGGGAGGTTATGAAGGGTACCTGGGAAACGGAGGAGACCCACGGGTGAGAAAGCTGAAAATGCCCGTCTTTGAGGGCGAAGACGACCATGGCTGGATCTACAAAGGGGAGCGTTACTTCGCTGTCAACGGGTTGACAGATGATGAAAAATTGACCGCGGCGGGTCTGTGTTTGGAAGGGAAAGCTTTAGCATGGTATCAGTGGCGTGACAGAAGGGAGTCCATCCGGAGCTGGATAGAGTTCAAGGATTGCTTATTAGAGCGTTTCCGAACCGACGAGGGAGGAGACTTCTATGAGCAATTCTTTGCCTTGACTCAAGAAGGGACTGTGGCAGATTATCGGGATCGGTTTGAGTACTTGGCAAGCAGATTGGATCACATTTCAGAGTCAGCCTTAGAAGGGAACTTTATGAAGGGGCTGAAACCAGAGATCCGAATAGCAGTCAGGGTACTGGAGCCGAGGAACCTGGGAAAGGCTATGGAGCTGGCGTAGTTGGTAGAAGATCAGAAAAAAGCAGAAAGAGGGGCTCGAGGAAACTGCTCAGGAGGCTCTTACAGGACGACAACCACTCTTCTAGCACCCAAGGGGCCTGCATCAAGCAACAGTAATGAGACCACCCGGGAGAAGCCAGTAGGAGTTGGGAGTGGGGAAAATTTCAAAAGACTGACAGAGAAGGAGATGCAGGATAAGAGGACAAAGGGGTTGTGCTTCAGATGTGATGAGAAGTACATGCCGGGGCATAGGTGCAAGGACCGAACTCTTTAGGTTCTCCTTGTCTGTGAAGATGAGGAAGACGAGGAGGGAGGTGGGACCAGATTTGAAGAGGAGGAGAAGCTGCATCTGGATGTGGCAGAAGTCTCTCTGAACTCTGTAGTGGGATTCACTCCGAGTCACACTATGAAAGTAAAAGGAGAGATAGCTGACCGTGAGGTGGTTGTGCTAATTGATAGTGGGGCTACCCACAATTTCATTTCCACTCAGGTCATTGACCAATTGGGAGTGAAGTTGGTGGACACCGGTTGCTATGGAGTGATGATGGGTACAGGGAAGGTGGAGAAAGGTCAGGGGATCTATAGAGGAGTGGTGTTGACCATCCAGGAGATTGAAGGGAGGATTTTCTCCCACTAGAGTTGGGAAGTACTGATGTCATCCTGGGAATGAAATGGTTGTAAACTTTGGGGGAAACCAAGGATAATTGGGGAGCACTCACGATGGAATTAATGGTGGATGGGAAAAAGGTGGTTATAAGGGGAGATGCAGGGATATCCAAAGCCAGGACATCACTTGAGACCATGGTTAGGGACATACAAGAGGTGGGGGAAGATTATGTGGTGGGACTACACAGGTTGGATGCGATCATATTGGAGGAGGGAGGGGATGTTTCTCTGTCCATGCAACCCTTGGTTCAGCAATACATTGAGGATTTTCAATCACCACGAGGATGGCCACCTCCGTGGGAACACGAGAATTTCCACCTTGAGGACAAGGTGGATTTTTGGGAGGGGAGTATTGTTAGACCAGTCCACTGGACCAGTCCAGCAGGTCCGCACGGGACCGGCAATTCGCAACCGAGGCGGGATCTCCGCCTCCTGCGGAGATCGAGCGGCCCGTCCACCCATGTAGAGCCGTTTAGGAAGTTTTTTTTAGGGTTTTGAGAGAGAAATTTGAATGTAGGGACTGTTCAGGGATTTCCTTTTGATTTGTATGCATTACATAGCTGATTTTCCTAGGGTTTGAGGATCTTGAATTTGGCTGAAATTTGAGATCTATTAGATTTAGGTTTTCTTTGGGCTCTAGCGGCGTCTAGAGATTTGGGAGAGATCGATCCTCCTCTCGAATTGAGGATCAATTGTATCTTGCGATTTTATTCTTGTCTAGTGGAATACAAGTCTTTTCTTGAGTTTTCTCTCAGATTTTCCCGGATAAGTGCTATTTTTCTGCTGTAAACAGCAGATTTCTGCTGTTTTCCTGCTGTGGACAGCCATTTGGCTGCTGTTTGTTCGCCGATTTGGATTAGGTTTGCTTGCGAACTCAAGTATTACCTTAGGGTTACTTGCGAACTCAAGTATTTCCTATCAGATCCCTCCTTCCTAGGTTGCATATGACCATTGAATCTCTATCAAATGGTTACATGCTTATTTCAATTCATTCAAGTTGTACTATATTCCTATCAAATCATAGGTCATGACAAAATTAGCTTAACGATATGGGTGCTTGCATTTGGTAGGGTTTGTAATTTTTCCTACATTCTAGTGAAATTAAAAAAAATTGAATTTAATTAATTTGAGAAATCATGGAATAATTATGAATCTTTCATAGACCTTCAATTCAAAGGTCGATGTTTCACACCTCATAATGGATGAAATTAATTAAATTCATCATGATTCTTTAAAAACATAGAACAATATAAATGAAGTGATTAACTGCTCTTAACTTAGAGAACTCATAACTGAACATGAAATATTCCTAAAAATGTAAACTTCCTTGCTTTCAAAGTAAGAGATTACACCAAAATTAATCTTACGACCCTCCTAAACCCATAAAAGAAACTTTTCCAAAAAGCTAAAGAATGAATCCAAAAAATTCCCAAAAAAGAACTTTCTTATTAATTCTCTCTCTCCATAAGCAATGTTCTTAAGCTTTTAAAAAGTTCAAGCATTTTTCTATATGGACCTTAGAATCTCCTTTGGGACCAATTCATATTTAGATAATCATATAGTCTCTTTGATTCGAGTAGAATCAAATTCAACTTGAATCATCTACCATTTAAATTCTTTTTGTTTGGTGCTTTTTTAAACTCATTTGAAGCTTTTCAAATAACTTCTAAAGCATTCAAGAAAGAACCAACAATTCTCATGACCAAATCCCATATTCATTTCAATATTTGTTCTAATCAAAATTAATCAATATCTAAAACCCTTATACATGACATAAGTCCTAGCTTTGCTTGTGTTGTTCACTCAATCAATCAAATAATACATCATTCTTGCAATCCATTTGAAAACCTCTCACTCCTTTGAGCAAATCTTAGGATGATCTGGGATTTATTAGAGTCAAATCCAACTTGACCCTTCTCTAAATGATTTTTTCTTGTTTTTTGTTTGCTCTAACTTTATATGGAATCCTCCTATAGTTTTCGAATGAATCCAAAAAAATATTAACACTCCTTAGGTCCAAAACCTAAGCTTCTAGGACAAGACTTTGGCTTGCCCAAAAGAAAACAAGCGGTCATCTTATTCAAACCCAAAGTTGACTTCCTCAAACGAATTCTTCTTGTGTAGTGTTCTTTATAACTTTATTTAACAATCCCCAATATATTTTAATGACTTTCAAAGGACTTTAGCATATGTCGAGTATCCTTCCAAGAGCCAAACAACATTAGACATGCCTTAGATTCGCTTTGGTTGGATTGAACCAAATTTAAAACAAACCTTCTCATTCAAGATCTTTGTTGTAACACTCTAAATCCCATACGGAGGCTCCCAAATAAATCTAAGAGATTATGAATTAGGGTTAACTTATTCTAGAGAAAAAATCTAGAATTCATTTTCATTTATTTGACCTTGAAGTCGAAAAACGAAACTAATCATTTACAAAGGATTCTAAGTCTAGTATCTTTTATTTCTTTGACTTAATCAAGCAAATGAATTTCACCTTTAAACTTCCAAGTTTTAAAAGTACTCTCATTCGTTTCAATTATCAAACTAGAACCCAGAATGTTAAATTGTTTCGTATTTATTTGAACACAATTTAAACAAATAGTTTAAAACTATTTTGTAACATACAACCACATGACATCTCTATCCCTAAGTTCCAATGCTACAAATTTATACCACCACCTTCATTTGTTTAGCTCAATCAAGCAAATAACCTTTTAGCTCTTGGCCCATAAGCATTAGCTTCTCTTATTTGATTCAAATCAAATAGGAGGTCTCTTTTCTTTGGCCTCAAAGTCATCGGCTCACTTGCTTGATCTAATCAAGAGCATGCTTCCTTCCTTCTTGGCCTCAAAGCCAATGATCACTTGTTTGACTCGATCAAGTATTTGATTTCTTTATCTTAACTCTAAACTTTAAATTTTCATCACTTAATACTGACCCCACATAGTAGGATAAAGGCTTGTTGCTGTTGTTGTTGTTGAATTAAAAAGGGTGATTTTATCCTTTCTTTTAAATTTTAAATTTTAAATTTCAATTTGAAAGTCTTTATTAAGGGTCTTGATTCTAAAATTTATCTAGCTCAATTAGATGAATTTTATTAAATCCTAAGTAAAACCCTTAAGCAAATTAACTCAACCCAAATTAAGAAAAATTATCTTCCTCTTAATTAAATATTGAGAGAATCACTAAAATATATAAAAAATACTTAAGTTTCTCTTGATTCAATGATGCATCATTAAACCTCAAAAAGGAAGAACATTCATCACACTAGATCTCAAAACACTATAAATGACATGTTTGCCTCAAAGCAAGCAGTGTTCATTCTGTTGATTCTTTATTTTATTTTTTTTGTTAATTAATTATAATTAATTATTCTGTTGATTCTTTATAATCCTTTAAAAATATGAAATATCTTTTGAATTTTAAATAAAAACTTTAATCCCAAATAACTTAAAGTATAATAAACCTTGAATTAAAACTAAATCTCTTTCTATTTCACAATAAGACAACACATCAAATAATAGTGCAAGGGCTAGTACACACTAGATGCATATCCCCTTAGGTATCTTAGGAGTAGGATCTGTTTCTAAGCATAAGATTATAATGTTTAGTTTGAGATTATGATTATTTGATAAATTATTTGTGTTATGGGACTTGCACTTAAGTTTTCAAGTAAAGATATATGTTTTTCCATAAAGGCAGCCATGCCAAAAAAGGGGTGAAAAAGTTGAAAATTAGTCATTTAACAACATTTGCTTGCAAGCACTGCTCATATGCTAAAGTAGGCCAGGCCAATAGGTTTTAAAAAATTAGGTCGATAACCATCAATGCAATGCAAATTTTTGAAATTGTGATGTATGAGGCATGTTAAATGTTTCTTAATTTGTATTGTGCAAGGAAGAGTATTTTCTTCACTTTACAAATGTAATTCATTTGTAGTATTAGGAAGTTAAATAGGACTTTGGAATATAGCAAAGTAACAATGAACTAGAAAGATAAATTCTAAAGTGAAGCTTTAGATACATCAGAAGCCGGAATTTGAAAACCACCAAGCTATATAATTGGTTGTATGAGACAAGCAACTCAACTATTATTTTATTTTTCTTAGTTGCATAAAAGACCTCTACTTTATTTTATGATAAATTTTTGAGAAAATGATCCAAAATGGTCCCTCAACTCTTTATGAGGGGCCAAAATGATCCCTCAACTCTTTATGAGGGGCCAAAATGATCCCCAACTCTTTTGAGTGGCCAATTTGATCCCTCAACTCCATAAAAAGGGGCATTTTTTGTCATAACATTAAATTTTGGGATTAATGGTGTTAAATCAAGGGGTATTTTGATTATTTTTAATTAAATTATTTATTAAATATAATTTTTAATTAATAGTTTTTTTTTTAAATTATTAAATATTTTTTAATTAAAAATATTAATAATTCTAATCTATAATGATCCTAAATTAAAATTTAAAGTAGTAATAATAATTATTAATAATTTTTTATTAAATAAATGTTTAATATTTTTTTCAAAAAGTAATATTATTTGAAAATAATATTTAATAAAAATTTAATTTAAAATGTTAAAATACCCCTTAATTTAACATCATTAACCCCAAAATTTGATGTTATGACCAAAAAAACTCTTTTTAAAAGAGTTGGGAGACCAAATTAGTCCTTCAAAAGAGTTGGGGACAATTTGATCCCTCACCAAAAGTTTCGGGACCATTTAGGTCCTTTTCTATAATTTTTTTTTTGTAATTGATTGTATAATTGCTTTAAATGCGCATTAGAAATGTATGTTTTCTAAAGTTTCTTTTGATACTTTGCTTATAGGTGGCCAAAACATTTTGCGATAAATTCTTAGGAAATTAATTTTTACCCATTAAAATATTATTAATCTTAAAAGAAATCAAAAAATAATATTTTTAAATAAACTTATATAGCTTATCCAAAAATAAGCTGACTTTTTTAAAACCAAAACGAAATGCAAAAGCTTCCTTATGGATCTTAGTATGCAATTCAATATCTAACTGATTGCTTGCCAATAAGAATGTGTTATTTCAAAATTAGCAGCAAACACATGTATTTGCTAATAAACATTATATGCATAGCCTTGTGAGTGTGCATACATATGAATAAAAGCCCTCACATTAAGGATGTATAATAAAAAAAAATGCATTAAAAGTCAGAAGATGCATATCCTTATGGTCAAACATCTTAGCTTAAGTGATTAAGTTTTAAGTACTCTACTCTTTCCTAAAATCAAAACAACCTAACCTATATTGTATGTGCACGAAGATTAGGATTATATGGCTTTAAAAGCACTTAAAATAGATTTGGATGGTCTTCATTTTGAAGCATGAATGTAAGATCACAAGTCTGAGTTCATAAGCTTTATACATCTTGATAAATTTTGATTCGAATTATTACCTATCATGGTTCTCACCTTATATATAGGGTCTGAGGATGATTTTTTTCTCAGTTACTTCATAAAGTATCATTTTCCTAAGTATTTTCTCAATCTTGTGTTATTGTAAAATTAGTCACAATCTCCTAGATCAAATTGATCAACTTTAACATAAATTCAATCTCAAAATGTAAAATACAACATAATATAATATTGAGTACATTTGAGTTTCTCATAATCAAATACTCTTGCTCTTAATCTTTCTTCCTCTGACTTCTACTCAAAATTAATTCTAAATTGATCCAATTATTCTTGAAATTCTAAAGACTAAATCTTTGAAATAAATTTCTTGAAATTATTTAAAAATGTTAGTCAATATATTGATAACAAAAATATAAATGACTATTTTAATAAAAAATTTCCTCAAGGGCAAAAAAATTTATAATTAACCATAAAGGCTTTGCCCTTATAGGGAAAGGGCAACCCAGAATAAAAATAAACCCTATTAAATTAACATATTGTCCTTTATGATAAGATTTTAATTTTTGCGCCGTACTTGATCTCAATGTTCCAAAACCTTTTAAGGATATAAAAATTTCCCATCACTTATAAATGACAAATAAAAATTACAAATAACTTGGCAACAATGTAACAATCAAGGGCAGAAGTTCATGACTGTAATAGGTATACATAAGTACGATCATAATGCCACGTCATTCAACATAAAGCATTTAACCAGCTAGCATGATCCATAAGTCAAGATTTTTCTTGAGTAATACATGAATAGATACCTGGAGGAAATGCAAGGCCTTGAAAGCAATACTTCAGATAAACAAGCATTCTGTACCTGTTTCAATATTTTCAAAAGTCAATTTAAGAAAGCAACATGAAAATTTTAAAAACAAAATTATTATGAACTGCTGCTGAAAATGAATGGAGCACAGAAAACATGTATGCTTCATTAATTTTTTCAAGGCAACGGTGTGCCAAGTAGACACAGCTCCCGTCATTAACGATGTAAATATTAAAAGTTGGTTTAAAACTGCCAATAGCAGAGAGGTTTTATGCAGTAAAACCCACAGATCAGACTCACATTATGGTGACCAAATTGTTAGTCCACGGTCTGCCATTAAAAACATTTGTCATACATATATAAAAGGAAAATTCCAGAAGACGCAGAAAGAAAAAAATAACATTCTCAACACAATAGTGTACGCCAAACTGACAAGTCAAGCAACGCATGCATGATGTTTGTATCCATAGTTCATCAACCCAAGTATTGTTGGTTTGATATTCATCTGAAGAACTGATAGAGGTCCAACAGCCAAGACGGATAAGATCCTGCAATTAACTTTAGCCTCCATTTAACTAATTCCCATGATCACACAATAAGACGGGAAAAAAGTTTTAATCAATATTTAGCATGTTTTAATATTTGAAATAAAACCAAAGCATCGTCGAATCAAAGAAGGTTAAGTAGAGGTTAAAAAAGTTCGTCTATGCAAATGTAGAAAAACAGCCCAAGCTCTAATAAAAATTGTCAATATCCTCCACATATCTTAAAAATTCTCCATTGAAAAAAAAGGGCAAAAAGCTCCAGACAATGCATCATAAAGAACAAGCACAATAAACATGAACGCTATACTATGGAAATGTAACAGCACTTTTCACAAGAAATGAAAAAGAGACATAATGGAATACCCGATAGAAGCATCATCCACATTCGAATTATTCTGCACAACCAACAAGAGCTCCTCAAGAGGTGCCTTAAAATCATCTAAGCCTCTATTGAAAAGATAAATCAGTGCACCATACAATCCATGTTCCCGGCATAACCTCACAACCTGAACAAAGAATAAATCTTCTGTAAGTATGTATTTGACCCAAAAAGGAAAATAGAAACAGTGGCAGGCTAAATGAATGATAAGCTCACAAGCTCATCTCAACATCACCTGATTAAAATCCAAGGAAGAAATGTCCATGTGAAGAACACACTGTTCAACTCGCTCTAACCACCCTTTGCTACTATAATGCTCTACCAACGCTTGCATGATCTACAAGTTAAACAGAAAAATAAATTAAGGAATCCAACTTGAAAAAAAAAAATGTTAAATATTCACAATTATAACCAAATATTTGCAGAAGGTACCTCAGGAGGTAAACATCCTAGCATATCCCTTAATATATATGGCTCTAAAATCTCTAAAAAAGTGCCTGCAACTCACAAAATATTAATGCCTACTAAGCAACTTATAAAGTTAATTTAATATCCAAAAAATGCAAATACATAACTACACGGCCCCAAGTAGGTCAAAGGCTAAGATTTAAGATATTTGATAATAGTTAAACAACAGAACAGAAAAAAGCAATACTAAAGCACTGAATAACATGTAGGCCCAACGTGCTTCTGAAATATTTTTTTCTGATTGCAACATCAGTTCACGGACATGTTATTATGCATTTTTTAATCAAAATTCTACTGCATGGCTCCTTCACAAAAATGTTATGATGCACCTTTTCATGAAAATGCAGCTGTAGGCCAGTCAATTCTAAAAGGTGGAATGAACTCCCTGATAAATGTGGAATGGAAACATAGAATGAAAAAAGGAGCCAAATGAGGCGGTGCTCCTGCCTTCGGACAGCCCCACCATGGAATCTTAATCATGGAAACTAAATGGATCAAAGGGCAAAGAAAGACAAGAAAATAAGGAGACGTGCAATGATGCTGCTGCCAAAGTATCTAAATGCACCATACGGAGGCAAACCCTCCACTTAACTACAAAAAGACTTCCATTGAATAAGTACTTCATCCCCTCTACTCTAATTCAAACAGTTGGAGCAAGCACTATGTAGATTGGTAGGACTGCAGTGCAGAGGCTAGGAAACGCATTAGATCAAAGCAATGTGCATGATGCACTTATCTGTGAAGTTAGCAAAGGTATAACTGAAATACTGGAAATTTTTTCCAAGTTGGAGAAAGGAGAAGACTACCAGAGTGGAGGCTATAACAAAAATGATGTTGGCAGAGTATTCCTATGCGTTCCTGTGTTTTTCTTTAAGACCAATCTTTTACGAAAGCATATGTAGACTTTGGCCATACAACATTTTAAATATAATAAAAGATCTCATTAAAGACTGATAGATGTGCATGGAATTGGTGGTACACTTGAACGCGTTGCGAAACACAGAAAAAGGCTATGCCACATGACAGGAGATAAGAAAGAGGAAAGGAAAAATGTTGGCAGCAGATATGTGGAAGGAAGGAGATGGAACCTATCTCCAGGCTCTGCCTCTCCAGTGTATGTTAAGTTAAAGCTTAATAAAAGAAACAAGTTTATTTAATTTCATTTGTATGTGTGGTACATGTAACATAAGTAATCATACATTTCATAACAATTTGTTTATGTTAGATAATTTTTTGGCTCAATCGAAAAAATGTTTGTATTTACACCATTTTATTTCGTAACAATTCTAAGCAAAAAGAAACAGTTAATCAAGACTTCCTGTTAACTGTTCTATATATTATTATGCAGAAGATTGCATTGTATCACGGAGACATTAGAGGATTTTTATACCTTCATGTTGAACAGCAACAAATTTTGAGAATATTCCATCAAACAAAAGGTTAGTCCTTTTTATGTGAACACAAAATTCTACTGCGACCCCGCCAACACGAGCATACTGCTCCGCTATCTCCGAGCGCACAGAACTGTCAGTAATGCTAGGGTCTTCATTTAAGCTAACTTTATCTATTTGGTTGTAAAAGGCTATGGAAATATAAGAGAACACTTCATCAACATACAACAAGATCAATTCAACTAGGTAAGGCATTATGGCCTCCCGGATAGCATTGACTGTTCTAGGGAGATCTATTACTCCGAGTGCATGGCCATCATAAAGTCTCATTGCCATGTCTAATGCACCCATCCAGTCACCAGCCTTTTGAAGAACCTGAATTCGTTCCTTCCATGGGAGAAGACGAGAAATTATAAGATGCATGGGTCCAAGTATGTAGATTGTAGCCCCTCTTACTGCTACTGAATTATGGTAAGCTTTCTCTGGATTTCCAAAGGTATTCATATAGTGGGTATGATACATAATGAAATCATCCATGCTAGAGCAATCTACGGTAAGATTTGTACGATGAATCTCTGCTCCATCCCTTGAAAACAAGCAGAGTTGTCCTCTGATAGTAAGAACCACTAACATCTGTAATAAGAAACAACAATCACTCAACAAAGAAAGAATGAAGGAAGATAGCTTATGACCTTAGTTAATTACCTGATCATCCAACCATGCAACACCTATTGTTGTGCTATCCAGGATCCACTCTTTGTGCTTTCTCATCTTTGATTTAGCCAACCTGGCTATCTGGATTTTCTTATCCCAAGCTATTGCAAGCCATGCAACTTTATCTGATGCATCTAAGATCATATTAAATGCAATTAAGTAATATTTTCAACGAACAGATCACAAAAAAAATGTAAAAAGTTGGATGGAATTCTTACCTATAGAAGCATCATGAGAATGGCCTATACACTTCCATGCTGCATAAGGCATGGAACCTTCTAGCACTCCATCTGGTTTGGAAAGGTTTTCATAAACTTCCACAGAAGGACTAAGCCTTACCTTAAAGAAGCACGCAACATAGATTAAAAAAAAAAGAAAATTTAAAACATTCTTAGATCAAGCATTCAATTACACTAAATAAATGCTTTCTACTTGTTCACGAGCATCAGATGGCAATTTACCACTAGAGCATTTTGGTTAGTAGCAAAAACGACCACACCTTCTTCAACTATGGAGGGGTTCCCATTGAATAGCTTCCATCCAGTGTCACCCCCAACTACACCGCCAACCTTACCACCTAGACCACCGGAAGGGACCGAGGGATAGCCTTGAGCAGATGTGCTACCAACATCTTGAGAATTATCCATCACAATAGGGCATGCACACAAAACAGTACCATTTTTTTGACCATCTAGAAGGCACTGTTGAAGAAACAAACTAGATATTTATAGTATCCAGAAGCTGACAAAGACGCAGAAATTTGGGGTAGCTGCATTAAGAAATAAAAAATAAAGCAGTATTATGTTCGTTAAACCTGAGTCTTAATGGAGAAATGGTGAAGAATGAGCAAAGAGGAAGTGTGGAGCAGAACAAGACCCTTGGAATCGCCTGTAACAGCTTTGAATTGGCGTGAAACTTGTGAATCTTGCTCCAAAAACAAAGTATGTGTTACCGGTGCATTATGCTCCCCGGTGATAACTTTTGCTGAAGTCCCTCTCTGTACATCCCATATAGTTAGATGGCCATCACTGTACCCAACTAGCAGTAGGTCACCCTGTTGATTGAAACACATGGAAGTCACGGCTACTGGAATTTTCTCACCAGATGAACCAAATGTCAGCATCTGAAACAAAGAATTTTGATTTTTTTTAATCCTGAACAATTATTAGCAGTGGCTTGCAGAATCAAAATAAAAAAGACTGAATAAACCACTAAAATAAGATAAAGATTTGCAATTCGTAGGCAGGTTTGGAAACTCAACCGCCAATAGAAAATGTTAAATACACAGTTTTCCTTGCACCTATGGCAATATGAACATGATCATGACACAAATTAAACGCAGACATACAGCAGATCGTGAATAATCAATAGAAAAGAAGCATACGGGATGGAAGTATTAGAAAGTTAAAAAATTTTATTAGCTTAAAAAATACATCACATGTATTGAAATGCATATCAGCATTGGAAAGAGAGAATTATTTATCACCAAATCATGCACAAAACGTGAGAAATTTATTGACGAGATTCAAAATAATTTGATGTAAAGGATAAGGCCCAATAACAAAAGGATAAAAGCAGCACAAAAAAAAGCATGGAGCTAAACAGGTAATAATGCACATTGATTCATCTAATCTTTGTTGTAAATGCACCACATTAAAGGGGTACAAGGGGTGCTTAAATTTTTTTTTTTTTTCTGATAGATCCAAAATAGGCATGGGAAGGAAAAGTGTCACCATGCTACCCCCATCAGCCAGTCTGAAACATTTGCCCAACAGGACAACACAGACGCCATAGTTGTTCCACATAACAGGACAAGGCTTCTGCTTTAGGATTCATGAAGGAAAATGAACAAGTATGGCTTATGGACTGTTTCCAGAAGTAAATGTGCCAGCAAAGAGTGTTCTTTTGACATCAAAAATCAAAGGGCAATTTAGTGCACTCCAATAATACGACAGGAGATAAAAAAAAATGATTTTACAACATCATATTTTATATGAAAAATAATGACCACTAGCATAATCATCTAAGTGGAATATTTGAGGAAGAAAAGGGCTTAGCCTTCCTTAAACAAGTACGCAGTAGCTCCGTTAAATAAGAGAGAAACAAATAATCAAACATATAAGCATCATCATTCTGATCATCATCATTTATTCCATGCCACTTATCAAATTCAGCTATCTGAAACCAACTTCAAAACAAATTTCTATCTTTTTTCATTTGTTCCTTGCAAAAGCTTCTATTCCAAATTTATAATTGTTGAAATTGTTGAGACTCCCGAGTCAACCAATCTTGATAGAGATTAATGAGCATATAGACTATGGTTATAACCGTTAAATCAATTCTCTTATAACCTTTAAATTTTAATCCACGTGCCTCCACTTACTCTTCTAGCCGCAAGTCCCCTTGAGAATTTTTTTCCCTGTTTTTATGTCATTAGCATTGATTTATCTATATTTTAAGACTTTTGGAAAAGTCTATATATGCTTACGCACTAATCAATAAGAAATTCAAAGTTAATTTATCATATTTCTACTTTTACATAGAATCAGAGCGAGGTTAGAGTTTCATTCTTTCAACATTTATTCTCTTTTTTCTCCCCTTTCTTGCCAAGATTTTTCCTTCCTTTCATTATGTTTGATTTCTTTGTCTTACCTTCAAAGGAATCAACCATCATGAATGGTTAAAATCTAATCAAGAGAGAACTCCATAGGCTACAAGCCTCATATTGCTTGAATGGAAGAAACAACTTTAAGTGGTCCCAAATTGTGAAGATCTTTCTACAGGAAAATGGCAACATACATCACCTTGTGGATCCTCCTCAAGAATTGAAGGGCCCAGAGTGTGTAATTAGTGATAAATCAAATTTTATGATCATGATATGGTTGTGGAGTATCATAATGCTTGAAATCAATGAGTCGTTTATGCTCTTGTCACTGCAAAATAAGTTTAAGATTCCGCCAAATAAATATACTCAAGAGTGAAGGATGCAGCCCTCATATACGAGATTAAAACTAAGATCTCAATAACCAAGGAAGATAATCTTCTTGTTATTGAATATTTTAATGTGATAAAGGTTTCTTGGCTTGAACATGACTATTACCAAGATTTCAAAGATGACATGCTACGATAATACGGTAATTCTCAAGAAATTTGTAGAAAGAGAAAGGATGTTTGAGTTCATTGCAATAGTCAATAATGACTTCAATCAAGTTTGTGTCAAAATTTTAAGCAGAAAAAACATATTACCATTAAATGATGTTTCCATCAAACTCCAAGGTAAGAGATTTACTATAGACTTTTCACCTAAAGAAGGAGAAAAACTTTCTTTCAAAGGCAATTTATTGTGCAACTACTACAAAAAGAAATGACACATCAAAGAAAAAAGTTAAAAATTCCACGTGAAACCTCTAAGTTATGGTGGAAACAATGAAGGTTATTAAAAAGGGCAAACTTATCTTGGGGAATCATAGACTCAAGTAAAAAGAAATTGAGAAATTAAGGAACTTCCTCAAATATCTATAAAAATCATCCAGATCATATTGCCTAAGTTAAAATAGTTTGACTTCTAACTACTATATTTTTAGCATCTTAAATAATTCCTCCCGCACATTCTAGATTTAGAAGTCCCTAACAACTTGATCAACTTTGTTTTATCTTGTTAAAACCTACAAATCCTACCCCAACAGTGGAAAAATAAAAATAGTCAATGGTTCCCTACAATTGTTGAAGGTCAAAGAAATATTTTAATTTCATCCATATTTACCCTCAGTGATGTACTACATAATCCTCATCTTGCAATAAGTCTTCTATCAATCCGTAAAATCATTAAAGATCATAATTACATGGTAACCTTTTTTTTCCTAACCATTGTGTATTTCAGTACCTCAGTACAAGGAAGATGATTGGGCAACCTAGAAAAAATGATGAGCTATATCTTCTTTAAGTCATAAATCACTTTTCATGTTCTTTCATTTACATACTTAATATAGAAGCCATATAGGAACATTTTAGTTTAGGACATCCCTCTTTCAAAACCCTACAACGTAATGTAGGTTTCCTTCTCTCTTAATGAATTAAAATATGAAAAAAAAAATTATTATGAAACTTATGAAATTGTTCACTCTGACATTTGGACTCTTCTAAAATCTCCAACATTTTTGGAGATACAGTATTTGTCATCTTTATTGATGATTGCATTCATATTGCATGGATATATCTTATTCTCCTCCTTTTTATAGTCATGATACAAACATAAGTCAATATTAACATCAAAGTATTTTAGACTATTAATATTTATGATTATTTTAATCAAACATTATTATATTTTTTCATAAAGAGACACCATCCACCAATCTTCCTATCCTAACACATCCTAATAAAATAGATTGGTAGAAAAATCATCATTTTTTGGAATATAGTAAGACTCTTCTTTTCCAGAAAACAGTGCTAAAAAAATACTGAGAAGTAGTCCTAACTTCCACATACCTAATCAATAAAATGCCTTCAAGAGTGATTGACTTCAAAAGTTTTCAAAACTATCTAGTTGTACTTCATTCCCACAAATAACTTCCTCTCAAAAAATTCACCAAAATTCCTTGGGTGCACTACTAATGTCCACATCCACAAATAGTACAACGGTAAACTTGATCATAGAGCCCCCAAATATGCCTGTATTGGGTATTCCTTCACTCAAAAAAGATATAATTGATATTGTCCTGCCACCAAAAAAAAAATCTTTAAAAAATGTCACCTTCAATGAGACATAAAGTTTTTTCAATCAAACTCATCTTCAGGAGAAGACCTCTCAACTGGAAGATAAGTTTAATAAAACATTTATCTTTCACCTGCATTCTATCAACACAAATTTTAATAAATCCAGATACTATATCCCTTCAAGTTTATATATGAAGGAATAAGCCCACGTTAAATCTCAAATAAGCTCAAGACTTGAAATTGTTAATGGGAAATAATGATCAACCTATCGCTATACATTCTCCTCTATATCTCATCTTCTAACACACATCTTTTTTAAAAAAATCATACCTATGAAGTCTTCCTCATAAACATAAGCTTCAATTTCATTACAATATCATTAATCCTAGCTGAGACACTTGAAAATAAGAATTTAAAGGATGTCGTGAGAGAAGAAATGAATGGAAAATAGTCATAGTTGGGCGATCATTGAATTACCAAAACGAAAGAAAAATATAGGATACAAATGATTTTTTTTTTTGTTAAATATAGAGCAAATGAAAGTTTGAATCGGAATAAAATGAGATTGGTAACCAAAAGACATAATCTAATGGAGTCGACTACCAAGAAACTTTTGCTCCTATTGCAAAAATGAATACAATATGAATCTTAATTTCTCTTATAGCCAATTAATTGTGAATGGTTCATACAATAATATGACATAAAGAATGTTTTCTTATATGGGAACATTAGAAAAAAGTTTACATGGACCCACCACCTATATTTGATCGTTATTTTTTCTTTGTTTGCAAATTAAGAAAAAAAAGCTCTATATGAACTTAAATAATCTTTGAGGGCATAGTTTAACAAATTCATAAAAATCGAATGAAGCTAGATATAAACGATACCAATGGATTTATATCTTCTTCATAAAATACTCCACTGATGGTAAAATCTCAATTTTTATTGTATACATTGATGATAAAATTTTATAGGAGATGGCAATGAAAAAAGGAGTCTCTCAGAAAAAAGCTTCCCGAATAATTTGATATCAAAGAGTTGGCAAGCTAAAAATACTTTTTGGGCATAGAAGTTGTTCAAAGTGAAAAAAAAAAATGTTCCCCTCTTAACAAAAATGCCATAAATCTACCGAAAGAAACAAAAATGAATGATTGCAAATTTTATTAAACCTCAATTGATCTAGGTCAAAAATTGGAAGCAAACAAAGAATAAAAAGAAGTAGCATAGGGCAGTGTCAAAAATTAATTTAAAAACTGATCTATATCACACCCACCAGAAATTACATTTAGAGTAAGTCTCATCAATCAATTCATGCACAGACCTAAAGACTGTCACCTTCAAACAACTTATAAAATACTTAAATATCGTAAAACAAGTCCAAGCAAAAGAATTTTATATAAAAATTAGTATATTTCACAAATTGAAAGATATTTGGATGCAGACTATACAGGATCACTAGTAGATATATTATTCACAACTGGTATTGTACATTTTTTGGAAAAAAATAATCTCATAACACGGATAAACAAAAAACAACCTATTGTTTCAAGATCCAGTGCTAAATTTGAACTTAAGAGTTATTGCCCAAGAAGATGTGAGCTTTTTATGGATTAAAACTATCTTGGAAGATTTAAAAATCAACATACAAAGGTCAATGAAGATATATTGTGGCATTACATTTGCCATCAACATTACACATAATCCAGCACAACATGATCATACCAAGCATATGGATGTGGATGGGCATTTCATAAAAAAGAAATTAGAAATTGAGTTGATTTGTACTCTATATATGTCAACAGAAAACCAACTTGCTTACATTCTCAACAACAGACTCTACAACCCTACATTCAAAACTATTATAAGCAAACTTGGAATGTTAAATTTATACTATTCAATTTGAGGGAGAGCGTTGAAAGACTGTGAAACCTATAAGTCAACCAATCTTAGCAGAGATTCTTGCGGACACAGATTAATGATTCTAACCATTGAATCGATCCTCTTATACCCTTTAGATTGCAATATGTGTGGCTCCTATTCATCTTCTGGCCGCTGGTCCTTCTTAGGGACTTTCGTCTTTTTTTTTGGTAATTAGCTTTGATTTATTTTCATTATAAGGCTTTTGGAAAAGTATATACATACATCCACACTTTGTAGAAAATCAAGCAATAAAATTCCAAATATTTTTTTAATATTTCTATTTTTCTATAATAACATATGGTTCTGAAGATTTAGAAAACTTGGGAATCCAATTGTAGTCCACGTTGACCAGGTTTACAACAAACAAATTGAAGTTGAACTCCAATCTCCTGAAGGTAAAATTACTAAGAAACTAGCACTTAAATTGCTAATAAAACATAAATTAAAAAAACATCAATTAAACAGCAAATTTTCACTTTACTAGTAAATTAAACTCATAAAACTAAAATAAGCACAGGTATTACCTCTCAAAAATGGATTATTAAGGCTCAACGCATTAGGTGATGGATTTAGTTAGCCAAAATCTTTTAATAAGTTAATTCTTATTATATTATACCCAATAATGTTTTAGAAAAGGTAAACTGCAGGAATGGTTCTTCTTGTACTATTTGTTTTACAAACTCTGTGCTGGAATAAGATCACTTTGATGCCAAATTGATGATGTGACACTTGTTAATGACCTCCAGAGCCTTGATTTCTTACGTCTCACTCCTTCAATTGCCATTGTAGCATCTTTTCCTTGAATGCAATCCTTCATGTAATACAGGATTGAAAGGAGAGAGAGGTGGCAGGAGCCTCTATCAGAGGAAATTGAAGGTACTCCTAATTTTAAAAATTTTGTTGGTAAGTGGTCACGAGAATATGTTGTGGGAGGGAAAAAAGAGAGGAGAGACATGCTTACATCTTTCATGATACATAGTATTCTAGGAGAGACATAATGTACTTCAGTTATCAAAAAATACAAGCATAATAGTTAACCTTGGTTGAATAAACAACCCCGAATCAACATTGAAATGCAACCAAACTTGAAAATTTATTATTATATCCAATATAGTATGGTCTAACAACTCGCATTTATACTCTTGCTCTTCTGGGAAATTGACAAAGAAAGTAAAAGTAAACCAATCAATGAAAAAGCACTCCGAGGAATAAAAGACTAGTGACCTCAAATTTCAATATCAACCAGTTACCTGTAGATATTGTAATAAAGTTCTAAACTTGCATGACCATACGATCATTCTTCTCTTCTTTCTTTTTCTTGGAAAAAAATGAGGTTCAGTGGGCCAGTTCACAATGGATGATGTATTATCGCAAATAAATAATAAGCTTCACGCCATTTTCAAGCAAGAATATTAAGACAAGAATCACAATATCCTTTAAAAACTCACCTTTCCATCCATGTTATCAGTGGAGTGAGGGGAATATTTGCAGGGAAAGACAAGAACAACCCCTTTTGATGTGCCCACTGCTATATAATTCATATGCACAGCTAAGACATGTGGTAAACCATAGTCATGCTTGAACGTTTGTGAAGAAACACAACGAGTAATCATGTTGTCCAGGTCCATTTGTAGATAACCAATAGCAGGTGGGCCTCTGCGAATGCCTTCAAGCCTCATTGGCTGAGCAGCTGCCCCCTCTTCCCAATGCAAACCGGATGAAGCCTTTCTCTTCTCGAGCTCTTCAGCCCAGTCTAATGGCTTCATAGGTGCACATGATTTCTTATCCGCATTCTTTGTGCCTTCCGTCTCATTCACCATCTGGCCAACCAGACTATCTATTTCATTTGAAGTCATGCTCTCTTCTCCAATGCTACTAATTTTTTCATCACTAATATTAAAATCATCAGATTCAGTTGCTAAAATTTCCATGACCGCCCCATTAACAAGAACTTCATCTTCAGCATTGGCATCACCCTTCTTTACAGCTAGTAAATCACCATTCATCTCAAGGACATTCACATGAGTGTCAGTTGAAGTTGAAGCAGAGGAAGGCAGGTCCTCGAGACCTTCCTTAGATTCAAAATGCACAGAAGATTGTGGCTCACTAACAGAGCAGGACAAATCCCCTTTTAGATTCTCAGAGGTATCTCCATCAATAACAAAAAAAGATCGCTCTTTCTCGCAAGACACCACTTCTCCCTGGGGCAGTTCAGGCGTTGCAACATCAAAGCCTGATAAAGAAGAAGATCCAATAGGAAAGGAAGATTCTACTAATCTTTTGTCCTCATTACCTCCCAATCTCCCACTTGATGAGGCAACCAACGAAAAATCAGGTTCTTCCAAAGCTTTCGAGACAAAGCTCGCCTCCACATCAAGACCTTCTGTCGTGTCTTCAAGCAGCGAAACCTTTTGGATGGATTCACCGCTTGCTCTTTTAGACTTGATCGCCGCTGCATGAGGAGTAGGAATGGACCGGGATGCAGCTGCAGCAGCCGCGAGTGCTGCGCCAGGCTTAGGCTTCGGCTTCACGCCACTGAATAGTGACGGAAAAGATCGGGAGGAAGAAGCTTTGGAAGCATTGGAGTAGCTCGCATCCCTCGGAGAAGAAAGGTATGAAGATGATGATACTTCCCCAGTTCTTCTCCTCCAATTGTAGGGTTCTTCTAGGGTTTCCGCAACCGCCGACAGTTGACGGGCATCGTCTCCATCTCTTGGTTCCTCCTTGAGGATTGCGGAATTCTCGTTGGGGAGAGCATAATAAATGGAAGGTAGAGCTTTTGGGGAGGAAGAGGAATCCGAATCGGTATCGTTAAGGATTTCGTCCACGGTGCGGCGATGGGTGGCAGTTGACTCGCCCTCGTCGCTACTGTCTGAAGAGAGATCTCCACAGCGCGATCGTAGAAACAAATCGAGGTCGAGCTCCATGGGAGCTCTGAGTGGATTGCTCCACTTCCGTTCCCTATTTTCCCTTTCTTTCTGATCCGCCTCCTCTCGTCCTACAATAAAGCAGAAGAAAGGAAGGGTTCGGCTTGATTCTTATTCTTTCAATGTTTGAAAAATAATTGTAATAACTCAAATATTTTAAATAAATTTATTTTAAATATATAAAAATTCTAAAGTAAAACTTTGGCGTTAATTTGATGAGCGGTATGACACTAGCCAATGAATTATATATATATATAATATATAACACAAAGATAACTTATTTTTGTTCCTAATACTTTGAACCACATATAAGCAGTTGTAGAACAAAGACTGGACATAACATAGAAGTAAATGTGGAATGTCATCTTCAATCATCCTTGACAATACTCATTGCACGTGGAAAGCCACTGGGTAAATGCACAACCGGATATCTAACTGATTTGGAGATTAAGACTGCAAAATTGTATGTATTGTTGAACTGTCTAAATGTATAGCCTTTATTAGAATAAAATTTTGTTCAATGTATCAAAGGTAACAAATTATTTTTTCTTTATTTTTTATCTTATATGCCCTTTTATGTGTAGGTTGTTAGTAAATTTAATATCGATAACAGATACAAAAGTTACTTAGAGAATAATTGCCGATAAATACTCAAAATGGTTCAGAATATACATATGTCCATATAATCTTATGATATATAGCTATTTTTTATCACTTAACATCGTTCTTTTTTTTTTTTAGGTTCATAGTCTTTGAAATAAAGTGGGAGTTGATGGGTTCCGTAAACTTGCACGAGGACCAATGAGAATAGTCAAAGCATGGTCGAATTTTTTTTTTTTTTTGGGAAAATAAGTGTCAAGCCCGTATATTAAAAGAAGAATGAGGTTACAAAAAAGCTAAATGCTCAAAAAAACCAGAGCCGCTCAAAAGAGCAAAAAAGTAACCAAATACACGAAAAGGTAAACAGGAAATAATTAAACCCAAACAGAGCAAGCCAGGAAGTAGACACGAAGAAGGGCCTGACGTGAATAACATCCCGAGAAGTAACATAGTCGATGAACACCAAAACGTCACAGGCAGCAAAAGACAATCCAGCCATCAAAATCAGCACCTGCAGTACCAGAAGAAATGGGAGCAGCAAAGGAAATAACATAGGAGGCAAAGAACCCCCAGAATCAGGACTCAGTAAAATAGGCATTAGGCCACAAGAAAGCATCCCACAACCCCTGGTTTCCCGCGGGCCATCCAAGGGGTACCTGATATAAGTTCACATCATTGTCCAAGGCTAAAAAAGCCCCATCAGGCATAGGCAAAATCGAAATGAGATCCAAGCAACCGAAATAGCATAAGCAGTCAACCAACCAAAAAGGCAACCTTCCAACATCACAACAACGCCATGAGATGCTTAGAGTTTTTCCGCTTGCTAATTTTAGAAAAACCCACTTTTTTAATTCTTAATGAAGTGGAAAAAACACAAAGCATGTTATTGCTGTATCTCCTCTCATTTTTTCTTTCCAAATGAAGTATAAAGAGCAACATATAATTAAAGAGTAAAAACTCTTTTCACCCAATTTTAAGTTAGCCTGATTAGAAATCCAACCGAACAGATGCAAGATGGTCGGTCTAAGAAGCAAAGCAGAAGAGCTAGGGATAATATTCACCAAAACCTCATAAGAATAATTGCATTCAAAAAATAAGTGGGAAGTGGTTTCATTGTGAGATTAGTAGAGAGGGCAACAAGGGTCAATCTGAATGTTTCTCGAGAGAAAGGCCTCGGCCGTTTTTAGCCCGCCAACAAGAGAAAGCCAGGCAAAAGAAGAATACCTCAACACATGCTTTTTGTGCCAGATATAGGGTCAATTCTAGATTCGACCCGTGAATTAAAATTAACACTCCTAATGGATCATTGCCAAGTCAGTAGAACCTTTCAGTTTGACCCAGGCTAGCTAAAACTGTTTCTATAAGATAATTTCATTATTTTAGCTCAAACTTCAAGGCAAGACATAAATTTTCTCCGTACATGCTATTATAAATTTTGCTACTTTGAAGTGTCAAAGAATAGTTTTTGTTTATCGAACAGTCAGTTTAATACAAATGCATAAAGACAAGGAATTGGGCTTGATTTTGATCCTCTTGAAACCTGCTTCTAAATAAAATTACGTGAACTAACTGTGAATATGATGGCAGGTTAGGGCAGTAAAAAAACTTAGGAGGTGCAAATATGATGGCATGCCATTTAACTTCCTATATATATAAAGACTTACGCGTTAATTCAAATCAAATAAAATTTTTAATGAATCCAAAATCCTCTAAAATATATCATTTGAAGCAAAACTCATGAACCTTAGATTCAATCTAAATACAATTATCAAAAATAAAACAAAACAAGCCAAAGAGACTTAAATTGCCAAAGAAGCAACAACTAGCAGGCGTCAAAGAAGAAGCCATATCAATCAAGAAAACTCCACCTTCAAAAAGCATAAGACAAAAACAAATAAATGCAAAGCAGGACCTCAACAGAGCAGGAGCTCACAACAAGCACCCACAAAATCAACAAACCACAGAGAGGGCCAACAAAAACAACCAAGACAACAACAGAAGTCCAAAAAATATCAGCCACCAAATAAGACCCTCCTAAAGAATAGCAAAAGCCTACAAACTAACCAGCCAAAAAGAGTATGCCCACCAAAAATCACATTACTTTTTTTTTTTTAGATTTTCGCCTACGACGTTTGCCACCACCATAAAAAAAAAAATGAACAATATATTTTATATATTAAGGTGTTCTCGTTGCTATGTGTTCAAGGGAATTAATAAGAAAGGCTTAATTTCCCTTCCCCTTTTCATTCTTTCTTCACCTACAAAATATGTTGTTTTAGTCTGATATAACTTATCCTCCTCCATTCAAAATAGTTCAACAAGATTTTTAATTGATCAATTCTTCAAGAAACTTTAGAGCTATATTTTTGCTCCCTTCTACTCACAGTTTGGGCTCAATTTAATCCTCTAATCTTGATATTATTTTTTCAAAAACTTCCAATCCAATATAATAAAAGATCTGTTTGAGGTAATTTTTTATAAAATTGGTCATGAAGTTTCTATGATAAAAACAATTAGGTAATATGGTTGTAAAAAATAAATTTTTGCACTATTCTGTTTGATTTTTTTTTTTTTGTTCTATAAAAAAGTGTAATTGATTCCGTCTAGGTTTTATTTTTTTACTCTATACCTTCTGATTTAACATAAAGTAAAATAAAAGGAGAAATTAGTAATGATCAGTCCTATCAGAGTCTCAGGCTGAAAAGCGATTTATATGTGCGTAGATCGAATTCAGATAATCATTCAGTTTTATCTTTGTAAATAATAAAAAACAATTTACTGAGCTATTACTGTTCACAGAGATAAATCGAACGGTTTTCTATGCCCGACCTTCGCACTTAATAATTTCTCCAAGCTAAGAGAGCCATGCCGGAAAATTTAAGTAATTACTCATTAGCTACCCTAATCTCTTACTTCCTATTCCATTTGCCAGCTCTGCTCGCCGGATCTGAAAGAACTGAGAAATACCACAAAGTTCTTAGAGATGCCATACCCCTTAAAAGCCCCCGATTTTGGTCTTATATGCAGGAGAAGAAGATGCAGATGAGAACAAACAAAACCTGAAAGGAATCGATTCAGATCTTCATGGATAAGAGTCCAAGATTCATCACGATATTCAGTTATTTTTTTATTAATTCATATATATATATATATATTATATGATGTCATAAATATTATTTTTTTGCATGAAATTACATTATTCAATGTATAGTTGAAGGAAATCATAATGTATTCGCATGCACACTTTCAAATGTGAGTTGCATCAATTATAATCTTAAAAAAAAAATAATTTTTCTGGATTTGCATAAATATCATAAATTTTTATATATTTAAATCTTTAATATGAAAATCATTTTATTTACTACTCATATAACATTCAAAATTCTAAATCATTTCAATGTGATTAATAATATCAGTTTTTTTTTTTTAAATTATCTCTTTGTTTAAATACTTTGATGTGGTTCAAATATAAAATAATAAATAAATAAATAAAATTTGAGAAAATATCTAAACACATACAAATTTTATAATATAAATCAAGATAAAGATCAAAATGATCGTCTAACTCTTTAAGACTAGTCAAAATGTTCCCCTACTATTTAAAATTATTGATATATCATCAAAAAAGTATATTGATCGGGCACGAATATCGAGAGCTAGGAAATCAAGTTGGAAACTTCATAAATTAAATCGTAGGCCATATGAACTTCGATTTCAACAAACTTACAGTCGAACTGAACGTCTCGAAAATACGAACCCAACGACACCAAATTCGACTCAATTTGAGCCTAGATGAGCCTAAATCAAAGACCTAAAGCACATTTGGAAGGTTTAATTCCTAATACGAATTACCAAACAGTTTTCAAATGTGACATGCTTATAGTCGAATCGAGCGACTCAACGAGACAAATCCGACGAGCCCAAGATCATCAAATAATCATATCATTAAGACATTAAAATGTCCAGTAAATGATCCTTGATAAAGGAAATCAACATCGATCGTCCATTTCAAACCACTCCCAATTTACTCTTGATCTTCCTCTTATTTATTGGTTCCTCCACTCTTTGAAAACTATAAATAGACCCCTCATTTCTCATGGGGGGATCCAAGAAAGAAGAGAATGAAGAGAGTTTACTTGACCACCACCAGATTCCTCCTCGACCACCTCCCGGCCACTGACGGACATCAGACTTCTGCTTGTCATCAGATTTCTACTTCAAGCGGGACTTCCACTCGTCGCTAGACTTTTGCCTGTCACCGAACTTTTACTCGACGCTGGACTTCTGCGAGTCGCCATATTTTTACCCGATGCCGAACTTTTCACCTGTCGTTGAACTTCTAGCTACTTGTTGTCAGACTTTCATCGGATTTCTACCTAATGCCGAACTTTCGCCCGTCGATGGACTTCTGTCCATTGATGGACTTTCACCTATCATCGGACTTCTACCCATCGTCGGACTTCTAACTGGCCACCGACTGACACTAGTCTTATCCTCGGGTACTAACTGACGCCGGACTTCAAATCAGCTGTCAAATGACACCGGACTTCCACTTGACTTCCAATTAATTATTCTTAATTAGACTTCCACTCGACAACGGTCCTTCCGACCTCCATCATCCTTCGACTATAGTTTTTATGACCTCCATCGTTTGTTGACTACGGTCCTTCTAACCTCTGCCGCCCACCTATTATAGCCCTTCTGACCTCCATGGCCATACAACGGTCTTTACGACCTTTGTCGCCTGCTAACTAAGGTCTTTTTGACCTTCGTCGCCCGACTAGAATTTTTCCAACCTCCGTCGGCTACTAACTATGGTCCTTTCGACCAAACGAACACGTCAATACTGATTCTTCATATTCCCATCATGTAATGCACTCCATATGATGCATATTTATTACATCAAGCCAATACCTTCTCCCCAAGGAAGGGCCTCCTTTGTAATCAACTACAAAATACTAGAGGATTCATTTAAACTGTGCTAGACCCGTGGTTTTATCCCTTTTTAGGATTTTTCACCTAAAAATCTTGTTGTCTCTTATGAATGATACACCTTCTCTTTCATCTGTATATGTGTTGGATCATTGTACAATGTTAAGACGTTAAACTTTATACTTCTCTACCGCCGCAAATGTTCCAGGACGCAACAATTTTCATTTTAATCTTTTGACTTTTTAAATAGAAAACTAAATAATCTTGTGGAAGAACTAATTTGATCCATATTTAAGAGTCAAAAGATCAAATTGATACTTTTATATGATCGAGAATTATTTTACTCATACAAAAAAAAAAATAGAATACCGATTTGGTCCTTGAATTCATAGTTCTATTTTATTTTAAGGAATTAAGAGCCGAACCTTGAATTCTATTTTCTTCTAATGAATTAAATCCACAGCAGAAAGAAAAGCCAAAAACATATAAAAAGGAAAAAAAATAGGAAAATAACGGAAAGCTCAGAAAATTCAAGAACAGAAAATAGTAAAAACGGATCCATAAGACAACACTGTTCTATTTGGCCGAGCGCCATTTATTCAATTCGTACGCAGCTGAGAATGATTTAGGGGATATTAACGAAAAGGACGGACGGGGTTTTTTCGGGTTTAGTAGTTTATGTTAGCGGTGATAGAGAACATATACATCTGTAGTAAAGTTCTTCCGTTGGAACTTTTATTACATCCAGTGAACGTACGCTTCTCTACATTCGGTTTTAGGTCAAAAACGCGCAATACCGAGTACCGAGTACCGAGTTGTACCGAGTTTTTTCAAAAAACTCAGTATTGCGCTGTTTTGGTCTAAAACCGAACATAGAGGAGCGTACGTTCACCGGATAAAATAAAAGTTCCTTCCGTTGAGGGCGGCGTCTATTGTGCTTCCGCAACATTTCTGAAGGCGAATGGGACCCATTTTTGGGGTTTATTTATTATTATTATTTTAATATTAATTGTGAAATAATTTAAATAAAAAAAAACTTATTATAATGACTGCAATCATAAGATTCGTGACTAGTGACTACTTGACCTCTCTTCGACCTCTAATTGGTCAACTCTATCCGTTAATGTATATTTAATTCTTTTTATATAAAAAATAAAAAATAAATTCCAAATATAATTTAAAGAATTTTATTAAAAAATATTAATAGATTTTATTCAATGCATAAGAAATTCATAATTTATTTTAAAATAAATAAAATTTTGTAGTGTTGCTGGTAATCATAATTGTATAAATTCTCTTAATGTTTTCAGTAAATTCTAGCACCATTAAACATTTTTAGTATGAGGTTCATATGGTATATTTTTTTAGTTAACTAAAAGAAAATTTTGCTTCACGCGCTCCACTATTAAATTTTCGTAAGGAGTACAGAGCCTTTTTTTTTTTGAAAAACTGAGCGACAGAGCATTTAATGCAAAAATAAATATTTTGGGAGTTTTTTTAATAATAAAAAAATATCGTATAGTTCTTATAGAAATATCTTATTATATATATATATATAGAAATCATGATTTTCTCCTTTTATGTCCTGGAAAATTCGTGACGGTAGAGAAATATAAAGTTTAGCGTCTTAGCATTGTACGAAAATCCAGCACGCATACAGATAAAAAGAAAGGGTGCGTCATTCACTAGAGACACCATAATTTTTACGTTGAAAACCACTGAAAATGGGGAAAAATCATAGGGTCTAGCCCAGTTTGAATGAATCAACTAGTATTTACAATTGATTTACACTTTGGGGGAAAGTCTTAACTTGATGTACATGTTATAGAGTACATTACATGGTGGGAATACAAAGAATCATTGGGGATGTGTTTGTTTTGTCGGAAGGATCGTAGTTGATGGAAGACGCAAGTTGGAAGGATTGTGGTCGGAGGGCGACGGAGGTCAAAAGGACTGTTGTCTGATGACGAAGGTCAGAATGATGGCGTCAGGTAGAAGTCCAACAACGAAAGAAATCCAACATCGGAATTCAGATAGATGTCCGGCAAAAATCCGACAACGGGCAGAAATTCGGCATTGGGTAGAAATCTGGCGACGAGCGGATGTTTGACACGGATAGAAGTCTGATGTCAGTCAGCGGCCGGAGAGAACTCTTGCATTAGATAATATTCGGGCAGAATTCCAGCGTCACTTGGAAGTCGGGCAGAATTCCAGCGTCACTTGGAAGTCGGGCAGAATTCCGGCGTCACTTGGAAGTCGGGCAGAATTCAGGTGTCACTTGGAAGTTGGACGGAACTTCAATGTCACTTGGAAGTCGGGCAAAATTCCAGCATTACTTGGAAGTCGGACAGAACTCCGGTGTCACTTGAACGTCGGGCGGAACTTCGGCGGTGGTCGAGGAGAAGTTTCTTCCCTCTTTCCGTATTCTTTTTCTTTTCCTTCTTCTCTTCTTCTTCTTGCTTGGGTCCACTCTTAAGAGAAATGAGGGGCTTTTTATAATTTTTGAGGATGGAAAGACCCATAAATAGGAGGAGGATCAATGACAAATGTGGAGTGGTTTGAATGGACAGACAATATTGAATCCCTTGATTGTGGAACTTTCACAAGATATTTGAAGATCTTAATGATATCGGAATTCGGCGATCTTCAGCTCGTTGGATTCATCTCGTCGAGCCGCTCGATTCAACTATAAAGCATGTCATGTTTTGAAATTGTTTGGTAATCCAAATTGTGGTTTGAACCTTTCAACAACTCTTCGGTTCTGCGATTCGGACCCATTTGGGCTCAGATTGAGTTGAATTTGGTGTCGTTGGATTTGTATTTCCGAGACGATCAGTTTAACTATAAGTTTGCTGAAATCAGAGTTCAGATGATCCTAGCTTTAATTTTTGAAGTTTTCAACTTGATTTTTACCTTGAGATTCGTGTTCGATCAAGATAATTTATTGATGACATATCGATAATAAATATTTTTCATAGGTCCTACTTCTATTAGATAAAGATAAATTTTTTACTAAATTTGAATTTTTAAGAAGTTACATAAAATAAAATAAAATATCTAATTAATTAAAATTATTCTTATGGATATTAATTTTCTTAAATCAAATTCCAACATTAATATTGATTTTGAATACTACTCAAAATATTAAATAATTTTTAATAATTATTTTCTAAGCCAGGGATACAAATTAAAATAATTGTTAGATTTCAGAAAATTATATAATATTCGACTAAATTTCTCAAAATATAAATTATAATTATCCTATTAATGTGTTATGAAAAAGTAGTTAGGGGCGGTCAAGTAGATCTTTAGTCCAAGACAGAGCTATAGGGTTACTTAAGGAAGAGATTGATGGTTCATGTGGGTGGCATAATTGTATTACTGTTCATAAAGAGGAGGTTGAGTACAGCGAAGCATATATCAACAAAGACTTCTTTGCGCTCAGAACTACCTCATTGGACCATTACCTGTCACTCTGCTCTCTGTCGTGGGCGCCACCACTCTCTCCATTTCCTTCTCCCTCTCCCCCCCTCCTTTGTTTGTTGCTGGATTCTTTCCAAAGTTTCTGTCGACAAATCCAAGGAGTGGAGAACAGAGATAGGTTAGCTCATATATAGAAAGCCGGATACCCGTAGACTGTAAAGCTTCCCCAATCACAATTTCCATACCATTCTTCTCTTCGATAATGGCGGCACAACCCCGACCATTCCACATTGCCGCCGGTGCCGGAGGCCAGCACGCACCGGTGGACACGACCTTCACAAAAATCTTCGTCGGGGGGCTCGCATGGGAGACGCAAAGGGAAACCATGCGTCTCTACTTTGAGCAGTTCGGCGAGATCCTGGAAGCCGTCGTCATCACCGATAAGCACACAGGACGTTCCAAAGGCTACGGCTTTGTATTCTCTGCGAGCTCAAAATGAGAACTTTACATCGTCCGCATTGCTCTGTTTCTTAATCAATTGGCATCTGCTCTTTGTTTCAGGTGACGTTTAAGGATCCAGAAGCGGCGGCACGAGCTTGCCTTGACCCGTCGCCGGTGATCGACGGCCGACGAACAAACTGTAACCTTGCTTCTCTCGGCGCAATCCACCGGCCTCGACCGCCCGCTCCTCAACTTGGCCAGTCTCCTTGATTTCTCCCTAATTATTCTTCAACACTCTTTCTGCTTGCATTTTCTTTAAAATTTTACAGGATTATGCTTGTCTAAATAGGGAATAGCCGGTTTTGGCCTCCGATGCCTTCGATGCCTTCCTCTGCATACCGTAGAGCCTCTGTTTCCAGCTCTTACTTCCATCAACCAGCTCACTATGCCTTACCTTATTCACCCTACGGGTAACCAAACTGTAGTGTTCCTTTTTTATTGCTCCGTCATCTTTCTCCTCCTTGTTTTGAAATGCCATTAAAAGCCTCTTCTTTGGTTGATCTGTAGTTACAGCGGCGGATACTCACAAGAAAACGTATACCCAATGGTGAGATGTGAACGCCATAGAGAAGCCGAGGAATGATATATATGTATTAATGACTGAACGTTGTTGTTGTTGTTGTAGAGCTATTACGGGATAGCTTCCGGAGGGCAGCAACACCATTTCTCTCCCTATCCGGCAACATCGCCGGGAGTTTTTCCAAGCTTCTATCCTTACTACACTCAGTATTCACATTCCAGCCAAGCACAAGGGGGCTTTGGGCTGCATTACCCACAAATGCTTCAATATCCTTATGTTCCTCCTCAGCTCGGCTCTAGCTCTGCTATCCTTCCCTTGCCAACCACCATTTCTGCCACGACTGCAGGTTAAACCTCTTCTTCCTGCGCTCAAAATCAGACCTTTTTTTGCGTACAACTTAATGACTTAAACTAAATTTCTTGACAGTGCAGTAGGTGCAATGGCAGCATCAAGCTCTTCGAGGCCGTCTGGAAGCATCCACGAGCAGAGGCCAACTTCTTGATCTGAAAAAGTGGGTATTTGGCTCCCATGCATTTGATTTTATCCCTTCATTTACTAACAATGATCCAAAAAAGAAAATTTGAGAGAGAGAAAAAGCCATGTATCAAATGGTGAAGGAAGTATTGGGATTTCCTTCTCCTTGTCCTCTCTGCTGGCCATGGGGGACATAACTAACCTCAAATCATTCCATTCAACAAGCGATAATGGATTAGTTCGCTTGCTTCCCTAGTGTTTTTGTGGTCCTTACTGATCCATTTCTGTTCATTTGGACTTCTTTTTACCAAGGTAAATTCAGAATTTTTTACCGTTTTCTATTTCGACATGACAACTTTCAATTGCTCGGCGAAGAAGACGGTTTTATGTCTCGATGCCCGTAATTCTACAAGCAGCAGCAGCCGAGGGGATGGTTTCTGATGATATATTAACATCATAACATGTAATAATTATCTTACAATTCTGTAACAAAAACTATTAATTAAATTTATTGTAAGATCTTTAGTTGGACAAATTGAAACCTTCCAGGTTTTCAACTTTATTTTTGTTTCGCTTTCTCTGCTTGATGCAGTACTCCTAGTAGCTGTATATAGACTTTTTCTTTTTCAAAAAAAATTTTTTTTTTTGCTTTGTGGTGATTGAAAACATGTGAAAGAACAGCTTAAACAGCTGGATGGAATCCAAAGAGGGGGACAGCGCCGTTGGTGTGAGGAAGATACAGAAGTACTGATTGTAGAAGTGGGTAAGGAGAGAGCTCTATGGCTTACAGTTCTCGTGCCGGTAAAAGAAGAGGAGTACTTTCTTTTATTGGAATATGCTAACTGTGGCATGCACAGGAGAGGAAAGGCGGCATGTGAGGGTAACGTGGGTGAGAGTGATGGTTATTGACTGTAAATTTGACCCAAGAGAGAGCTGAATCCTCGCATGTGTAAGCTGTAAAGGGGATAGTTGGGCTTTAATGAAGGCAATGATTCTGGCTTTCGATGCTACCTTCAAAAGCAAAGAGTTGTGATAGTCAAGTTTGTGGTTTTGCGACACCTCATTGCTAAGATTACTGTTAATGAAAAATGTTTTACTAACTTAGGAGTACTCATGTAGGTCATCTTAGTCGGTTAATTGAGAGTTTTGACTATCATTGAGGAGGTCTTGGATTAAAATTTTGAGCATGTGATGTGTGTTTGAATTTATCTTAATTGATCTAAATATCTAAAAAAAAAAAACTCCGAGTGCAAAAAAAAAAAATCCTACACAAAAGCTTGACCACCATATGATTGAGTACGCTTGATATTATGTGGCGATGCCTATATGGACTAGGAGATCAGCTTGAAAAAAATTATTTTTTTGTGGTATGTGAGACATGGCGATAAAGAAGATGAACATCATATATTTTGATATGAAGTAATGATAACTATTGGATAACAATTGACAAGGAACATAAGAAACCCGTCTATGATTGGTCATTTTCTCTTGATTGAAAGAAAAATTAGGCCGTTGAGATGATGAGTGTAAGATATTGATGATTAACAAATGTAGAATATAAATGGTTGATAGAAATCAGAAGACAGTTGACGAAGTTTATTGAAAGTCAGATGATGGACAACCAACTTAGCCATTATTTTGATAGAAAGGGCAACTAGTAAGGCATGTATCAAATGTTGGTGGTTAGATGATGTTAAATGTCATTCATTGATACATATTAGATATTGGTTGTTATTGTAATAGCCCAAAACTCTTGACTATCGAGTATTTGTCCAATTTGATCTAATGATCTTACGATTTTATCTCCTAGGTATAACTTCTCAAGAGGTCATCCATCTTATAATTGTTGTTATACGTGCACACTTCACTTTGGAGTTTCTATTTAATTAAAATTCCAACTGTTGTACTAAAAGGCACCTTAATATTTAGGAGTTTAACTTTATTTTCTTATGGGGCTTCACAATCTCTCGCACTTTAGCAACCAATGGCTTTATTAGATTTCATTGGCCTAGAATTATCCACCAAGTAAATATGAGCACTTAGTTTCCATCTTCTAACTGGTGTATTGCTCTAATACCATTTTTAATATCCCAAAGTCTTGGCCATTGAGATATTGTTCGTTTTGGCCTAATGATTTCACGGTTTCGTACTCTTTGTGTAACTTCTCAGAAGGTCACACATTTTAGGATTGCTCTTGTACGAGCACACTTAACTTTGGAGTTTCTACTGAAATTTCAATCGTTACATTAAAAGATACCTCAATGTTTAAGATTATAACTTTATTTTCTTGGGGACTTCACAAATATGAAATGCTAAAAGCTGTGCGACAATGGGCGATCGACTTGGTCCTTCTACTTTCAATAAGAGAGTCTAGGAAATCAAGAAAATGACATTAACTTTCATGGCTAATAAACATCAATCATTCATCAATTATGTTCAAAAAGGAGTGTTGGAAGTTCAGTGATGGTGGATAATCAACTTGGTTCTTATGATTGAAGGGGTGGATGATAGGACAACAAGGAAGACAGACATTAAACATTGGAAGTTGATGGTCATGGCTGATGACAGAAAATTTTTAATCATTAGCCAGCATTAGATGATGGTCAATAAGGAATGTCAAAAGTCAAGTTACTTTGTGCAATCAGCTTAATTATTCTTCTGATAAGAGAGGAGAAGGCATGTCCAAGAACAATAGTGTTATGATGGCTAACAAATATTGGTCATCAATTGTTGGTAGGCATAGAAAGATGATCGACGAGTGACATTTGAAGTCAAGAAGCAGTCAATGGTAGGCTTTGTCATCTCCCGATAGGATGGGAGATTGTGTGACTTGCAAGATAGCAATTTGGCAACGGTGGTCTACAAACATCATATATTGGTAGGGTTTGAACAATGGTGGATGAGGAACACTAAAATACATTGAGCATGTTTGGTGATCAACTATAATCATTTTCTTGATAAAAAGGGAGACCTAGCAACTTAGAAGACGTGTACATGTTGGGCCTTCGTTATTACTTATTAGTATGTATTATATGATGGCTATAATGAGTTGCACCGAAAGTCAAATGATGGTGGGCGATCGATATGATCATTCTCCATAAAAGAGGAGAGATCATGTGACCTAGAGGATGGAAGTTAGACATCAACCATTAGCAGGTGCTAGATGAAGAACATCATCAATAAAATAATGTTGGGCAATCAACTTGATTGTTCTCCTATTACGAGGGGTGATTGAGTGACTAGAAGATGTGTAAAGGATTAGTGACTAACAAACCATAAATGATAACAATAGTGTAGGGGATCTATAATGTCAGATTGATGGCAGATGTTGGGTGATGAGAACCATATATCTATAGTTCCTTAAATATATATATATCATTATGTTGAACATTGAATGTGTAGAAATATGACTATTTTATAGTTCTAAGAAGGGGCATTTTTTTACTAGAATCGAATATGCAATAGTAAGCTGAAAATACTCTTTTGAAAACTTAAATCAAATTATACAAAAGTAAGCTGAAGCAATTGATGAAACAAATATTTTCAATCTTTTTTATTTTACAGAAAAATAAATATCAAAGCAATTTTTTTATTTTAGAATTTTATTATATTTTTCTAGCACAAGTTGATTCCACACAAATATCAACTATTTTCGTACCACAATGATAATGAATCTCAACATGGATTTGCAAGAAAATTAACACGCAAGAAAAATTAAATAAAGTGCGGTAAGAAAAGTTAAGAATGAGCACACTAGATTTACAATCGTTTGGACATATAAAATATAGCGCCCTCTCCCTGGAGTTCTCTCTAAGCATTGCACTAATTAATTTAGTGTCTCTCCTTTAGCCTCCTTTGGCAAGGTAGAGAAGTCCTTACAAGAATCACTTCCATTATTGGTGCGGCTGAGAACTGAAATATTTTTTACCCTCTTAGCGAGGCAGAGAATCGAAATCCTTTTCGTCCTCCTAGTTAACCAGAAAACCTGAATCATTTTCACCCTCCTGGTAAGGCAGAGAACCTGAATCCCTTTCACTCTTCTGGTGAGGCAGATAAGCCCGAATCACTTCACCAACATGGTGTGGTGGAAAAGCCGTGTCCTTTATCACCAAAGGAGTCATTCCTAAAGCTTCCCTCAAGAGAAAATTTAACATGGAGGAACTAAGGTGCAAGTTCGTCAGAGCTACCAAGTGAAAATCCCCTCTCACACTCCCTTAAACCCACAAGAAAATTCTCCCTCTCTCTTAAAATTCACCCTTTGTCTCCCTAGCTCAAAGGTTTCTCTTCAATGCTTTCTCACAGAAGAAACAATTTAATGACCACCAAAAGACCCTTATAAAGTCTTATGAAAAAGTTTAAATAAGAGTTTCCAAAAACTCTAATTGTTCAATTCAGTAGTCACTCTTCATAAAGTACGATATGAAGATCGACAGTATGATTAGTTTAATTTTGACATGTTAGTACAATATGATTACTAGTTAGTACAATACAACCAGTTCAATTCTTATATGTTAGTATTGTATGATGAATATTAGTATAATACGTTCAGTTTTATTTCTCTATTGATCGTACTATATAAATGAACAGTAGTACAATATGATTAGTTTAATCGAATCATGATTCATAAAGGACGAACCCTAGAATGACTAAATATCATCTAGTACGATCAAGTTTGTATAGAACGATTGATGAGGACTGTGGAGTAAACTTTTGAATTGTATAAAAACCTTAGGCTCTATCACCCCAAAATATTATTTAGATTTTCTTTTGTTATAAAAAATAACTTTATTGGCATTGAGAAAATTTTTTATTCAAATTGGATTTTTCTCATCAATCTTTTAAAACTATAGTGGTCTTACATTACTTTTTTATCATTCTATTATGATGACTTATGAATTAATGTTATATGGAGATCAACAATATCTCTTGCTCTCCTTGCACCATATCCGTGATTTTCCTAAAGAAAAAAGTTTGCAAACTACTTTCCTCTGTAACTCCTAATAAAATAATGTGAGGGCACATGTCCCTCTTCCCCTTTGATAAGATTGAGCTTTGTTGCTATAACAATTTTTTTTTTATGCATTAGAACTCATTATGTTTTTCAAAAACTATAGTAATAATAGAAAAATCTCAGCAAAATCGATTTCTTTTAATCTTATCAACTTATTTGCATTCATTGGCTTATATCTTCATGATGATTATCACTTGCATATTTGCTCTAAGAGAGGAATGTCCCTCTTCTAATTTGCATCCTCCTTTTGAATAATCCATTATCTTATCTTTCTTCATAAACACCCTTAAACTTAGAAATTCTATGTTTTGAACAAATTGAAATTTTTTTATCTTATAAGTTTATTAAATCTCTTTGATATAATATGGTGTCACAAAAATATTTGTAGGTAAATATCACAAAAAATAATAAAGCTGGTCCTTACCATCCATAATCACAGCAATTTTTATAAATCATGAATAATATAAGTAAACTTATTTGATGTGAATGGATAGGCATATTCTCTTACATGTGAAGTAAATAAAGCATTTGCTTCCAATAGTTTATGGATTCCATATTGTCCTCCTTCCACTACGATTGTGCAAAGTTCTAATAATTTGGGTCTCCCTTGATGGATCCATGTAGTAAAGTGGATTCTTGTTGCATGATATTAAATGACGTTAATAAGTTTATGTTTAAGGGGGAATGATGACCGATGTAGAGAGATAACATTGAAGGGAGGGATAGAAATTGTTAAAAACATGTAATAGTATTGAGTTTAGTCTTATGTCATATTGTCAAAAATATATTGATATAATTAGTTCATTGAAATTCACCATAAATTAAATCTTATTGAGGAAAACTTAATAATATTAAGTCTTAAAAACAAAATCAAGTTTGATCATTTGGAATGTTTGGCCTAATATTTGATTTCCTTTAATTCCACACTTCCTGATAATAAATATCAAAGCTAAAGGTTTGAATAAGATTAGTTGGTTCGTGTGGTTTATGGCTTCCATGGATATTGTCCACCTTCCATATGATTGTGCAAAGTTCTAATAATTTTGGTCTCCCTTGATGGATCCATGTAGTTAAGTGGATTCTTATTATATGATGTAAAATGATGTTAATAAGTTTATGTTTATGGGGGAATGATGACCAATGTAGAGAGCTACATTGAGGGGAGTGAGAGAAATTGTTAAAACATGTGATATTATTGAGTTTAATCTTAGGTCATATAGTTGAAAAAATATTGATATAATTAGGTCATTGAAATTAACCATAAATTGAGCTTTTGGGTAAAAAATAAAATTGATTACTAATGTAATTGAGCCGACTTTTATCTCCCTTTTGTTCCACTTTCCCTAAAAATAATGCATATTTAGAGAAATTGATGACAAAAAAAATAAGTATCTTAATATAAAATTGACGATGATGAATGATTATTTATAGAAATTTATATAAAGAATTCCTTTTCAAATTCCAATCCCTTTTTTATTTGGTAGCAATATGAGAAATGTTTATATGCTAGCTAATAAATTACAAAAAATATTTTTTTAACAAAAAAATTTATTCCATAATGGGAAGATACAACCATCCAAAGAAAAAGAAGCAAACATCAGCTAAAGGAAAAAACACAGTGGATCAACAGACCAAAAAAGAAAGGGGAATCACCGAAATGGGCTCAGTTAGTGGCTAACCACTGCGATCACCCAAACGATAGACTAGGGTCATCCATAGGGCAACCAATAGGCCAGAAAAACCAATATCCCGCACGAAGAGCAGCAAGAAGCCGCCAGCAATAGTTGCCAACAAGCCATACGATCAAATAGCTCGCAGTTTCTCCTTTTCATCGCCCAGACTAAAAATCTCAGCCACACAAACTAAGCTAACGAAAAATAGTTGCAAATCAAAATCCAAATAACCAGACAACCAATTAACCACAACATCCAAACAAAGGAAACGCCAAAAAGCTTATTTGGATTTCCTGCGACAACGATTTCCCCCAACCAAGGTAAAATCATTTTCCACGAGAGGATCCACGTGTAGCTTATATGATTCATGAAAACCCCCAGATGAGTCAAACAAAACCACCTGATTCCCGTCCAGACTAACAGCGGAAATATTCAATCAATCCGAGTGGTCCACATAACAATCTCTAGACTTGCCTAAATGAACTTGTAAAGCCACATTAGAAATTAGAGACACTATCACATCAACAAATTGAGCATACGTAAGAACCCCCACAGGTGTATCCGACTCAGTTACAGGAGAAACAGGTGTTGAACCATCCAAATCAGTGGAACTATCATCCACGACCATATTCATACCATATTGGCCCTCAACAGTATCCACCAAAATTTCACTAGAAACACAGCCACTAGAAGACTTCTCAACAATAATAGGGGAAAGAGCACCAGCAAGCGCACTAACCTCCTCCATCACACAAGCATCAGCATTAATCTGGGAGCAATTTGTAGGAAAAGGAACCTCCTCTGAAACCTCCAGAGGAACCAAAGAATCCACAGCTGCTGGAGTGTCCGTCATAATCTCACACTACAGGAATAGCACCCATTGACGGTGGAATCTTCCAGCGGCTTTCCGACGATTAAGTTTCCAACGACTTACCGACGGTTTTCCAACAGAAAACAATGACACAACTTTTTCGATGAAATTTTTCGGCGGTTTCTTTCCCATAGAAATTTCCGGCGGATTTTCTGGCGGCTTTTTCAGTTTTCCGGCGAAATTTTAAAAATTTAGTTAAATTGATTAAAATCTTAACTATTTAAATGATTTAACAAAAATGATTAAAAATAATATTAACTATTTAATTAATTTTCATTTTAAAATTAATTAGTAATTATTATATTTTATTTTAGATTAATTGTCATTATTTTATAATTAAATTAATTAATATCATTTTTTATTAGTATGATTAAATACTATTTGATTTTGAGTCAATACATAATTTAAATATAAAAATGTGACATTTAAAACGTATTTGCATGTGCAGTAATCCAGTTGGTGCTTTGAGACTTTCCCAGCCAACTCGGGTTTGAACCATCCCGGGAGCGGGCTGGCGTGGGAGCATGAGCGGGTTGGCAGGCTAGCGCGGGCGTGGGAGCGGGCTAGCGCGGGAGTTGGTTGGCGGGCTTGCGCGGGAGAGGGCGGGCTAGGGCTCGAGAGTGAGGGCAGGCACTGGAGTGGCAGGCTCAGGCGCAGGAGCGAGCTGGCATTTGCGGGTTGAGGTAGTCCAGGCTGCCATGCGGAAGAGATGAAATTTTTTTAATGTTATGGCGGCTTAATTCTACCGGTAAGCCGCCGGAATATATTTTCCTACTCTTGTTTTACTGGCGGTTGTTTTTCCGTCGAAAAACTGCCGGTAAATTCGAAAACCGCAGGAAAATAATTAATTTCCGTCGAAAAATTTCGTCGATAATAGATAATTTTCCTGTAGTGTCAGGCTCCACGACACGAGCCACAAGATGGAGGCTATCAATAGGGTCAACCAAAATATTAACATTATCCAAAATAGGATCAACAGCCTCAGTCAAAGCATTATGAGTTAAAGCTAACTGGGGATGAAGAATTTTGCATTCGGATTTAGAGTGCCCTAAAGACTTACCGTGGGAGCAATAACAGGGGAAATACTCCATAACAACTTTTTGTATATATCCTAAAGTTTCTGAACCAACCCACACCCTATTAGGATAGGATTTAATAACATCCAGCTCAATTAGGACATGAGCTACCGAAGGCCTAGAGCCAGCCGACGTAGCATGATCAATCTTAAGGGCCGACCAAACATAGATCCTAAACCATGCAAAATCCTCGGGGAGAAGAGATGGGGATGCGGGTTTGGAAAAAGAAATCCAAATGGGATTAATGAGTGATTCAATTTCAATATCAAAGGATGGTGTCCACTTAAAAATCATCATGTAACAATTATTAACAAAGTAAGAACGTTATGCAAAAATACGATAGTAGTCTAGGTCATTAACGAGTTTGATTAAAACATGCCTAGGATTCAGAAAAGTAATAGAAAACTCGCCATTGAGTTTGAGGTTTAAAAAAATTGTGAATAGCCTCAAGCGACAGTCTACGCCAAGGGAATTTACCGACCAAAACAAACTCAAAAGGAGCTGCTAACGCTAAAATTTCCGCTTCCGAAATCCACAATGACGCCAAACCACGGAAGGAAGCAATTTTAAGATCCGAAAATAGGGAGGAGGAAGAACCACTAGATAGAGTATCATGGAAAGACTTCGAAGAAGAATTACCAGTCAAAAAATCAGGATCAACTAAGCGCTTACCCGCCATCAACAAAAACCGATGGGGAGAAACAAGTCGAGAGCAAAGCAAAAACGAAATGAAGAAGAAACCTGGAGAGGAAAAATCAAAACTTCCCAGAGAAGCGAAAAGCCACCGGCAGCCACGAAACAGTCAGCAGCGAACGGAGTGCCGAACGGGACGCAAAACCTAGCAGAGCACCTGACATTTCTTGAAATTACAAAAAATAATTAGAAAAATGCATCATGTTCATTAAGGTTGTGAATAAAAGATGCTAATCAAAACTTCACAATCATCTCAAAAGAGAATTTGACTTAAAATATAGGTACAAATCAATCTAAAATCATGATATTTTTGTCTTATTATGATTGTTACGGGGTATACAGTGAAAGAAGGATTTGATTGATGCTCAAAGATTTGGTGTAACCTTTTGAGTTAGGAACATTGTAGCTCATATGATTCAAAAGTCTAATTCACTGTCAATTTTTATTATTTAAACATTTTGAGTCTAATATTTTGATTAGTTAAACCCATTATGTAACACTTAGCCCATCTAATAGTGTGCTGCTATGTATGTACATCTTTATTAGATAAAAAGCAACTGATCTCAGGGGTTTGAAAATTTTGGAGGATTCCTTCAGCATTTATTTTTGTTATGTTGAGTTTAAAATTCACATCAAATATTTTGAATATATAATTGTATTTATAGTAAAAAATTTATGTTAGAATATACTGATGTAATTGGTTAGAATGTGCATACATATTCTACAAAAAAAATATTCTTTAAAATTAATATATATATATATATATATATATATATATATATATATATATATATATATATATATATATATATATATATATATATATATATATATATATATATATATATATATATATATATATATATATATATATATATATAATTTTTATTGCATTTATCTCGAAGTAAATCCATCAATTTTAAAGTTTATCCTAACAAAAAATTGTATTGTGATATTTCAAGTAGAATTTCTTTCTTTTCTATATGAAAATGATTAATTTTTGTGGATTTGTTCGCCGAAAATCAAAGAATTTCTGTCGAAAATTGTAAATTATGGCGGATTTTAATTCGACGAAATTATTTCCGCCAGTAGAATGCGAGTGGGAAGAAGATTTCCAACTGATTTCCGACGAAAATTTGAATCGCACTGGGGGATGGAGAGGCCGAGAGAGGTGCTCAGGAGAGGAAAAAAATCTGAAATGGAAAAGGGAGGGCCTAGGGGGGAAATAGGGCAATTTCTTGCGAATTTTTTGATGAATTTTTGCATTGGAAATTAAGTAACATTTCCGACGAAAAAATCCCCGGGTTACTTAATTTATGCAGATAATTATGCTGTAAATTCCAACGGAAATTCTATGAGTAATGAGAAAATTTCCTATAGTGTATATTTATATAACTTTTATTGAGGTTTCTCATACTTTTTAATGTAATTATTTTTAGCTAAAATAATTAACTTAATAAAGATTCTGAAATTATTCTTAAAACCTGAAGATCAAATTCGAATTATATTTAAATTGTAAAATTATGAATTTTTTTTATCTTTAAAGGTCAAAATTAGGGCTGCAAACGAACCGAGCCAAGCCGAGTATGTGAGTGTTCATGTTTGTGTTCATTTAATATCAGCTTGTTCAAGTTTGGTTCATGTTTGTTCGAACTTTATTATTTGTGTTCATGTTTGGTTCATTTAAATTAATGAGTGTTCATGTTCGGTTCATGTTCAGTTCATGTTCGTTTGTTTAGTGCTTATCGAGCTTGTTCGCGAACATATTTAACGAATTTTTTTAAACTATCAAACAAATACGTTCATGAACATATCTATGAACAAACACATTTATAATAAAAGCAATTGCATATGTAACAAAGGCAATGATTATTTATATTTATTAATTTTATAGTCAAATATTAATTATTTATATCTAGCTTATTCACGAGTTTAAAATCGAACACGAATCAAGATTTTATCGAGCTTCTTATCGAGCTTAATGTCAAGCTTGTTCATGAACTTCAAATGATGTTGTTCGCGAACATAAATGAGCCGAACGCATTAGTGTTCAAGTTTGTTTATTTAAGAATCGAGTATTTAAAATATTGTTCAAGTTTATTTGTTTAGCTAATTAAACGATCACAAACGTGCTTTAATCGAACCGAACAACGAGTAGCTCGTCGAACGTTTGGTTCGCTTGCACCCCTAGTCAAAATGTCAGTCGATGGTGATATTTTTATGTAATAAATAAAAGGGGAGATTATACATAATTGTATATAACTTTTATTATTATTATTATTGTTTATCTGTACCAATTCATACAATGTCATTCACATCTAATAATATTTTCACGTTATTTATTGATCCATAATGTGAATCTTTACATATATTATGTTCTCTTATCATAATGTTCAAATCAATAACAAGTGATTCAAAATATAAATAAGTTCAATCAACCAAAAAATTAAGTACTATCTAAATCATATTGTGGTTCAATAAAATAATATCTTAAAAGTGAAGATTAAGGCTTCGTTTGGGATGACTTTTTTACTGCTTATTGAAGCATCTTTTTTTAAGGCTTCGTTTGAGACGGCTTTCTTACTGCTTCTTAAAGCTACTTTTTTTTGTATAAAAATTAAAATTTTTTAATTAAAAAGCTGCTCTAAGAAGTCTTAAGAAAGCCGTCCCAAACGAAATAATAAGGCTTAGTTTGAGACGGCTTCTTCATAAAGAAGCTTTCTAATAAAAAAATAAATTTGTTAAACTAAGAACTATTTTAAAAAACAATAACAAAATAATCCCAAAAGAACCCAATATGATGACAATAAGCTATATATAATGAACACAATCTTTTGTTGATTTAGATCAAAATATTTTGAGTCAAAAATTTTAAATTATATTAATGTGAATATGAAAGTTAATAATGAAAGATCTATTAAAAATAGGCCTTTTTCCACCTTAGCCACAGTGTAGTTTGATAAATCACCAATTATTTATCAATAAAGGTTTTTTTTTTTTTGGTGAAAAGTTCCCATTTATCTAGAAAGAACTTAGTTTATTAAGCGGCTTAAAAGCTGAACAAATTATTTAGTGTGATATCAATCTTTTTGTAGTTATGGAAGATATAATACTAATATATATCTATTCTTTTGGCCTAACGGCTAAGCTAAATCGTATCAACGAAGATCCTATGAGGACAATAATATTTGCACTTTATTATCAAATATCAAAGCTAATGATGGAAAATGGAGTCGTATCATTGCCCACAACATTTTTTTTTTAATTACTATTTATCAACTTCTTAGTCAATGCATGTTGATTTATATTTTATCATTATTCATTTAAAAAAAGAATTAATTAAAATCATATTTTATTAAATAATATATCTAATTAAATATGAATGCTAGCTAACACATCCTTGAGATTAAAGGTTTCTTTAGGCCAATTTTCTCGCTAGTTTTATTTTTCTAACTGCAAGCCTGCTACTTTCTTGGTGTTTTTTTTTTTCTACTTTTCAAAAATTTATGTGAAGTAAAATTTTTTTTTTTCAATTAGAAAAGCTAAATTATTTTTTTTACAAAACTTCACAATTAGTTTTATATGCTGTAGCTATTTAACATAATTTAAATACATGAATAAAATTTGAAGTCATTTTAGTAATAAAAAAATGCATAAGAAAATTATGAATTCAAGGTTAAAGGTGTGGCTAAAGAATGATTTTAATACTACAAAAAATTGAGTACAAATTAATGTATATTATCCTATTTTTCATTAAAATTTAGTTCCAGTTTGATTTTTGCTGAAGTGTAAGTGTAAGTTGATTAAGCTAGATAAAATAAATGAGAAGATAACTCAGGCGTTAGGCTTAGTTTGGGAGGATTTTTTTACTTCTTCTTAGAATTAAAAATTTTATACTAAAAATTTGCTTTAAGAAGAAATAAGAAAGTTGTACCAAATAAAACATTAATTTGATTGGTTAGAACTACTGCAAACTATTTAGAAATATCCTAAAGCTCAAAGTAGACTGGGCTTAAACTGTTTAAGAACAGTTGTAAAGCTTATTAAGAGAAAGTATTATTGTTGGATTGCAAAGACAGCTGAACAACAATTTCCATTCGCAGATTAAATTCTTATCACATTATGAACTTCTGATCGTAGAAGGATTCGATGCAGATCTAAGCCAGATTGCCAGCCGAACACCTCCTCCATTCAGATCCTATCAGAAAAACAGCACTCTAGTAAAAATAAAAAGCTCTTGTAAGGATCAAGCCATAGAAGAACGTTCTTATAAGTAAATAAGTTCTCTCTCTCTCTCTCTCTCTCTCTCTCTCTCTCTCTCTCTCGTAGAAGGTACCCAAGAACATCAAAGAGTGACTCCAAAAGGGCAAGCAAGCAAAAAAAGTCTCCATCCATTCAAAATCACTGAAGAGTGGGACTTGGAAAGAAGCTAATATTAGCTAAAATCTCTACTAAAATTGAAGAGAGAGTTCATCTAATAAATTTATTCTCATTTATATATAACTTTTTCATTCTTAATGAATTCCTATACATAAACATTTAGGTATCATTTTTTTTTCCTGATCATATTGATTGATTGTTGAGCTGTAAAGTCATTTGCTTTTAAGCAAGAGATAAGCGTGGTACAGACAATCAAACAAAGCCTTTAGCAAGTGAGCTGTGCTAATCAGATGCATTGATTAATATAACTCATCATTGCAAGCTAATCCAACCTTTTTTAATCTAAGAAGTCAGTAAGAGGAGTGTACTAATAAACATAAATATTTGCAATCTTAGAACTAACCAAGATTGATGCATGGCCTATATATCTTGTAGCATCTAGCTAGCCAGTTGGTGGCAATCCCTTTCCTCTTTTAAAATAACTTTTTTAAGGTGGGACGGCTTTCTTAATGCTTTCAAAAATAACATTTTAGAACTTTAATTTTAATTAAAATCAAATTTAATTTTCATTAAAAATTTGATTTAAAAAGCAGAAAAAAAATCCCAAATGAAGCCTACGAATCTTATCGATCAAAAGTCAACTTTTTCGTCATGATGATGCCATTATTAAAAATAGAAAGCTCTTCCATATCAAATATAACAGCACACATCGTGTAGCTCAAGAGAGATTATTATGTATGGAGACCGGATATAGAGAACCAATCGGTTTTGTCTCTGTGAATAGTAAAAGTGGTGAACAATAAAAGCGTAGTTTACTATTTTTTTACTATTCACAAAGGCAAATTGGACGATTCTCTATATACGATCTCCGCAAATAATAATTTCTGGTAGCTCACAGCCATGCACAGCCGACGATGAAGATATCCTTCTGGATATCGACATATCTAACGACCCGGTCAGAAATATACAGGTGAAACAATGAGGTTGGTAGTTGAGGTCCTCATCCTAAAGGCTGGATGGTTGGCAGCCTCCTCAATCGTTCGGTCTTAATCTTCACTGTGAATGTTTAATGGCTATTATAGTCTTATTTATCATCGTATCGATCGTGTTGGGAATCTGATTATTTTTCAAGGCACATTCCTTTTATAATTATATGGCAGGAAAAATTTTTCAGAAGCTATAACAAGAAAAAAATAGTAGGAACGCAATAGTTATAATATTTATGTAAAATATATATAATATAATTCTATATTTTGGTAAACTACAAGATATTTTTATTCAAATTAAATGAATAAAACTAAAAAAAAAGCTAATCTGTTTGTATAAAATAGAAATTAAATAATTATTTTCACAAAATAAAATGTGATCATATTGTGTTTTATAGAAAAAAAAATAAATGTTTTTTTATGATTAATTGTCTTACACTCTTAATTAATTTTTGGGAGATTTATGCACAAGCACTGACACTAATTATAATACTAATAAAAATAGGATCCATCTAAAAAAAAAAAAAAAAAAAAATCAATGCATTTTATAGTGCTATGATCATCTTCTTGAAAATTTAATAAAATTCAAAAAATATTTTAAAGATTGTGTAAATTTTATTATGAATTGGATAAAATTTTGAAATGATCTTTAAGCACTGCTTTTTTTTTTATTTTTTTTTTTAACACAATAATTCTATTCATAAACTCAAATCCAAGGATAAAACCATGACAAATTAAAGAAAAAAGAAAAAAAAATCACAGAAAACAAAATGACAAAAAATACAAGCTAAAAAGACGGCTCAGCGAACAGCCAAGGCTCCCAGCATCCCGTCAACCTGCATAGACCGTCCAGTCAGTGAATCTCGAAAGAGCCAACCCAAGTCCCACACCAACGGTTGCCACCAGCAAAGCTGACCAGGACGCGAGCCCCGACCACATCATTGCCCAAAGCCACAAAAACCTGCCAATCCAACAATGAAACCAGCAAAACCCGAGCAACAGCAATAGGAAAAAACACAACTATCGAAAGCTTATCGCCTACGACGACCCCTCTCCCAAAATTTCCCCCGAGTGTCAACATTTTTATTACTTCCAAGCACAAACTCATTGTCAGAAATATTTAAATCAGACTCCGATTCAGAATCCGACGAATCAACCAGCCAATCTCCCTGTTTTCTAATCGTCAAACCAGATGAATTACCCATACAAGTAGCCATCTCATTAATTAACATCCACCTCATTGACTGGCACCACAACCAAGTTTTTGGTAGAAGAAAACCTCTCCCCACTAACCATATGCGTAGACTCATCCACAAGCCCGACAGAAACAACATGTATCCCACCATCAGTACCACATTCCAAATTCTTTGAAACCTGCATACCACCATTTTCAACCACAACACCCATAACAGGTGAAATCTCAGAACCCGCTGGCGGTACCGAAGCCGCTAGAGGTTCCAAATTACAAGTCGCAAGCTCAAAAACATTAAGCAAACCATTGCTCGAAGGAAAAAAAGGGGTAGCCGTATGCGACAGAACACAATCACCAGCATCAGCCGTCAAAATACCACCATCACTAGCCAACAACTTGCAATTACTAACCCCCACCGATATATCCAAATTACCCGGAACAACCCCATCAGCCGGCGAAAAGCCCTCAGGCTCCACAGTAAGCAAAGCCACCCCAGCCATCTCAGGATTAACCAAAACATTTGCCACATTTTCCTGAACAGAGGAAATATCCAAACCTTCATTTAACACACCAGCAGCCGGTAAAACCTCAACAGTATCAATCGCCATAACAGGTTTACCAAAGCTAGAATCGGATTTGCATTTACCAGACACATGCCCTAAACATTTACAAACACTACAAAAATGAGGAAATTCATCAAAAACCACATCCTGAACATATCCTTGAGCCTCAGATCCTAACCAAACTTGCTTCGTAAAATTTTTGGTAATATCCATTTCAACTAAAACACGAGCATTGGATGGACGTGAACCAGTCGATGTCGCTTCATCTATTTTTAATGGTTTGCCAAATAACTCATCAAGCCCAAACAGAATCCTTGGCGCAAAGAAATGAGGACGAAGATGAGGAAATGAAATTCAAATCGGGATGATCGGCGACTCAACTCCGATATCTAACGTAGGAGACCATTTTGTTAATTTCATAAAACAATTGAAAACCATGTAAGACCGGTGGCAAAACACTACAATAGTCTAAATCGTTGGATAACTTAATCAAAATGTGTGTAGAATCCAAAACGGTCACAGAGACTTCACCGTTCAGCTTCAAATTAAAGAAAAATTTGCGAATTGCGTCAAGAGGAGGACGTTTCGACGGGAAGAAACCAACTAACGAAAACCGAAAAGGAACAGCCAAATCCCTAATTTCCTCATCAAAAATCCAAAGAGATGGTATACCACGAAAGGTAGAATGCCTCAAATCTGGAAAAGAGGAAGACGATCCAGCTAGCGCTTGAAGAAAAGATTTAGAGTGAGAGATCCCCCCGAAAAAACCGGGATCTTTCAATTTGATCGGAGCCATACCGGTAAAACCGGAAGAAAATAAAAACTACAAACCCCAGTAACACAGAAAAGAGAGACGATAAACTTTCCTGAAGAGACGGGCCGGAAACCCCCGTTGGCGGGGGCCAAAGCTGGAACCCTAGCCGCCAGAGGAAAGCGCACTAGCTCGAGAGCGAAAATCTGTTGGGAACAACTTAATGATTGATCTTTAAGCACTGCTTGGGATAACGTTTTTATTGATTTTTAAAGCATCTTTTTAGTACAAAAAAATTACCCAATTTACAATAAAAATTGTTTTAAAAAATAGTAACAAAAATTGTCCTAAATAAAATCTTAATTATATAAATAACCAATTTTAAAGATTGTGTAAGAAAATGGCCATTTTAATCCATGAAAAGCTCTGGATATTTTCTTTTAAGATATTTACATCAATATATGTATATGAAATATGAATTTTATTTTATATAAATTAATATTTATTATTGTTACAGGCTAGAATATACGCATCGATAAAGTTAGAAATTTTTTTTTCTCAACGTTGTACAGATATTCAGCACACAAACATAAGAAATGTGTAAGACTATAATTTTTATGTGGAAATGTTGAGAAAGAGATAAACCACGGGGCTACGCCCAGTTGAAAGGATTCCACTTTTTGTTTGCTTATATTATTAGTGGCTAACTCGCCTCTAAAATTGAGGATGATGAGATTACAATAATCAACTCCCGGGTTGAAATTCAGTTACAAACGGAAATCGAAAATCCGGCGACGTTTGGTGGTCGGGCAAAAATTCGGCTTCTTAATGAGCTTAGCTTAAAGGAATTATTGAATATTGGAATTATTACGTTATTAATCATGTTAATATAAATACTAAATAGTATTAATTAAGCTTAATATATTGAATAAAAGCGTTAGATTTTTTTTTCTTTGGAGCTAATCTCATGAAAAACGTTGAAGGTTGCATGATATTGAAATTATTTCTTTATTATTTCCTATTAAAAGTGAACAACAACATCAAGTGAAGGCGGGTCGAATGGGTTCAAAGTGGATAAATTTTAGGTCAGATCAAAACCCGATCCAGCAATACATTTCGACAATGACACCCATACTATTACTATTATCGTCCTTATAATATAAAACTAAAATTGATATAAATTAATAACAAATAATAATTTTTACTTTAAAATAAATACATATTGATCATCATTTAAATTAATCAGTCTCAATATATTAATAATCATTCGAGCTTGTAATAAAGTCAAATTTAAATCACATCAATTAGTTAATTAAATTCATTGCAAGGTTTTGTCAATTTCTACTAATTATTAGTTTTAATTGTCTTACAAGTAAATTAGACTGTCGAGCTTAATTTTTCAATTGAATATATGCGTAAGTGCTGAAAAAGAGTTAAAGCGTTTCTGTTTTTAGGGACAATTTAAAGCGTTAATAATTTTTGTTGTAAATTGTCGCATGTTAGGTTAAATGTTCTAATCAAGATCGTACGTAAATTAATCATTATGCGTTACCAGAAAACTTCGTGATAACATCTGATAGGGATGCTTCATGATTGTGACTCGCCATCGCAGTTATAATTTTTTTTTATAACTTTTATGATTTTAAATATAGAAATATAAGAGCTTAGACAAATTTTATTAGTAAAGGAGAGAGTAAAATGTAGAATGTTGCTCATTATTTTGATTGTATTTTGTTTGGAAAAAAAATCGTAGAATATTGACTGATGGATGGGGATGGTGTAGTCATGTAGGGGTGTAAATGAGTCGAGTTGAGTCGAGTAATGTTCTAATCGAGTTGGGTTCGTCGGTTAGAAGGTCGGCTGGAACTTGAGCTTGAGCTCAAGTCAAGCTCAAAAGGCAAGCTCGAACTCAAGCTAGTACTGCTATAAACGAGCTCAAGCCAGTTCGTGAGGATCGGCCGGATTTTTTAAATATTATAAATTGTTTTAAATATTTAAATATTCACATTTTATTAAATATTTTAAATATTTATTATTAATTTTAAACATCAATATTAATTTATTTTTATATTATTAAATATTTTAAACAATTATTATTATTATTATTAGTTTTAAATATGTAAATTTAATAAATAAATAAAAATTATTAATAATTATTCGAGCCTGTTCACGAGTTCAAAAGCCGAGCCTCATCAAGCTCGAACTCGACTCGTGAGATCGATAAACTCGGCTCATGAGCCCATAAACGAGCCGAGCTCGAGCCTGCTCAGCTCACTTACTCCGCTTGGATGGTGACTAATTAATGATTATGAGGTCTTTTATCTTATGATGATATTTGGGCTACAAATGAATTGAATTGTGCCGAGCAAGGGCTTGTTTGAGCTCATGCCCTTTTGCTAAAACTTAGCTTGATTTCAAGCTAAATCTTTGTTTGAATTTTTTTGATAGTTTTAATGTCGTTTTATTTAAATTATAATTATTTGAGCTTGATCTATGCTTGGCTCCAATTTAGTTTAAATTATGAATCTTAAACTATTATCAAACAATTTATTAGCTATTAGCTAACCAGATGTGCATATTAACAAGCAATAATAACTAGCATTTATGGGTTAACCAAATAAGTCTTATCGATCGAATTAATGAATAGGCTATGAGTCTTTAATTGAATAAATAATTATTTTAACAAGTATAAACAAATAAGTTGTGAATACACATGTTCATCGGGACAAGAGTTTCCTACAGGAAAATCGTCTATTACCGACGGATTTTTCCGGTGGCTTTTTTCTGCCGGAACATTTTTCCTACGCTAGTTTTACCGGCGAAAAAATTTTTGCAGGAAAACCGCCGATAAATTACAAAACCTCCCAAAATTGATCAATTTCCATCATAAAATTCCGCCATTAAATAATGATTTTTCTGTAATAGTTGTTGTACTCAGCCACCTTTTTTAATCACAACCCCAAATCCTCAGCAACCATTACACATAGCTATTCTATTCTACCATATAAAACCACTTTTATTTCAACAATATAAAGAAATGAAATGATCTGAATATATATTAATTATTTCCATCCCATTGCTATTTTCTCTTGGTATATTTCATTGCTTCAGATTATACAAATTATCTAGGTAGCATAGATGTTGCATGAAGGCATCATCCTCTTTTCTTCTCTCACTTAATAATATAAAAAGGGATGCATAATGAGACATATTGATATGATATGATACACCGACAAATAGGAAGAGATGACTTCTGATATGAAACTCATCTGACCTAAATGACTTGTGTTTGAGACTAGTTCCTATATCATTAGCGTATAGGACTGGATATTGGAAAAATACCTCAATCTTGATACATTTTCTTTCTTACAGTACTTGTATATGCATATCATAGGAATATATATGATAAATTGTATATAAGTTATGACTAATGCAAGTATTTGATAAGATTGATAGAATTGATACAAAGATATTTGATATGTATGAATCACATGATTTACATGCACGCCATGGACACTATATTACATGCATTTAACTATGATAGATATACATATTTTTTGAATCGAGATAGACATAACTGCTCTTAACAAAAGAGTATACAAATGATATAGTTTACTGACCTCTTATATATGTTCACTTGGTTACTGATCACTGCTTTAGTTTTATTAATTGATGTTTATTGATCATATAATTTGTAATTATTTTATTGATTATTACATTCTTTTATATTCATATGTTCATATTCATGATTATATGTATATTATTCATATTATATTGCATTGATTTCAGTTATAAGTTTTGGTAACCTACTGAGCCCGGCTCATTTTGTGATTTTACATATTTTTCAGGAAGGGTAAGGATCCAGTGAAGTGAGGACTGATTTGAGATTCAATTTTATTTTGTTTCTACTAAGAGTTAAAAGATAGGCTGATGAAAGAATGGATTTAACTCTTGACAATTGTATATGAATTTTGAGGAATTAATTTTATATTTTTATATTGGTAGATTCATAGAAGTTCTGGTTTGTTAATAAAGATATTAAAATAATGAATTCTTTTTCAAAATTTAATCTTGGGGCATTACACTATAAATATGAAATATTGATATATTCAACGTATATAAATGACATTTAACATAATGCATTATTGTATAGAAGTAATGCATCATAGCTCCAGCACATCATCAGTGCTGCAACACTCCCAAGGTTAAATTTCTATTTGCCCCAAGCTAAGAGAGTTTAGCATAAGTTCATAATTATTTTAATATAATTATTTTTACTAATCATAGCCTGCCCTTCTCCTACTCGAGGACTTATTGTGAAGACAGCAGCAAGTACGAACTACTTGCGTTATATGTGCCTTCTTTTCAGAGCCAACCTTCACATTTCGATGCCTCACCTCATTGCCTTTTTTCTCCCTCTTTTTTTCTCTTTTTCTCTCTATCTTTCTCTTCCATAATCGACAATGCGACAATAGAGAAAACGATAGCCATCGAGCTCAAAGGTAGGAGTCTATAATCTTTAACATTTAAGTAAACAAAGCACACCCCACCACTCATAAAGGGCTTCCATTTCCTCCTTAACAACATTAATGGGAAGGAAGATATGGAAGGTAAGAGAATTATATGATAACGCCATCCCATCTTACAAGCAAGTATTTTTATTTGTTGTTTATGTATAATTATTCATGTGATCTTATTTGAGACTTACGCTTCGTTTGGGACGACTTTATTACTGCTTCTTAAGTAGCTTTTTCGTATAAAAATTAAAACTTTTATAATAGAAAGCTGCTTAAGAAGCAATAATAAAGTCATTACAAACGAAGTTTTAGACTTGGTTTGAGATTTTTTTACTACTTCTTAAACTAATTTTTTAGTACATAAACTAAAACTTTCATGCTAAATAAATGATTTAAGAAGCAATAAGAAAATCAATGCTTCTGTGTGTTCTTATGCACAAGCCCGATTATATGTCTACAATATCATTTAGCACATCTAATTATGGAATATAATAACAAGAATTGTTTGAGTGAGATATAAATAAATAGATAGAGATAGTTTTGATAGCTTAGGGTCTATTTGAGACATCATCGATCTTACTGTTTTGTTTATTAGATAACAATTATAAATTTATTTTGCAATTGATTATTAGACGTTTTTGTCGCAAAAAGCTTCTTTCTGCCATCATAGTAGTCAATGGCGGAAGTAGCTTCTTTTTTGAGAGTAGAAAAAATAAAATTGTGAAATACAAAATCTTATATGTGAAATAGAAAATGAATTTATATTTTAGAAATTGGGCTTATGTATTTATTAAAGTTGGGCAAAATAGAAATAAACATTTTAGGGTGGGCAACACACCTTGAACTCTTCTTGTTTATACCCCTGATAATAAAAAAGTTGTTTTCTTCATAGTAACTTCACAATCAATTTTATATAAAATATTAGAGTCTTGCCAAACAGACTCTTAATGAACTTAACAAACACTGTAAGCATTCCAAAATCATATATAATGCCTTTAAAATTTCATATCAACTACTTATATGAATAATAATATAAACTTTTGCATAATTAAATACTTGTATTTTAATTAGCACATTCATTGGCAATTAACACAACTATACATCACATTTAAATATATAATAATATTCTTATTTAAATACAAATTATACTTTGATAGTATATAAGGGCATCTCCAACCGATACACAAACGAGCGTTTGCCGTGGAGAAGTTCGCTCCAACGGAGCGCGAAATGTTACGGCATTCGCTCGCCAATGAACAGTGCGACGCCAAATATGGCGTCGCACTGTTCACCCGCCATTTGGTTTTTTTTTTTTTTTTTAAATTGGAAACTTAAATATTAATTTTAAAGATTAAAAATTAGAATTTTTTTTATTAATTAAAATAATAAATTAGAAATATCTTATTTTTTAGTAATCTAATTTTTTTTTACAAAATTAATTAATGTAAGTTAATATTAAGAAAAAAATTAAGATAAAATTCTCATACATAAAAGATATTGAGAAGTACAATTCCAAAAAAAAATCAAAATACAGATTACATTCGAATAACAGAAAATTAAAATAACAAGTAACAACAATCTAATAATCAGGAAGATTGGCATCGGCTCCGCCAAAATCACTGAGATATTGTCCAAATGAGCTTGAAGAAGGAGGTTGTTGTTGATGTTGTTGTTGACCGAACCTTTTTTCTAAAATTCGGGCTTGTTCAGCTTGGACAAATTCACGAACATTAGGATTTTGTATAGAACTTAAGTCTTGAAACAAGATCTTATTTTCTTCTTTGAGTTCTTTTAAAGCATAGTTCTTATTTTGAAGCTCCAAATGTTGTTGTCTCTGTGCGCTTGTTTTTTTTAATTGCTCAATAAGTTGTTTGTTTCCATCTTCTAGAGTTTTAATAAATGTTGACATCTCTTCATCAATTTTTCTTTTTAACTTGACTTTCTTAACTCCAATCGTTCGTTCAGATTGTGAGCCACGTATATTATATTCATCATCATCTAAATTGAGAGAAAATGCAGAGAGTCCAGGAGATTGTTGTTTACCAGAATCAGGGGTTAGATTCTCTGACTCCGATGAGGCATTCCCAAAGTTCGACATACGTGATGCATTCCCAGCATTAGAATTACCATCTTGAAATTTTTCAAAATTTTTAATAATGTTCCAAACATGTTCAAACTTCCAACCTGCTTTGAACTTTTCGTCTTGCGCAAACAATAGTCTAGCTTGATCTAACTATAAATCAATATACACAATTACAATTAAATAAGTTGTGAAATAAAAAATATATATATTAGTAATTAATATAAATACTCACAATATCTTCATTTGAAGCACCACTAATATGTCTATTTTCAATCTGTCGAATGCATGCGTGCATCTTCCTTGTTGCTTTCTCGATAGTCTGAATTCGAGACTGAACAGATCTTTTTGAACGCACCTCCCAATTCTGGATTTTGGAATTATTATACTCTTCCTCTACTCGTGACCAGAAGTTATCTGATGATTGATATATACCCGTAATTGGGTCTTGGGAAATTTCCATATAAATTCTGCATAAGAGCTTATCTTGCTCCTGAGAATATGCCGTTGATCTAATAGACATATTTTTCAAAGACTTAATGGATGCAGAATACTAGTAACATGATATGCTTATAACCCCTATTTATATAACAATTCTTACACATCACAAGAGATCCTTACACATCTCAAGAAGCATGGCCTTGATTTGACCATTCACAATAGTGTGTCATATGAGATTCCTACACATCTCAAGAAGCATGGCCTTGATGTGACCATTCACAAGAAGTGTGTCATAAGAGATTCTTACACATCTCAAGAAGCATGGCCTTGATTTGACCATTCACAATAGTGTGTCATAAGAGATTCTTACACATCTCAAGAAGCATGGCCTTGATTTGACCATTCACAATAGTGTGTCATAAGAGATCCTTCCCCTATAAATAGTAGATTTCCATATCACATTAAAATCACATAAGCAATATGCAAAATACATTTTCATCTTCTTCTTCCTCAGATGAAGAAGACACTCTCCAAATGATAAATAGTTTACATGAAGAGGAATCAATGCTTCGTCGTGCGATAACAAATAACAATTTGATGATTCAATTCCTTCTTACACAACCTATTAACAACGTCTCAGTGGGAGGCTCAGTTATAGGTCGTGCTTTCATCAACCGTGATCGAGAAGCTGCAGATCTTCGACTTTATCAAGATTATTTTTCAAGTAATCCAGTGTACAATGATACAATGTTCCGACGGAGATTTCGAATGTCTCGAAGATTATTTATGCGTGTCCTTGACGCAGTAAAAGCACATGATATCTATTTCCAGCAACGATTTGATCGAGCCGGTAAGCTTGGTTTATCACCTTTCCAAAAAGTAACAGCCGTCCTTCGGATGTTAGCATATGGATTACCCGCAGATGCTACAGATGAATATATTAGAATAGGCGAATCAACAACAATTGCAAGTGTGAAGAGGTTTTGTAGAGCAGTAGTTCAGATATTTTCAGAACAATATTTAAGATCACCAACAGTCAATGATGTGGTTAGACTTCTTAACATTAATGAACAACGTGGTTTTCCAGGAATGTTGGGAAGTTTAGATTGTATGCACTGGAAGTGGAAAAATTGTCCTACCGGGTGGGCTGGGCAATACGCCGGACGTACTGGATCACCTACAATTATTCTAGAAGCCGTTGCAGATTGTGACCTTTGGATATGGCATGCTTACTTTGGTATGCCTGGAACTAATAATGATATAAACGTGTTAGAGTCTTCCCACCTATTCGCTAATCTCACTCAAGGTATTGCGCCTCCCTGTCATTATGTCATTCAAGGAAAAGAATATAACATGGGTTATTATTTGGCTGATAATATATATCCGAAATGGTCAACTATTGTTCAAACAATTCAAGAACCACGTACTCCAAAGAAACAATATTTTGCAATGAAACAGGAAGCATGTAGAAAAGATGTGGAACGTGCTTTTGGAACTCTCCAATCTCGTTTCGCAATTGTGGCAGGACCTGCACGTTTTTGGAGAAAAAATGTACTGCGTGATATTATGACTACATGCATAATTTTGCATAATATGATAATTGAAGATGAACGCAATCTCACTAGACCAGGTCAAGTTCCAAGAGAAGCGCCACCCCCGGATGTAGAAAAGGTGACGGATGAAAATATCCAATTTCAGGAATTTATCGCTCGCCATAAACAAATCAGAAACAAAGAGGCCCACATTGCACTGCGAAATGCTTTGATTGATCATTTGTGGGATCAATATACTAATACTAATATTTAGTTGCCTTGTATTTTTCTCGTTCTTATTTATGTGTTCTAATGTAATTTTCAATTTTTTTAATAAATATTTATTTATGACATATTTATATTTCAAATTATTTTATAGAGCAAAAAATATTTGTTTTAATTATATTAGATTTAATTCAAAAATTCGATAAATAATATTAATGATTAAAAATATGTAAAATGAAATATGGAGAAGAATATACTAGGAATATTCTTTTTTTGATGTTAGAAAATGGAGTTCGGTTGGAGACAAGTTACTGCATTTTGGTGTATTACTGCATTTTGGAGTGAAAAATGAGTTTTTCGGTTGGAGATGCCCTAAATACAAACTAAAGCAGGAGATTAAGACAACGTACGTCATTTTCTGGTTTTCCCTCCGATCTGATCCTCATCAAATGGGCAATTATTACATCTGGTCACCGGATGCGGAGATAGGTTCGGATATTAATAAAATATTATTTTACATTAAGCGCATCAAAAGCGCAAGAAAAGCGCATGTAAAGTGCAGGCAAAGCGCAGTCAAAAGCACGGGTAAAGCACAATCAAAGCGCACCTAAAGCACAGTCAAAGGGCAGTCAAAAGTGCAGGTGATGTGGCAAATTTTTATTGGATGTCCGATATAATAATTTGCCCATCAAATGCCATACGGAGCGACAAAATATTATTTATAAATATTATAATTATTTAATTACAACGATAATTCTCCGTAACCAGAAGTTGGCCTCTCATCCGATGGTCCGTTACTTGTCGGGAGAAACGTAGCTGACATGGCCTGATCCTGAAAAGGTTCTTGACCTGGTCAAGCTCCATAGATCACCGTCGTCCTCTACTCCGCCGCCGCTGCCGCTGCCGCCGTGTCCAAGAAAACGGCTCGTCGAAGGGAAGAAAGGGTAGGCGTCCAGGTCATATGCCACGAGCCGGTCGATTACGGCCCAGTCACCGAATCCGGTCTCCCGCGAGTTATAGACCGACAACTCCAAGTCGGTTCCGGCTCCTTGAACCGGATGAACCTCGCCGCCTGCCATCGCCGGAGCGGCATGGCTGTCGAGAGCCGGAAGTTTCGTGAAACGTTCGTGGATGAGAGTAGTGGCTCGGCTGAGAAGGGTATCGAACGGCCGGAGATGTCCGGGGTGTCGTCCTCCGGCCTGGTTTTCGCCGTCGGATTTGGCGGTCATGTAGTGAAAGATTTGGTCGAGAGGGCTGTCGCTACTTGAATGCGGTTTGGAGTCGTTGGTCAAATGCGAGCAGGTAGCATGGTCAACGCTGAGCTTTTGCAGGCTTTTCTTCTTGAAGACTCGGCATATAACCCATCCTTCCTCTTGGGCAAGCTGGTTTTCGGCCACCATGTTCGGACCCTGTATCAGAAAAATAATTACTTGGATTAATCGTTATGATAACAGTCTCTCAAAGATAAGAATTATTATTAAGAAATTATATTTATATGTCATTATAAATGAACCTTATTCTGAGATAGTTTCTTTTTTCCCTTAAAGTATCCTCTTTTTTAATAGGAAAATATGTTCTCTAAATTTCACTAAATTTGTTTCTTAAAAACAAATGGGGCTTTCTTAAAGTTCTAGACACAATCAAAATGCAAATTTTTTATAAATTAGCCTTTAATTTGTTATATTATATTATAATATAATTACTATAAATATCTCTCAGTCCTAATTCCAACCATTAATTAAAAACTAATCATTTCATTGTGAATATGAATATATTAACATACATTAATGAGTGAAGAATAAAGCTTAATTTGAGCCAGCTTCTTAAATCAACTTTATAGTTCTTAAAGCAGTTTTTTAATACACAAATTTTAATTTTTATACTAAAAAATAATTTTAAGAAGCAGTAAGAAAGTCGTCTCAAACAAAATCTAAATCATCTTTCCAACCTGAAATGATTAAAATTTTCTTTGAGATAATTTTTTTAATATTTTATAAAGTTATTTTAAACAAAAGTAATTTAAAAGCAGCTATAGAAAGTAACTTTTTAGTATAATTTTTTTAATAAAATAATAATTAAATATAAATTATAATTACAATATGAAAAAGTAAAGAAGCAAGAAAATGATCACAAATGAAATCTGAATATTTAAATGACATTACATACGTTAGGAGAATAACAAATTATTAAAAAAGAAGTAATGTTAGAGCAAAATAAAATGAGCCATACGTAGCAGGATTGCGAGTGAGAATCATAAAGCTGATCAAGGCGATACTCATGCATGATCCAATCAGACTTCTGGCCATGAGGCGCCCTACCCTTGTAAAAAACCAGCGTCTTCCTCATTCCAATTCTCTTAAAGCTGCTACAAATAACTTTATCTCTACCTGTAGCCTTCCAAAACCCAGCAGCCGTAGCCCTGTTAGTTCTCGTTCCAGTCGGGTACTTCTTGTCATTGTGACTAAAGAAATACCAATCATTCTGTGGCGTCGATCCAATTCTACACTTCTCTACAAAATTCAACCAAAAAATTCATCGTCATGATCTCATTAATTAAGATATAAAAGGCATATAAGTATGGATTTGTACCTTGAATGTCCCATGGTTCGAGCTTATTGAGATCAACGTCGCGGATAACTTCGAGATCTATGTTCTCTGATGCTATCTTCTTCCGAAGGTAATAGGCGAGGAGCTCTTCCTCTGTGGGGTGGAAGCGGAAGCCGGGAGGCACGGTGGAGTGGCCATTGACGGAGATGCTCATTGTGGCTTCTGTGCGCAGGGAGGAGGAGCAAATTTTAAGGAATGGTTGGAGTGATGAAGAAGGGTTAAAGGTAAAGTTGATGGGAAGGGACGTGAGAGGTGGCGGATATTTATATTCTTGCTAACTGAAAGATAGCTACATATGCTAGCTCCTTGTACGTACTACCATGAGAATTGTTTTATCTAAAATAATGCATCATAAATCATTAAAAAAATTGAAAAGTGCCTTCATCATGCTATCGAAAAGATATAATAATAATAATAATAATAATAAAACTTATTTTTGCTCGTACTATTAACAAAATATGAGTACGAATATAATTTTAATCATTTTTAATATGAAAATAGCTTAAAATTTGCTATTGTGATCCCTCCTAAATTAAGCGGGGGATATAATTGTGTAAATCTATTGAAAATAAAATAAACATTTTTTTTATAAACACACTACTTGCATGACACTTTTATATTAAGTTTAGGTTGATGCAAAGGCTTCATTTTTATGAGAGATTGTTACGTGCAGAGTCTTGACAGGAGTTGTGTATGATTTTTATGAGTGTGTGCAATAAAAACGCAATGATGAATAGTAACTGCTCTTTTACTGTGCATACTCATAAAAATCAGAATATTCTCCAATCCAAACTTTGCACGTAATAATCTCTGCATTTGCCTGTTGGATACAATTAGCATTGATTGGTAACTTCCCAACATAATGCAATCCATCATGCACACGAAGGAGACACTCCGTACGCTTGTCATTGTGATGCACAATGGTAGTCTCACAGTTATGCTAGGCATCCCTCTACTAACAGTGCAGAAAATTCTGCTAATTGCAGGATCTGGAAGTTTTAAAAACTCCATAAAGCTAATAATTTTTTGAAAATTAAGGTCAAAATAATTACTTAACATTTTCATAACCATCTTTATTCTAAATTAACACTTAATTTAATTTATAATTAAATTTAATTAAATTAACTGATTTCAATTGTAAACCAAATAAAACAATCTGATTCTGTTCATTTTAGGACTTTATCCAAATCATACACTCCTTTTTGGGAAGGCTAAAGCTTTACTGATCACTCAGGATTTGCACGCATGAAAGATGATTTTCAGTTATATGAAAACTGCTATCATTTATTTTCTTTGCGTAGTCATAATTATTGGTGTTAGTTTTGCTGGGCCGTAAGTCTAATTGAATTGACTGAGCAAGGTGGTCCAATATATGAAGAAATGATTTGCGCGGGAAATATTATGTGCGGAGACTAGATGCAGAATGTTGTCTGGAGTTTAATCAGAATGCGCCATGCTAGCAGTACTGTGCCGCGGTACGGAGCATAGGAGTGACGTGACGTATTCTGATTGGTCTCCAGACGACGTTCGGCATCCGCATAGAATAATTAATTAGGGGGCGGAGGGAAGATGAAGGGGGAATAAATTATTCTGTGCGAAGATTGGATGCAGAACGTTGTTCGGAAACCAACTAGAAAGCATCACATAATAAGTGGTACCGAGCAATACCGAGCCACGACATCCAAAAAAAAGAGTGACGTGACGCATTCTGGTTGATATCTGGATGACGTTCGGGGTCCGTACCGAATAATTAACTGGGGGGCCGAGGGAAGATGACACCGGACCTTAAAAATCTCTAATGAGAGGCACAAGCGAAACAACCTCCTCATAGCTATAAAGCAGAATCTATGATCGATCACTTTTAACCAGATCAGTGAGCTATTCTCCTTTAACCACCGCAACAACAACTGCAACCACAAGGACAAAAAGAGCAACAGCAACAGAACGAGATCAGGAAAGAAAGAAGAGAGACGGAGGGAGCCAAGGAATCTAGAAAGGGAGAACGAAAAGGATAGATGATGGACGGAGTCGGAGGCGATGAGCTTTCATGGGATCCACCACCCTGGAATATGAAGAAAAATAGTATATAAAGTAGCTTAATACGTTTTTAATTATATATAATAAAAAACTCTGAAATTTTTTTGTTCGGTGTGAATCAAATTCGACGGAGTATATATGAATTGTATTTTGAGTCGAGTTGACTCAATTTAAGATGAATAGATTTTGATGTCTCAAAATAATTAGTTAATGTTTACTCAAAATTATAAATGCAGAACTTTCATTATATATATATATAATTCTCACTCAATTTTGAATTTAATCCTATTTAAAATAACTCAAAGTTAAAAGAACAAAAAAAAAAAAAGATTAAATTATTTCACAAAAAATGTTTAATTTAAACATAAAATTGATAATAAGTTTTTATTTAGAAACTTTTGAAATCAAATTTGGTAAGATTTGGGCTCTAGTTTCAATAAATTTATAATCAAATATGTACCCAAGATCACTCAACTTTGAGATTATTAAAGCACTCCAAGTCTCCAATGTTACAAAAATATCAAAAAATTTTAAGATAGTCATTTTGAGCCGTCCAACGTAGTGCTTGACTACTGGAAAAATAATCAAAATAACAATACAAAAAATTATAAATTGAACTTCACTGAGGAAACCTAAAATTAGTGAGGGATTTTCATATTTGATGAATGATTCTAAATATTTGCCTATAGATCAATGATAATGATCGAAAAAATGACTCGTCATCATCTGACCCGACCTGACCCGAAATTACAATCGAGTCATAATATGGAACCCAACCCTGACCCCGTCCCCAGGGGCGGATTTAGGGGAGGCTTATAGGGGCACGTGACCCACCCCCTCATTTTCATTTTAGGGTTGCATGTTTCGATGCTGTATTTAAGCAAGCTTCGGGATTTTATGTAGGATTTGAGCATGATTTATGCTAAATCACCCCAAATAGGATTTAGGGAACTATTAAATCTCACATCGAGTAAATCTTCCGTTTCACTCTTTTTGTCGTAAATTCTGGATTTATGAGTTTGACATATTTACGGGATTTGGCCAAAGAAGCATGAATGGAAGAAAGATGGCTACCTTCGCAACGTGCAAGCCCTCATTGGCCGTCGTCGTCATTACTTCCGATCGAATAAAAGAACAATGAGGAGGTGTGATGTTAGATCCGACAGGAAGGAATGTGATTGAAGGAGGTGAAGACGTTATTTAGGGACTCATTGTGATAAATATGAAACTAATAAAATAATATTTTTTTCAGTAATATTTCAATAAATGGAAAAAAAAATAAAAATACATATATGATGAATTATTAAATATCAACTTGAAATAAGTAAAAAAATTTAATTAATTAATTTCAATTTTAATTCTCTATTTTAATTCAGATTGTTTAATGTTGGTAAAATTTATATTTATCAAGTTTATAATAGTTATTACAATGAATATATATATATATATATATATATATATGAAACCCACAAGGGTCGGGGGCCTACAAGTCCTTAGAGGATCTAAACCCCTCTGCAAAATATAATATTTGAAGAAAAACTTGCGTGCCAAATATCATATCTATTATATAAGCAAAAGGAAAAACCCAAGAAGGCAAAAATCAGAAAATCATACCAACAGCCTGCAAAGAGAGAATGAGGCAACACAACCAGCCAAAGTGAGGAGGAAATCACAACCTCCCAAAACGGAGGACCTTCCAACAATCAACCTGCACAAAAGACAAACATGTAGAGAAACAAAGAGGCTAATCGACAACCCCTAATAAGACTGGCAACAATCAGCCCAACCAAGCCAAGAGAGAAAACCAACATCCAGCTAACCCCACCAAGCAAACTCCAAACCACCATCGCCATTCCAGAGAAAAAAAGAAGACCAACACCTCAACAAGAAATAAGAATCCAAATAAAAAAGGTTTTTTTTTTTTTTTTTTGACTTGGTTGAAATTTATATTTTGCTTCCAAAGAATAAAAATCTTAGGGTATAAGTGTATGGTTGAATCACAATCATACACCTATTACACCTATGATTTTTTAAAATATTTTGAATCACATTAACAAAACAACCAAATTATTTATCTAAAATAACCGATTCAACTTTATTTTAATATTTTCATAAAATGTATATTTTATTACTTGGTCAATAAAGAGAGGAATATATCATAATTTATGCTCCAACTAATAAAAAATCCTAGCTTCGTCCATGCTTGTCCTGTTTTCCGAACAAGTAAATCTGAACTTAAATTTTTTTGGCCATTTTATAAAAAAGAGTGTATTTTAAATTTAAATTAGTTTAAGGATCTCTTTTAATAAAAAAATTAAAAAGGAGCAAACACGGAACTCAATTATCCAGTTTCAATAGAAACCGGAACTTGATTATCAGGTTTCTATTTTGAAGGGAAACTGGATCTTGCTTTATTTTGAAGGGAAATTGGATCTTGCTTCTCCGATTTTTATATTTTTTATTTTCTAAAATTCTATTATTTTTTAATTTAAAAAAGAAATCGGAATAAATTAATCTGATTTCTTAAGAAATCGGAATTTGTTAAGAAACCGGATTAATTAAGATATTATAATTGGTCTTAAATATATAATTAAATCCGATTTCTTAAAATTATAACTGTTTTATTAACATTTTCATTAAAAAATAAATTAGATAGAGTTTTATTTATTATCACATTTTTCACTGGTCTTATAAAAAATAAATTAAATTCTTACAAATTAAATTAAATAGAAATTTTCACCGTGAAGGTATGGCATAATAAATAAAAGTAAATTTTATTATAATTTAAATTTAAATTATATATTATAAATTATTGACTTAATATAATAACCATTAAATTTAAAATGTATATATTTTTATAAGAATTATATTTAATTTTTTTTAATTATTATTTAAATAAAATATAATAATCAAATGTAAATAATTAATTTATAAAAACTCTTTTTATAGAATATTTTGATATAAATAATATTTTAGTTTTGATATAAATAATATTTGAATTTATAATGACAAGAATGACTAAATTTTATTTTAATTTATTTTTAATATATTTTTTTTTTTCATTTTTCTCTTTTTGTCAAAACATTGGAACAATGTATATAAAATAAAATTATCCCTCACCAAATGTTATTTTGCGATGTCGTCTGCTCTGCTAGGGTTACGCCGCCTCTTCCGTTCCTTTGCTGGTGAGAGCTTTTTTCTCCTCTAATCTTCTGGTTTTCCTTGCGATTGTGAATGAAGTCTTCATGATTAAGGGATCCCGGCTTTTTTTTGGGGGGGGGGGGGGGGGGGGGGGGGGGGGGGGGGGGGCTGTGTCTCCTCTTTCGTTTAAAGATGCGGTTTCGGGTATTTCTTCCTCTGTTTTTCCTGAACTTGGCTTTTCTTTTCATCATGGATTACCGGCTTTGTTAATCTCTGAAGAAGAGATTAACGCGCTTGCTAAGCCTTTTGAGTTCTCGCTGGTTGGTCGTTTTCCAGGGCGGAGGCCTTCTGTTGATGCAATTCGAAAGTTCTGTTTTAATCTAAAGCTGATTGGGGATTTTTCGGTCACTGTTCTCAATCAACGAAATGTTTTGATTAAATTGGTGAATGATTTTGATTATTGCCGAATTTTTTCACACCGATCTTACTTTGTCCAAAATTGTTATATGAAAGTTGTGAAATGGTCTCCCCATTTAGATGTTGAGGTTGATTCTCTGATTGTGCCGATTTGGGTGTCTTTCCCCTTTCTTAGACCTCATTTATTTTCACCTAGGATTCTTCTCGGTTTAGGTTCTCTCTTTGGCCGGCCGCTCAAATCCGACTTGGCTACGGCGTCTAGTTCTCGACCGTACATGGCTCGTATACTGGTTGAAATGGATGTTACCAAGAAACATGCTGATAAGGTTTGGGTCGGTTCTGTGGAATCAGGGTATGTACATAATGTTAATTTTGATGATATTCCTAGCTTCTGTATGCACTGTAATTCCTTAGGTCATGCTAAGGAGTCCTGCCATATTTTACATCCCAATCTTAAAACTTCTAAACCTGTGATTGCCCAATGCGATGTGCCTGTGTCGACTATGCCTGTTGCTGCAGGTGTATCGGATGCCAAGGTGGTGCTTGAGCCGTTTGTGTTAGAATCGGATGAGCCTGTAGTTGTCCCTTGTGGGGAGATGGTTTTAAATCCTCCTGTGGATGTGAATTTGGATATCATTAAGGAAGGCAATGTTGTTATTGATGCAGGTGCTTCGAATGTGGTTGATAATTTGTTGTCTCCAAATGTGATACCTTTTTTTTCCCTCGTGTGCTGATATTGGGCATTCGGCTGTTATTCCGGTGCCGGATGTTAGTGAGGGGTTGGGTCATAATCCTGTTATTGTTGCGACTTTACCTGACGTGGGTGGTGGTTTGCTTTATAGTGATTCGCCTGTTCTGGGTGTGGCCGAAGTTTCTGATGGGATGCAGCTTAATGTTAGGGAGGCTGATTTTATTGTGGGGGACAAGGTGGTGGACTCGGATGTGCAAAACAGGTTGATAAATGTTCCTGTAAATTTATTGTCAGCCCATACTATGTTGGGTTTTAGTCCCGGATTGGATGTTAGGACCCATGGTTACTGGTTGAACAATTCGTCTGAAGATGTTTCTGATACTGACTCTTTTTCAGATCCTGACTTTGAGCTTAAAATGGTTCCTCATAAAGTCTCTCGTGGAAAATTTTGGAATCGAGGCGGTAGAAAAAGATAATTTGTTTTTATTTTGCTTGTTTTTGGCCGTTTGATCGGTTTACTCTTCGTTCGGCTTTTAGTTGCGGGGCTATGATGTGGCTGGGGCTCGCACCCTCGTCGACTTTCTTGTGGCAACCGTTGATGCTCCCTTCTGGATGGTCCTTGAGCAGTCTCGAGAATGCTGGTAGTCTCGGCTTTATGCTGAGCCCTCGGGTGGTTTCTTGCTTTCTTCTTCTGAGGTTGCTTTTATTAGTTGTATTAAGTTCTGTAATTTTGTTTCTTTCTGCTTGCTTATGTACCCTTTTATTAGCCAATGAAATTATTATCTTAAAAAAATGTATATAAAATAATAAAATTAATTTAATTTTACTTTTTTGAAACGTAATCCTTATGGCCAATTTATAAAAAATGGTGTAATTGGAAATTGAGAAACTTAATTTCTTTAATATTATTCATTAATAATCTCAACGGCTGAAATTTCAATGTGCCCATTAATTAGAAAATTATTAAATATCCCAATTTTCCAATTTTCTGAATTAAATAGAAAATACAATATAAAAATTGGTGTTAAGAAACCGGGCCTTCAAACTCTGATTTCTTAAAAAAACCAGAATTTCTTAATCCGGTTTCTTAAGAAACCGGATTAATTTATTCCGGTTTCTTGCTTAAATTAAAAAATAATAGAATTTTAGAAAATAAAAAATCGGAGAAGCAAATAAAAAAAATAAAAATATAGAAAACGGAGAAGCAAGATTCGGTTTATGTTCGAAATAGAATCCAGATAATCAAGTTCCAGTTTCTATTAAAACAGGATAATTGAGTTCCGTTTTTGCTCCTTTTTAAAAATTTGTTTTAACCAGATCCTTAAACTAATTTAAATTTAAAAGACGCTCCTTTTTTATAAAATCACCAATTTTTTTGAGTCATGGCAAATATTGCACCCTAATGGTGATTGCCAATGGGTGGAGGTGGTCAGTCATGGTGGCCAGTGGCAAGAGTTGCGGGGGTTGAAGGTGGGTGGTGGCAGGCAGTGAGTAGCGGTAGTAGTTAGTGGTGGTTGGTGGCGAGTGGTGCGGTCAAGTGAGCTTGCCTGTAAAGTGAACAGTTCTCATTGAAATTAGATGAGTTTGACTTACCTAAAAAATGAACTTAAATGATTTACACGACATTTACTTTATTTTGCATTCCTTTTGCTTTCAACTAAATACCAATATGTTTGAAACCCTTATATTCGAAATATTTTACAACTATTTTACTTCCAACCAAACAACCTCTTAATTAGCCTAAACTTTGTGTTATTTCGCTTTCAACGATTTTCATCCAATGGCTCCTATCCCTTTTGCGAGCTTATTTTTAATTTTTTATATGCAAGTTTGTGGAACTTCATTTAAAATTAAGATAAAATTTACACTCTATTGTCGTAAACTTTCTAACACAAAATAAAAATTTTTGAAAAACAAAAAATTACCACAGAGAGAATTGATGCAATCATATTTAAACCAAACCACTTTAGCTTAAAAAAAAAAAAACCAAGACAATAATCTAGTTGATGAGTAGAATGAAAATGTTTCAAATTGATTTTGAGCAACTCAAAAATTACGTAAAATTTGAATTTTGAATAGTTTTATAATCCTTAACTAAGAAAGTAAAAAGATAAAAGAGGGGAGATGACAAGCCCTAGTTTGGAATATTTTCATCAGGGGTTTCAATATTTGACCTGACCTGAAAATCCGACCCGAAAATTTCAGGTTCGGGTCAACTCGAACCCGAACCGGGTCGGCTTCGTGTTAGGGATTTCAACCCGTTTGTAAAACCGGGTCGGGTTCGGGTTCGGGTTGACCCGGAAACCCGAAACCAACCCGATTTGACCCATTTTTAATTAATTTAGGAAGGTTTTAATGGATTTTTATGAAATAAGTAAATGTTATTTCAAAAAATTATAAGCATTATTGCCCAAATTAAATTAATCTTGATTTATTTTAAATTAATTGAAGTAAATCTTACCTTAATTTGATTTAGATTTAAATAAATTGAATTACATAAAAAATTAATAAAATATACCTGAATCGGGTCAGGTTCGGGTTGACCCGGACCCGAAGCGGGTCGGGTTCGGGTTCAGAAAATCGACCCGTTTGCAAAAAACGGGTCGGGTTCGGGTCGGGTTGAACAGTGTCGGGTCAATTTCGGGTTGAACCCGAATCCGACCCGTGACCCAGTTTTGACAGCCCTAATTTTCATACACATGAATTCTCGGTCTACATTGCTCGATTGAATAAGTTTACTTACCCCATTAAGGCTTAGCTGGATTAGTGGGCAAGCATGGTTGGGAAACTCTGAACCCATGTTCGATTACTCTCTCATGGGATGCGATCTCTTAAGTGGAGAGAAAATTAGTGAAGATCCTGCACCCGTGGGGTTGGTTGCTAGTAGGCTCGCTAAGGGACTAGTTATGTAGCCTTACGCCTCTTATAAGGTGGAGTGAGTAGATACCCCCGTTTTCAATTAAAAAAAAAAGTTTACTTAATTAGATGAATACTTTGTTCAACCAACTTCTGATCTTAAGAGGAAAGCTTCAGTTTTCACAGTAATTCACCAATGTAAGCAACGATGAAGAACACAAAGAACTATAAATGTGACGAATTTTAAGTTTTTTTGTGCCTTTGTTTGGCGGGGCCGTTGATTTTCTCTTTTGATTTGTGTAAAAAGAAAAAAAAAAAACTGATTTTCATGACCTACATTAGCTTCATTCCTGACACTGTTTTTCCTATGTGCTTCGCTCGAAAACCCTTGTTGTCTCTCGTGGCTCTCGCTCTCTGGTCTCTTCCATCTCTTGATGTGGTTGCTACAACCTCGCCGTACCTACGGTCACGAGGAGACCCGACGGCTTTTTTAACTATGATGCCGCTGCCAAATTCTTCCAGCCCTTCGTCGCCATTATCGATATATGTTTCTCTTCTTCGATCATTGACCCCCGACGGTTTGTTCTCTAGTCTGTTTATTTTGTCGTGCAAGAAAAATATAAGGATGATATGGGTGGAGAAGATAGCACAAGATTTTGCATGTATTGTTTGAAACCTCCGTAGGGGTAAGTCTTGTGTTACCCTTAGGTGGTGTTTGGTTGCAAGATCTAGTGAATCCAGGATTTAGGTTTTGTTTGTGACAATTTTTTTAAATGTTTTTGTGATAAGAAATATTGCCAATCATAGAAAGTAGTTTTTGTTTTCCAAGTTTTATTTTCTTTTATTGGGCCCGTTGAGTGCTGAGATATGTGTTGAAATTTTATTCTTTCATTTATTTTTATATGCATCATAATATTACAAAATTCAAACGCATCACTAAATTGGTTGATAACAAAAAGTCTTGATAATTCTTTTGCATCTTTTCTTCGATAGTTCCTTTGTATCTTTCTTTAGAGTTAGCAAGAAGTAGCTTTGACATAGATTTCAATGGGAAAATGTTCTTTCTTTGGAATAACTTCAACATTCTCCATAATGAATCTCCTTTAGTATATGGGTGTTTTATATTAGTGGAAGTGAGAGATCTTTTGAACTTGAACCTCATAAGGTCTTTGTCATAGATGGAATTATGTTGAATGATAGATGTTGGATGAAAGAATTGACCTAATTAGTTATGACTTCAACTTGTGGTGATTTAGATTCTTCAATACCATGGTAGGCAAATTCAATGAAAAATCAACGATCAGTACTCTCTTTGTATTTTTTTCAATGCATAAGTATTTTTAGTTTTACATTTGAAAATAAATTTTTTTCTTCATAAGATCACAAACTTCAATCTCATCACTAAATTGGTTGATAACAAGATAGAGTTGGAGAAGGCAATAAGATGCTTGGTGCCAACTCATAGAGCAAAATGAGGGCCAACAAGTTTGGCTTCATAATTTGCTATTGGTAACTTGGAAGCATTTTTTAACATTATGCGATGGAACAATTTCAATAGGACTCTTTAGGACAATGTTGATTCCTACTCTTTGGGTTATAAAAATGTTATTAACAAAGGGAGATTAGATAATCGTCTTGTGTTCTGCTGTCCTCTTCAACTCCTATGAGTGTGAAATTAGACCCAACGTCGACTAATGCTTTGTCCCTTGATAGCAGAAATTGTCATGCAGGATATTTGAAACTCGTTCAGCTCTGCTTACCACTTGACACGACCCAAGTAGTTAATGATGACTTGAATCGCATAAGCTTGAAAATAAGGACGATGTTACTAGATAATGATGATTAGCATAATGACACCCATCCCAATTTCTCTATAATCATATGTCTCAATTCATCTTTGTGAGGGATTTTGCTTACTAAATTGATTACTACATCATTCAAATTTCTTTAATAAAAATATTATTGAGTCTCCTCGCCCACTCCAAGCTATTGCAACAAGTCATCGTTGAGCCATGGGCTATGAAAAAGTGGCGAGAGAAGAGTCATGTCTTCATGTGATTGAGTTTTTTGTTGCACTTGACATTCCTTTAACAATGCTTGGCGCCTAAGGATTTTGAAGAAAGGCAAGCACTTGTCTTTGGATTTCAAGATAAAACAATCAAGGCTTGAAACTCATCTTGTCAGTTGTTCGTGTTCTTTGGTAGTTGCTTGGGGTTAATGAAACATAGTTGATGGAGCAAAACATGAAATGGACTATGAAGGAAGAGAACGAGACAGCTATGGCAGACACCGAAACAATAGCTACATTTTCAAAGGAAAATGTGACATTCCAAGCGGTGAAAACAGACACCCAAAAGACTTAAAAGATTTTCATGCTTAAAGAAGGAAGTTTCATTCCTTTATTTTTTACAAACGGAGGTATTCTTTTAGCCTGTTGAGTTGCGACAACAGTTTCACTTTTTCGGTTTAACGGTTGCGTGTAGTAATAAAGAGCACATGTGGAACATTTAGTTGCAAGACTGGTTTATGAATATATATGATTGAACAACTAAGGAGATCATTAAGAATTACGTTTCTATTTCTGTTATTTTTTCCCATTCTTAGATTCTGCACTTGAAGGATACTTTCAACCTTCTATCACTTGAAGGTCATATGTAAGAGAACCAGGAACAAGGAAGAGATACCAGAATACAGACAGAGGAAAAGGAAATTGTATTAAGACATGTCTATAGAATGTAGATACATGGCCTATATACAGATGCAGAAAGTAGGTTTAAACTAAACTATGTTTACAAGAACCATGTAATCCTGCTGACATGGATACAGTCCTAACAGGTCCACTCATATTGAACATTCAGGGGCTGAATGATTAATTTGCGGTGGGGTTCTTCGAAGCGAGCTGGTGAAAACGGTTTGGTAAGAATATCTGTAATTTGAGATGTAGAACTTATGCAAGCAATGTGAGTGCGCCGGAGTTAAGATGCTGACGGATGAAGTGGTAGTCAATCTCGATGTGTTTTGTTCTAGCGTGAAAAACCAGATTGTTGGCGAGAGTAATAGCAGAGGTGTTTTCGCAGTATATGACAGTATCAACTGGTGTTTTTTCCATGAAGAACTCAGATATCGTAGACGCCTTGTGAGCCATAGAAAGTATAAGCTATTTCCAATTCTGCGAGCATCAAATCTTTGCACCATGTAGAGGTTTCATTTAAACAAAACCCTACAGCAATTTCAATCTTTCTTGATAAATTTAGACAATCATATTGGGACCTTATCTTCTATAGGGCCATCATCTTTGGTTCAGCAAGAAAACATCATGGATGATAATACAGTGTCTCTATGTTTCAATTTTCAAACTGGTTTTGCCATTAAGGGGTTTCGTTGATTTGTCCCTTCCATGCTAATGATGAAAATTGAATTGCTCCATTTTAATTGCTCAGGCTTAAACAACTAGATTTTTAAGGCTAATGAATCCTTTTATTTTTATTGTAAGCTGGAAAACAAACGAGGGTCAACTGGCCAACGCAAGCGGATCAACCTAGGTTGATTTTGGGGGATAGAAAAATGACTTGATCTTTTCAAAATTTGATCGTTAGATACTTGCATCAAGATTCAATTTATTTATGCAGATTGATTCATCAAATTTTATGAAATGCACCATTAGATGTTTAGAACTATTCTCAAGGTCCAAATTTTGAAATCCAGGCATCTGCTGTGAAGCATATTAGGCACATTTTATATTTATTTATATAATAGTTTTGTGTTTATATCACATAAAAATAGATGATGAAAGAACTTTTTTTTTTCTTTCAGGAATGAGGGTATTTACCCGCTGCCACATCCCTTTGGATGTGCTTGGTGGCGTAACTAATCCTTGGACAAGCCTACCAGCAAACAACCTTATAGGCGCAATATCCACAGTTATTTTGTCCCACTTAAGGATTCGTGCTACATAAAAAAGGATTTGAACATGAGTTGGGGGTTCCTAACCATGCTCGCCCACCAAGCCAGTTAATCTCTGTGCGGTAAAAAAAAAACACCTTTTTCATACTTGATAAGTTAATAGTAGTGATAAATATTGATGTGATTTAAAGACTATAATGTTATATATATGATAATTTTATAAATAAAAATAATAATAACGGCACACAAATAAAATTTTTTGACAATTTATTTTTCTTATTTATCTTGTAATTATAATTAGAAGCAACAAAGTCCTCGTTTACATGCATGAATTAATCTTCATAAACTGGCACCAAATCACAAGATAAACACTACTATATTGCTTATGACGCACCACTTACTGCAATTGTTAATTACTGCTCATTCGAGCATCTAAGTGCGATTAGTAATGAATAATCTCTTAAATTATTAGGCTTAGCGCATCATGAACGTTATTAATTAATCATATGACAAGTAGAATAAATCCGCTATTAAATTTACTAAGTATAAAAATAATGGAGAACTTCTTGGAAGAAGAAACTTAAAAAATTCTTATGATCTTGAATTCATAATGACCGCATCTGGATAAGATTCTCCCTAAGTGAAGCAGCTTGTACTCAAATAAACAAAAGATATTTTTTTAATCATGATTAAAATGTTGACTATATGTAATTACTTAAAAAAACTTTGTTCCCATTTTTATCTATATAAGATGTTATACTTATTCTACATAATTTTTTTCTATTTGGTTGCAATTATTCCTAATATATTTGCATTTGAAATGTATGTATTTTGAAAATCTTATTGTTAGGATTAAAAAAGTAAATGAGCTGTGAAATTTAAATATATATATTTGGAATATCCCCTCTAATTCATTTTCAATATATTTAGAATTTATTTGAGTTGAGTGAATTTTTAATGCATAACTTATGTGAAGAGATGTAGGCCGGCCACACTCTTTGCATGTTGTTGCCATCGCAAGAAGTGGAAGCCTGCCGTCAATCATCACAATTGATCACTATCCAAAATCGTCGACGATAACAGCCAACCATCACTATCAGATAAACATTGACATTGACCACCACGACCGTCGATTACCTGCTATTAACTATTATTTCAAATGCATTACTATTTAACTTTTGTTTCCTTTACTTCAATTCAAACAAAAAAATAAAATAAAAAATAAAATGCACAACAAAAGTAAAAAAGAATCCAAATATTGAAAAGTGATCTATATAATTGTGTCAAAATTATCAAATAAAGAACACACTAGAAATTGCGTTTAAGCCACTTTTCCAGCAGAAAGGAGAGTTCATTAGTATTCTTAGTGTTGCGTCCTAGAGTATTTTGCGGTAGAGAAATATAAAGTTTAGCATCTTAGCATAGTACGAAGATTCATCACACAAGTAGATAAGAGAAAGGGTGTATTGTTCATAAGAGACACCAGAGTTTTTACATGGAAACCCCTAAAAAGAGGGAAAACTACTGGGGCTAGCCCAGTATGAATGAATTAACTAGTATTTGCAGTCGATTATAAATGATGCCTTTCCTTGGGAGAATGCCTTGGCTTGATGGTACAAATGTACAACAAATAGAGCACATTACATGGTGGGAGTTACAATATAGATATATTTGTTTGGTCGGCACGACCATAGTCGATAGGAAAGATGTCGGAAAGATCGTTGCCTGTTGATGGAGGTCGGAAGGACCATAGTAGGTGACAGAGGCCGGAATGACCATAGTAGGCAGGAAACAGAGTTTCGAAAGACCATAATTGGCAGGAGACCGAGGTTAGAAAGACTGTTGTCTGGTGATGGAGGTCGCAAGGACCATAGTAGACTATTGAGGTCGGAAGGACCATAGTCGGCAGGAGATAGGGGTCCGAAAGACCGTAGTTGGCAGAAGACCGGGGTCAGAAAGACTGTTGTCTAGTGATGGATGTCAGAAGGATCATAGTAGGCGACAGACGTCGGAAGGACCGTAGTCGGTAGGAGGGCAGGAGACCAGGGTCAGAAAGATCGTTGTAGTAGTGCAGTACTCTGGTAGAACTCAATGCAAAAGGTGGTGGCCCAACAGAAGTCCCAGCCTCAGGTGATGGTTTGACAGAAGTTCTGGCCTCAAGTGGTGGTCCAACTGAATTATGGGCCTTAGGTGGTGGTACGGTGGAAGTCTGGGCCTCAGGTTATGATCTGGCGGAAGTCCGGGCCTCAGGTGGTGGTTCGGTGTAAGTATGGGTCTCAGGTGGTCGTCCGACGGAAGTCCGGGCCTCTGGTGGTGGTCCGGCAGAAGTACGGGCCTCTAGTGGTGGTCCGACAGAAGTTGGGCCCTCAAGTAGTGGTCCGGCAGATGTCAGGGCCTTTAGTGGTGGTCTAACGGAGCTCAGGGGCTCAAGTGGTGGTCCGGCAGAGCTAAGGGCCTCAAGTGGTGTTCTGAGGCCTTAAGTGGTGGTCCGGCGGAGCTCAGGGCCTAAAGTGGTGGTACGACGGAGCTCAGGGCCTCAAGTAGTGGTACGGCAGAGTTCAGGGCCTCAAGTGGTGGTCCGGCAGAGCTCAGAGCCTCAAGTGGTGGTTCGGCAGAGTATCGACGTCAGGCGGTGGTTGAGGAAGAGCGAGGAGGCAAGAGCGATATTTGATCTCTCTCTTGCTCTCTTTCTTGGAGCCGCTCTTTTCAAGAGGGAGAGGAGTCTATTTATAGATTTTCTAGAGTGGCATGGCCTGTAAATAGGTAGGAGATCAAGGGCATATGGGGAGTGGCTTGGATGGACGGCCAATGTTGAATCCCTCGATCATGGACCATTTGATGAACATTTGAATGTCTTAGTGATGTCGGAATTTAAGGATCTTAGGCTCGTTGGATTCGTCACGTCGAGCTGCTCAATTCGACTATAAGCACGTCATGTTTGGAAACCCTTTGGTAATCCAAATTGTGGTTTGAACGCTCCAGTAGCACTTCAGACCATTGATTTGGACCCATTTGCACTCGGATTGAGTCGAATTTGGTGTCGTTGGATTCGTATTTCCGAGATGTTCAGTTCGATTGCAAGTTTGTGAAATTGGAGTTCGGAAGGTCCCAATTTTATTTTTGTAAGTTTCCAACTTAATTTTGCCTTGAGATTCGTGCCCGATCAAGATAATTTTTTGATGACTTATCAATTAGAATATGTACTTTTTTACACTTGATATGACTAAAAAAATTCATAAAATCTACACTAATCTCATGTGAATCTTTGAATTGAAAACTTTTTGAATTAAAATCATGGTCATTGAACTCCAAATTTGATATGTTTATCGTAGAATGGCGCGGCTCGATGAGACTAATCCAACGAGGCCAATATCACTCAATTATGATATCATTTAGGCACTTAAATACTGAAACAAATGCCTCCTGATAAAAAAAAATTGATATTTATTATACGAGTAATTGTTTTGGATTTTAGTTCAAATTAAAAATATATTCATACCAAAAAAACCTATAAATAGAGCATTATTCTCCACATGAAGAGGAGAGAGCTATCTTGCATTTTTCAGCTATCACTATTGAAATTCACCGCCAGCTATTATTACTGACAATCACTATTATCGTCAACAATCACTGTGAGTATTACCGCCATCTTTAGACTCTTGTCAAAATTTAACCCTCTTATTGTATTTCAATTGTCTGCTTTTTCAACAAGGCAAGTCGCTGTAATTTTTTTCATTTTCGGGTTTTTCATGTAAACATTTTTTTGGCTTTACTATTTTTACTTATGCGTATAAAATATTGAGTCGTAAAATACAAACTATGTTGACTAAAATTTCCTATCACGTAATAATACTAATAATATTTACACTTCTCTTAAAGTATAATTGACTTACTGATGAGAGTAAATATTAATATATTTTATATATTAAATTTGTAGTTAAATCGTTTTTATTTTGTTTTGTTTGAGCAGGAAAATGCAGGAAGTGTGCAAAAATTTCACGTATAGTACAGCGTCGTTGGGTCGGACACTATGCCACTGCGGTGCCATCATTGGCATCGTCGGATTGCCCAATATGAACATGGTGGCGCCCAATCTTTATTTAATGCAAAAATTTCACGTATAGTACAGCGTCGCGGGGTCGGACACTATGACGCTGCGGCGCCATCATTGACACTGTCGGAGAGCCCAATATAAACATGGCGGCGCCCAATCTTTATTTAAAAGCGCCGCAACGTCGGAGCAGCTAGCGTTGCAAATAGAAGCTGAGCCAAAAACTCAAAATCCAAAGGCTAAAAAAAAGGAAAAAAGAGACTAACCAGAAGAACTCCTAAACCCAATAGGCAGCAAAAAGATTTCCATGGCGATTTAGAAGAGCACAACAACAAAAAATTCATAGCAGGTCAAAGCACCGAAGATAACACATTGTTGCCAATGTAGAGCAGAGCCGTCTTGGGTTAATTGGAAGATGAAGGGAATAGAGCTACATCATAGTCCAACAAAAAATAAATCCCCATAGGGATCAAAATTTGAATCTCCAAAGTCCTAACCAATGAAAAGCTTAATTTCATCATAGTTTTTTCAACTTTTAACTTTCAAAAAAATTGCCCTCAAAATCTAATAATAAAGATTGCAAGTAGAATGGTTTTCAGCTTGAAAAGTCTAGCATTCTGTTCTCGCCATAAGTAGTCGATAATAGAAGAAATTATGAGCTTGTAAGCATTAGTCGCATCCGGTTGCTGGCATAAGCTTTCATCAATGTAGTCCAGATCCTGCAAAATGTTATGATGAAGCATGAGGTGGACAAGCTATGAAGGATCCTTCTCAATATATTATAAGGAAAGTCACATTCAAAGAACATATGTTTGATGCTTTCATTGTAAATATTAATAAAGGTTAAAAAATTATGCACATATATGTTTCTATGAGCAAGGGCATCCGTAGAATTTAGACCACGAACAAGTGCAAGCCAAGAGTACATAGAAAAATGATGAGCAAATTTTTTATGCCAAACTTACTCACCAACTAACACCCTCCATATTATCAAAAGATAGAAAAATATATCAATCTTTTCAAAATTTGATCGTTAGATACTTGCATCAAGATTCAATTTTTTTTTATGCAGATTGATTCATCAAATTTTATGAAATGCACCATTAAATGTTTAGAACTATTCTCAAAGTCCAAATTTCAGATACAGGCATCTGCTGTGAAGCATATTAGGCACATTTTTTCGTGCTCTTCACCCAAAACTCAGTCCTCTGATTTTTTTTTTCTGATATAGAAATTTTGTGGGGTTTAGATTCATTCCATAGAATTTTTATGTACTTACATATATTGCATATTTATTTTTATAATAGTTTAGTGTTTACATCACCTCAAAATATATGATGAAAAAAACTTTTTCATATTTGATAAGTTAGTGTAGTGGCAATTGCCACCCCTCATACATGATTTTTTTTCTTTATTATATTATTCTTTAGGTAATTTTTTCTTTCACGGTTTATTTTTTAGTCTTTATTACAAGAATTTTTAAGCAATTCCCTCCCCCCTGAAAGTTTTAAAATACTACGGTCCTTAGGCAATTGCCCCCAACAAATAGTAAAGAGAATTCATCATTTTATTTATTAATTTGAATTCCAAAGATTTCATTATTCAGCATTTTATTTATAACTAGCATAGGTTGAACCCCGCCAAGAGGCGCTGCCCTCTTGAACCCCTAACAGTTACTCATAAGTTTTCCCCCACGCCTGAAATTTAAGGCAAGTTCCTCCCTTGTATATTTATGATAATTTTATAAATAAAAAATTAATAGCGGCACACAAATAAAATTTTTGACAATTTATTTCTCTTATTTATCTTGTAATTATAATTAGAACTTAGAAGCACCAAAGTACTCGTTTACATGCATGAATCTTCATAAACTGGAACCAAATCAAAAGATGAACAGTATTATATTGCTTATGACGCATCACTTAACTGCAATTGTTAATTACTGCTCATTCGAGCGTCTAAAGTGCGATTAGAAATGAATAATCTCATAAATTATTAGGCTTAGCGCATCATGTACGTTATTTAATCATATGACAAGTAGAATAAATCCGCTATTAAATTTACTAAGTATAAAAATAATGGAGAACTTCTTGGAAGAAGAAACTTAAAAAATTCTTATGAGCTTGAATTCATAATGACCGCATATGGATAAGATTCTCCCTAATAAGTGAAGCTGCTTGTACTCAAATAAACAAAAAATATTTTTTTAATCATGATTAAAATGTTGACTATATGTAATTACCTAATAAAACTTGGTCCCATTTTTTAATTACATAAGACTATATTTGATACGGCATCACAAAATTAGCTTGATCGGGCACGAATCTCGAGGCAAAAGCTAGTTGGAAACTTCAAAAATTAATTCCCAGAGCACCCGAACTCTGATTTCAGCAAGCTTATAGTCGAACTGAGCGTCTCGGAAATACGAACTCAACGACACCAAATTTGACCCATTCCGAGCTCAAATGGCTCCGAATCATGGGCCCGAAGCGCTGTTGGAAGGTTCAAACCGCAATTTGAGTTACCAAACGGTCTTCGATTTTAACGAGCTTATACTCGAATCGAACGGCTCGACGAGACGAGTCCAACGAGCCCAAGATCATAGAATTCCAACATCACTAAGGCCTTCAAATGTCCAACGAACGGTGCACGGTCGTAGGATTCAATATCGGCCGTCCATTCGACCACTCCCTATTCGCCCTTGATCTCACGCCTATTTACGGGTCATGCCACTCCAGAAAATCTATAAATAGAGCCCTCATTTCTCATGAGAAGGGGGGACTCAAGCAAGAAGAGAAGGAAGAGAAGGAAGAAGCTCCTCCTCGACCACAGCCGGAACCTCGCCGGACCACCGCAGGAGTCTCGCCGGGCCACCGCCGAACCACCGTCGGAGCCTCGCCGGACCACCTTCGGAGCCTCGCCGGACCACCGCCAGAGTTTCTGTAATATCAAAATCTGCTCCAGGATCGTCCAGGACGATCTGGATCGTCCTGGGACGATCAGTGGAAATTCTGCTCCAGAATGAGCCCAGATTTGCTCCAGGTGATTTTCTGTACACATCGTCCAGGCCGATTGAGGACATCGTCCAGGCCGATCGGCACTGTAGAAAATATCGGCCTGAAAATAGTTCTGGGAACCGTCCAGAACGATCCAAATTGGTCTGATCGTCCTGGGACGATCTGGCGATCGGCCAAGCCGATCTGAGTATTATAAAGCTGATTTCAGTCGTTTTGAAGAGAGAGAAAATCAAAAAAATAAATATCCGATTTCTGAGGAGAGAGAAAGTCGTGGAATTTTGGAGAAAAGTTGATTTTCGGACGACGCGGAGCCGTTTTCGTCCGAGGAGACTGTTTGAGATATTGCTGTATGCAAGGTAAGGCACATTCCGCCTTTCTCAATTTTCAGAACTGTCGTGTTTGGCGGTATTTTCTGTCCGGATTTCGTTTCCGTTAATGATTTTCGTCCGTATCTTTTGATTGGTTCAGTTTTTACCGCGTAACTTTCTGTATATTGTTGACGTGCCGAGTGTGCACATTTTGGTTATTTTTCGAAGATTTTTGTCCGGGTATTTTTGATTCGGCGGTATTTTCAGTCGACTGCATTTTTCTGTGAAATTGAAAATTATCTGTGCAGTAGAATAAATGTTCTGAAATGTGATTATCTACATTCTGTGCGAATTTGGTGAATTTTGATTTGCAGGAAATATTGTGTAAATTCCGTATATTGCCGTTGTGCTGCCCGATTTTTGTCTGATTTCTGATTTACCCGGATTTCTTCTGAATTGAAATGCTATCTGTATAAGCTATAAAAAGGGAGTTATAAGGGGCCTGGATCCTATAAGATTCAGTTAGTGTCTGGGGAAATCTTATATGAGCTCAAGTTGGAGAAATTTCTGTTCTGTCCCGGATCCGAGGAATTCTGTTGTTCTGGTGCCGTGAGCACACTTAGCTATTACTTACTCAGAGAATTTCTGGTGCCGTGAGCACAAGGGAGACATAAGGGTCAGAATCTGTAGTGATTCTGTTTAGTTTAGTTTATCTATTAATTAAATATCTGATATCTGATGTGAAAAGACTTCTGACTTCTGTACGATATGAGTTGATCTAATCTGATCTGATTCGTATGATCTGATTCTGATACGATTCTGATTCTGTTGATTTGAGATGTCTGATCTGTTCCGTTTCTGTCTGATTTGATATCTGTTCCGTTTCGTTCTGTTCTGATATGATCTGAATTTCTGATTTCTGTACGATTCTGACTCTGTGGATTTATTCTGTTCTGATTTGTATTCTGATGTGATCTAATCTGTACGACTCTGATTCTGATGTGATATCTGTCCGTATCTGTTCTGATTTGTTCTGTTTCGTTCTGATAAGTTTCGATTTGGATATTTGTCTGATTCTGTTCCGATTTCTGTACGGATTTCTGTCTGATGAGTTTGGTTTTGGATTCTAAGAGTTTTGATTGGAGGTTTGTTGCTTTGCTGAGCTGTTGAGCTCACTCTTATTTTCTGGTGGTTTTCAGGTTCGGGGAAAGGGAAGGAAGTCCAGGAATAGATTTCTGAGTTCTGATCAGTATAGGTATTGTTTGTACCTTTTGATTTTTGTACAGTCATGGCTTTTCTGTTCTGTCTTTCTTTCTGTTCAAAAGCCATGTACTGTATCTGTAGATGATTGTTTTGAGGAAAAGAAAAGATAGATGTTTTATTCCGCTGTGTTTGGTGATTTATAGTAGCTCTGTGTTTCTGTGTCTGTGTGTTTGTTTGAGTTGAAATAATTTGGAAGATTCAGTTCAGAACCAAATTCCATAACCAGATCCTGGTCAGTTCGTCCGTTTTCGGTTCCGTGTCGCGGCCCGGTGCGAGCGGGATCCGTCCCGGATCGGGTCGGGTCGTGACAGTTTCGCCGCACCACCATCTCAAGGCCCGACGTTCAGACCCGACGTTCTACTGAAGGCCCGACATTCAGGCTTGTCCGACCTCCATCAACAAACAACGGTCTTTCTGACCCCGGTCTCCTGCCAACTACGGTCTTTTCGACCTCCGTCGCCTACTGCGGTCCGTCCGACCTCCATCACCAGACAACGGTCTTTCTGACCCCGGTCTCCTGCCGACTACGGTCCTTCCGACCAAACAAATATGTATATGTAACTCCTACCATGTAATGCAACCTATATAATGTACATTTGCTACACCAATCCGGCCTTCTCCCTAAGAAGGGCCTCATTTGTAATCGACTACAAATACTAGTGGATCCATTCAAACTGGGCCAGGCCCCGTGGTTTTTCCCCCTTTTCAGGGGTTTTCCACGTAAAAACTCTGGTGTCTCTTATGAATGTTTCACCCCCTCTCTTATCTGCTTGTGTGCTGGATCTTCGTACAATGTTAAGACGTTAAACCGTATATTTCTCTACCGCCACGAATATTCCAGGACACAACAGTTTGGCGCCGTCTGTGGGAAGGTGATTCCCGACTAGGGGGCAAATTTTTGCTCCAACCTCATAAAGAAGTTCATGTCCACTTACTGACATCAGTCGTTACTTCACCAATTTCATAGGAATTAGATCCGGACTGGGAGGCAACCTTGACTCCGACTATGGTCAAAAAGACCCTCCAATACTTCCAACATCAAGATGATATTTCAGAAAAATCCAAACAAATGCAAGGATACTTTATATCACTTATAAGTTTCATACAGTCCCCTACAGGACTCATACTCCCTGGGCAAGGTTTTGATCTCGACCTCAAAAAGGTAGTAACAGTCTAAAGATAGACCCTTCATTATCTTTGATTCGGGATACACGCGGCATTCACCCCCTCACAATAAAAAAAAGATCGATCCCAGGGGGATCCGATTTGACCTTTTCCACACTGGTTAACGTCGTCGAGCAAAGGCTCCGACATACAACCTCGGAAAGGTCTTACATCCTTGGTGGATTCTCCCGACCTTTTCCACACAGGTTAACGTCGTCGATCATGGATCCGACATACAACCTCGGAAAGGTCTTACATCCTTGGTGGATTCTCTCGACCTCTTCCACACAGGTTAACGTCGTCGAGCAGGGCTCCGGCATACAACCTCGGAAAGGTCTCACATCCTTGGTGGATTCTCCCGACCTCTTCCACACATGTTAACGCCGTCGATCAAAGGCTCCGGCATACAACCTCGGAAAGGTCTCACATCCTTGGTGGATTCTCTCGACCTCTTCCACACAGGTTAATGTCGTCGAGCAAAGGCTTCGACATACAACCTCGGAAAGGTCTTACATCCTTGGTGGATTCTCCCAACCTCTTCCACACAAGTTAACGTCGTCAATCAGAGATCTGACATACAACCTCGGAAAAGTCTTACATCCTTGGTAGATTCTCCCGACCTCTTCCACACAGGTTAACGTCGTCGATCATGGATCCGACATACAACCTCGGAAAGGTCTTACATCCTTGGTGGATTCTCTCGACCTCTTCCACACAGGTTAACGTCGTCGAGCAGAGCTCCGGCATACAACCTTGGAAAGGTCTCACATCCTTGGTGGATTCTCCCGACCTCTTTCACACAGGTTAACGTTGTCGAGCAGGGCTCCGGCATACAACCTCGAAAAGGTCTCACATCCTTGGTGGATTCTCTCGACCTCTTCCACACAGGTTAACGTCGTCGAGCAAAGACTCCGACATACAACCTCGGAAAGGTCCTACATCCTTGGTGGATTCTCCCGACCTCTTCCACACAGGTTAACGTCGTCGAGCAAAGGCTTCTACATACAACCTCGGAAAGGTCCTACATCCTTGGTGGATTCTCCCGGCCTTTTCCACACAGGTTAACGTCGTCGAGCAAAGTCTCCGACATACAACCTCGAATAGGTCTAACATCATTGGTGAATACAATATCGGTTAACATCATCAAGCAAAGGCTCTGACAAACAACTTTGGATAGATTATACATCCTTGGTTAACGTCACCAGAATGTCGTCAATGGACTTCTGCACAATGTTAAATTTCTACATGATTTTAAATTTCCTCCTGTCGCTGAACTTTTGCCTTGCAGGACTTTCGACGGACTAATACCCGACGCCAGAATTCTTCCTGTCGTTGGACTAATACCCTTTGTCGGACTTCTGTCTGTCGAAAACCTTCGTCGGTCTTCTACCCGACAGTACTTCTACTCGACGTCAGACTTCTGCTCGTTAGCGGACTTCTACTCATCGTCGGACTTCTGCTCGTCGACGAACCTTCGTCGGTCTTCTACCTGGCGCTGCACCTTTACCCGACTACAGACTTCTGCTTGACGTCAGACTTCTGCTCGTTAGCCGACTTCTACTCGACGTCAGACTTCTTCTCGTTAGCGGACTTCTACCCGACGTCGGACTTCTCCTTGACGTTGGACTTCTGCTCATTAGCGGACTTATACTCAATGTCAGACTTCTGCTTGTTAGCGGACCTCTACTCGTCGTCAGACTTCTGCTCGTAAGGGAACTTCTACTCGACGTCGAACTTCTGCTCGTCGACGAACTTTTGTCGGTCTTCTGCCCGGCAGTACTTCTCCTCGACGTCGGACTTCTACTCGACGTCGGACTTCTACTCGACGTCGGACTTCTGCTCGTCGACGAAAACCTTCGTCGGTCTTCTACCCGACAGTACTTCTACCCGACGTCAGACTCCTCCTTGACGTCGGACTTCTGCTCATGAGCAGACTTCTACTCGACATCAGACTTCTGCTCGTTAGCGGACTTCTACTCGACGTCGGACTTCTGCTCGTCGACGAACTTTCGTCGGTCTTCTGCCCGACAGTACTTCTCCTCGACGTCGGACTTCTGCTCGTCAACGGACTTCTACTCGACGTCGGACTTCTGCTCGTCGACGAAAACCTTCGTCGGTCTTCTACCCGACAGTACTTCTACCCGACGTCAGACTCCTCCTTGACGTCGGACTTCTGCTCATGAGCAGACTTCTACTCGACGTCAGACTTCTACTCATCGTCGGACTTCTGCTCGTCGACGAACCTTCGTCGGTCTTCTACCTGGCGCTGCACCTTTACCCGACTATAGACTTCTGCTTGCCGTCGGACTACTAACCGTCGTCGGACTTCTGCCCGTCGACGGACTTTCGTCGGTCTTGTACCTGACGCTGTACCTCTACCCGACTTCGTACTTCTACCAGATGTCGGACTTCTACCAGTTAATAGACTTTCATCGGTCTTAAACCCGAAGCTGTATGACTACCCGATGTTGAATTCCTGCCAGTCATCATACTTCTCCCCAATGCTGGAAGTTTGCCCGTCATTCCAACCTCTCTCCTTACAACAATCTATTCGACCTCCATTGCCAACCACCAAACATCGGAACTCCACAAGATCTCTCGAAGAAAAGAGAGAGAAGGGAAAATCTCCGAACTTCCTTGCAAAGAGAGGGGCCTCGGAAAACCGAGGGAAGGCCTCAATAGTAAGGACAGAGGAAGAAGAGAAGAAGGGGGAATCTCCAGACTTCCTTGCCAAGAGAGGGGCCTCGGAAAATCGAGGGAATGCCTCAATAGTAAGGACAGAGGGAGAAGAGAAGAAGGGGGAATCTCCGGACTTCCTTGCCAAGAGAGGGGCCTCGGAAAATCGAGGGAATGCCTCAATAGTAAGAACAGAGGGAGAAGAGAAGAAGGGGGAATCTCCGGACTTCCTTGCCAAGAGAGGGGCCTCGAAAAATCGAGGGAATTCCTCAATAGTAAGGACAGAGGGAGAAGAGAAGAAGAGAAGAAAAGAGGAGAAGAAGAAGAAAGGACAATTTTTCTAAAGGCCTCAGGGGCCTATTTATAGGTTTTTGGAGAGAAGAGGAGAAGTTTCTAGAGTTCTCCAGAAATTTTGAATTTTTTGAATTTTTCTGAATTTTTCTCGGAATTTTTTGGAATTTTCTAGGATTTTTTCGGAATTTTTTGCATTTTTTAAATGCACTTGGGGCCCACAAAAAAAATAAAAATAAAAAATCCAACCGCCTCTCAAGAGGCGCGTCACGCGCCCCTCCAGCCCGCGCGTCAGCGCGGGCACTCGCCAGCGGCGGCGCCGCCGGCGGCGCCGCCGGCGGCCGGCTGGTGTGCCGGCCAGTTCGGCCGCCAAACGCTTCTGGGCTCCGATTTTGGGCCCGGAAAGTCCAAATCGGACGTTTTTGGGGTCCTCGAATATGTTTTTCGATGTTCCAAACTCAATTTTGACACTTTCGGAACTCAACAGGGCCTCTATGATCAAGTTTGAGCAAGCATTTAACTTTTGGAATGCAATTTTTTGCGATTCGGCCAATGTAAAATTTCGGAACAAGTATTTTCAGACTTCTGGAGCTTCGACGTCCGAAAATAGGGGGGCAACTGATACGGCATCACAAAATTGGCTTGATCGGGCACGAATCTCGAGGCAAAAGCTAGTTGGAAACTTCAAAAATTAATTCCCAGAGCACCCGAACTCTGATTTCAGCAAGCTTATAGTCGAACTGAGCGTCTCGGAAATACGAACTCAACGACACCAAATTTGACCCATTCCGAGCCCAAATGGGTCCGAATCATGGGCCCGAAGCGCTGTTGGAAGGTTGAAACCGCAATTTGAGTTACCAAACGGTCTCCGATTTTAAAGAGCTTATACTCGAATCGAACGGCTCGACGAGACGAGTCCAACGAGCCCAAGATCATATAATTCCAACATCACTAAGGCCTTCAAATGTCCAACGAACGGTGCACGGTCGTAGGATTCAATATCGGCCGTCCATTCGACCACTCCCTATTCGCCCTTGATCTCACGCCTTTTTACGGGTCATGCCACTCCAGAAAATCTATAAGTAGAGCCCTCATTTCTCATGAGAAGGGGGGACTCAAGCAAGAAGAGAAGGAAGAGAAGAAGGAAGAGAAGGAAGAAGCTCCTCCTCGACCACCGCCGGAACCTCGCCGGACCACCGCAGGAGTCTCGCCGGGCCACCGCCGAACCACCGCCGGAGCCTCGCCGGACCACCTTCGGAGCCTCGCCGGACCACCGCCGGAGTTTCGCCGCACCACCATCTCAAGGCCCGACGTTCAGGCCCGACGTTCAGACCCGACGTTCTACTGAAGGCCCGACATTCAGGCCTGTCCGACCTCCATCAACAAACAACGGTCTTTCTGACCCCGGTCTCCTGCCAACTACGGTCTTTTCAACCTCTGTCGCCTACTGCGGTCCGTCCGACCTCCATCACCAGACAACGGTCTTTCTGACCCCGGCCTCCTGCCGACAACGGTCCTTCCGACCAAACAAACATGTATATGTAACTCCTACCATGTAATGCAACCTATATAATGTACATTTGTTACACCAATCCGGCCTTCTCCCTAAGAAGGGCCTCATTTGTAATCGACTACAAATACTAGTGGATCCATTCAAACTGGGCCAGGCCCCGTGGTTTTTCCCCCTTTTCAGGGGTTTTCCACGTAAAAACTCTGGTGTCTCTTATGAATGTTTCACCCCCTCTCTTATCTGCTTGTGTGCTGGATCTTCGTACAATGTTAAGACGTTAAACCATATATTTCTCTACCGCCGCGAATATTCCAGGACGCAACAATATTTATTCTTCATTTTTTTTTCTATTTGGCTGCAATTATTCCTAATATATTGCATTTGGAATGTATGTATCTTGAAAATCTTATTGTTAGCATTAAAAAAGTAAATGAGCTGTGAAATTCAAATATATATATTTGGAATTTCCCCTCTAATTTATTTTCAGTATATTTAGAATTTATTTGATTTGAGTGAATTTTTAATACATAACTTATGTGGAGAGATGTAGGCCGGTCACACTCTTTGCATGTTGTTGCCATCGCAAGAAGTGCAAGCCCACCATCAATCGTCACAACTTATCACTATACAAAAGCATCTTCGATAATCACTAGCCACCACTGTCTGATAAATATTGACACGGGCTACCGTCACTATCGATCACCCCCTATTAACTATTATTTCAAATGCATTACTGATTTACTTTTTGTTTCCTTGATTTCAATTCAAACAAAATAAAATAAACTCCACAACAAAAGTCTAGAATTTATGTTAACTCAAAAACTAATCTTAGGTCATATTGAAAGAATCCAAATATTAAAAAGTGATCGATATAATTTTATGCCCAATTTATCAAATAAATATATAACACACTAGAAATAGCATTTAAGCTACTTTTCCCTAATTTGTTGTGTACAACGAGATTTCTATTAGTTGCCTCAGCATGAACTTGAATCAAAATAAATTTTGAGAAACACGAAGCAACTCTCCTGCGAGCGTCTGCTTTGGATTGGTGAGGTTGTATAGGCTGAGCTCATGACTACTTGGGTAGCCCAGGCTACACATCGATGAGGGAGCAAAACAGGTAGGACACAGCTTCTGGCGTCAGAGTCCTCGGAAGCTCCCTACATATTGGGGGCTCAGTTCCACACACTGAGCATATATGACGCTTGATAAGAACTTTAATACATTTTAATAATTTCTTTGTATATGCATTATTATCTATGTATATTGTAGAAGGAGATGTTTGATAAAGAGCCTACTACGATTGAGTTACACAATCGCACTCATAAGCGTCAGCAGGATCAGCAATAGATGGATGAGCGAGCTAGGAGGGCATATGTAAGTATATAAGAATATTATACTTACAAATATATTATAAGAAGCAACTATTATACGATGATTAATCTTATATTTTATTTTATATGTATGATGAGTATTCACATCTTTGAGAGAGTTAGACTGCAGGTGGAGAGGGATCCTCTACGGGTTCTCATGATAAATCTGACTACCTCACTTTGATGCAGACGGTAGGTAGAATGCCGAAGGGACAAATTTATGGATTAGGCTTACAAGCCTCCGCGTACAAGGGACAGTCCTCTTCAGCCATCAGCCACTCCTCAAGCAGCCAGGAGAGTTTAGTTAGCCAGTAGGTGACTAACTTAGCAACAGAGTTAGAAAATGTCCGAGAGACACAAGCGGACATGACCACTCATATATTGGAGGAGCTTAGAAGATTGAGCGAGCGGATTGGCAAAATCAATTAGCGCCTCCATCGGCTGAGCAGGATAGTGACATACATATTCTGATTAGATTGTCACATAAGATTGCTTTTTATATATTTTATATTATTTGATGTATAAGTTATGTTGAAACTATAAGAGTTGTTATAACTTATGTTGAATTTTATTGAATGTGGTTGTTTGTTCATTAATTTGCACAGTTTGAATAGTTTTCTTTGATTATATATGTTTTTCATAACTGTTTTTTATAACTGCTTGGATTGTTAATGTTAGAAAGCCGAAAAAATGATTGTATATGCTATTTTTTTCTATTATGCTACAGGTTTGTGGCCGATTTTCCGCCGCAATTTGTGATGAAATCTGCTGCGGACTACAAAATGATATCATCATTTAAATAGAGATTATTCCATAACAAATTTACCGCAAAAAAATTTACGACGTATTTTGTCCGTCGCAAATATATTTGCGACACCCGTTTTACCAAAGGAACCATATCCGTTGCAAATCAAGATTTGTGACGGATTTCTTGAATTTTGTGGCGGATTTTGCCACAAAAAATAGTTGATTTTCCTGTAGTGAATGATTTTCAAACTTGAAAAGTCTATCATGTCATTCTCTCCATAAGTAGTAGATGATATAAGAAATAAAGAGCTTGTGAGCATTAGCCATCTCAGGTTGTTGGCATAAGCTATCATCAATGTAGTCGAGAGCCTGCAAAATGTAAGGATGTCGCAGGAGGTGGACAATGTAGGAAGGATCCTTCTCAATATATTGTAAAAGAAATCACATTCGAAGAACATATAATTGATATTTTCACAGTAGATATTACAAAATGTACAATAATTATGCACATATATATATTTCTACGAGCAAGGACATCTGCAAAATTCATACCACCAACAAGCGCAAGCTAAGAATACATAGAAAAACGACGAGCAAACTATTTATGTCAAACTTACTTATGCCAACTACCATCCTTCAGATTATCAAAAGTTAATTTCAAAAAATGCTTAAAAACTATATTGACAATGCCCTTTCACAAAATTGGGCAGACCCCAACATGCTTGATGGGGATACCATGCAAAAAAAACAGACCTATAAACCAAAGGAAAAAAAAAGAGCCATAGAGATTCCATTTCCCATTACAAATGATATCTAACATAGTAATGTATTTGAAAGGAGACAAAGTGGAATAAATAATGCAAAAAATAATGCAAAGCAAATTTTCAATAGCATTCCCATTAACCCAAGGAGTCCCAAATAAGTACTATGAGCAATGACATTGAAAGAGACTTGCCCGGAGACTATCCCCGCTGAAGATCTAAGGATTTTCCACCATTTGGAGACTTTGGAGCTGCAAAGGCTCCAAAAGGAGACATATTTGTCTTTCCACCAACAATTTTGGGGGCTTTTAGAGGTAATAACACGCCAAAATAAAGAACAATTACAGACAAAACTGTGGTCATTAAGTGGAAAATCCAAAATAAATTTAAGCTCATGAACCCTTCCTTGGGAAACGCGTTTCTAAAAACTTGGTCAATTGTCTTTTCCGCTTCCCAACTTTATTTATTTATTTATTTGTACTGATTACTCGATTGGCAAAACCTTAGGACGGGGAAACGAACTTTCCGAGAAACGGAATCCCCAGACGAAGGGCTGCTGCATTTGGCCACTGTGGGAATATCAAATATGGTCTCGTTGCCAGATGGAACAGATTGAATGGACTGTTTCAGTGTTTGGTGTTTGGAAAGCAGCCGAATGTGGTTGGGCTGGGTAAGCAGTTTGGCTATTTGATGGGTTACATGGGTCTGCTACAATGGCTGATGAGGTTCTTGGGTGGCCACGCGCGGTGAGAGTAAGGCAAATTTTACCGGATATTCTGATTTTAGAAGATAATTAGCACTTTACATGTATAAATCTAATAGTTTTCTAAAAAAATAAATAATTAAATTTATATATGAAATATTTTTTATATTCCTGGAAAATATCCGTGTTACTTCGTTTTGCTATTTAGAAATATATGGCTATTTTTTTCCTTGCATAAATGGCCTTTTTATACATATATTCTCATCTTGTTAAAATTGTTGAGCATGTTTTGCCATTCTTGGCTCAACACTTTTGGACTTGCTATCCATTGTGGATTTCATCCTCCTTTAGTTGATAAGATCATGATATTAAGTGGATATTTGGTTGGCTGTAAAAAGAATGCAATGTAAAAGAAATTAATTGCATTTGAAATGCTTTGGAGTTGTTTGACGAGTACAAAGTAAATGCATGTGGTTAATTTTTTTTTAGCTTGAAGTAAAATGAATACAATATAAAGTTCAAACATGGCGATGGCCAATGACTAACAAATTTTTTTGGGGGGGGGGGGGGGAGTGGTAATGTTCGAGGTGGGTAGTGATAGTGACAATTGGAGGGTGCACGGTGGTGACAGCAGCTGGTAATGATAATGGCAGTTGGAGACAAAAAGTGTTGGCGGTGGTAGCAAGAGGCGGGCGATGACCGGTGGTGGGCAAAGGTGGTTTGCGATGGCGCCAATGGTGGTTGGGACAGTCGCCAATGGCGGTTGGGGCAGTCAACAATGGTGGTTGCCAGCGACAGGCAACAAGTGACGGTGGGGAGTGACTATAGATGATCGCAATGACGATAAATTTACAATGTATTAAAAAATCGGTTAAACTCGACGAATTTCAAATTCACCGAATTTACATTAATTACACTAAAATTTTACACAACATTTTTTTTTACTTCAAGTAAAACACCCATATAATCTAAACCTCTACATTTGAAATATGTACACCCATTATACTTCAAATAAAATAGATCCTAAAGTTGAATCAAAGAAATTAATTTAACAACGACCTCCACATTTATGAGATGTTGTATCATATAATCCAAACTATTGTATAATGTTTAAATGATTTATATACTTTATATTGAATTAAGATAAATTTGAATGAGGCCTAATGCTTATTCAAACCTTGTTCAAATCTTGTTCGAGCTATATAACATTTGAAAGGTGGTGTATCATATATTTCTTCGAGTTATCACCTATACTCGAACCTGATAGCACACACGCTCCACTGGTCAACCCAGTCACGTGATACGCGGCTCCACCTTCTCTGTTACTCCTGGAGACAGCCACTACTCCTCTGTTTCATCAGTCTGCTGCTAACGGCTCACAGGGATACACATCATTATGTCCCCTTCTTCTCTCTATATAATGTACTCCCTGTAATACATTCGTTTTAATGAAATACGAAGAACTACTGTAGCACTTCTTCTTCTTCCTCTGTGTCTTCCTCATCTAAGTCCACTCAGGACTTTCTTCTTGGTATCAGAGCGAATACGCTCCGTTCTGTCTAGCTACGACGATGGCCGAACAAGACTCCTCAGCGACAACGCCTCCGATCTCCTCAACTGCAATGCCACCTATCGCTACTCCCTCAACAGTCGTAACTGAGCTCACCATACCTCCATCTCTCAAGTTCTTAATGTCGAACTTGAAATCCATCATCAATCTTCAACTCACCAATGAAAACTACCCCATCTGGAGCTTACAAGTATACAAGCTGTTTTCAGCGAATGGATTCGAGGGACATCTAACGGGAAGCTCGGTTCAACCAGACAAACCCGAAAATCATCCAGATAGTCGACTGTGGAAGCTCATTGACCAAAATCTAGCTTCAGCTTTACTCTCTACAATATCTCCCTCGGTAATACCCTATATTCTCCATCTCTCAAGTACCAGTGAAATCTGGATGACTCTAGCCAACCGGCTACAACCCACAAATCGCTCAAGAGTAATCCAACTGAAAAGTGAACTGCATAATGTTCAAATGAAGGACAGCTCCATGAACCAATACCTCACGCAGATCAAAACGCTGGTGGACAACATAGCAGCGGCCGGATCACACATTGACTCCGAGGATATTCTCATGTACATCCTCAATGGATCTGCATATAATGCCTTCAAAACTTCAATTAGGACCTCTCAGCTCCCCATCAGCCTCGACGTCCTCTATTCACTTCTATGCAGTGAAGAGATCAGCATCCAAAATCAGTTACAACGCGAAATCAATCCCTCTGCTGATCACACGGCCTTATACACAGTCAACCGTGGCAGAGGAAATTACAGGGGAAGAGGGAGCTCTCGTGGACGAGGTAACTCTAGACCACCAGCAACCGGCAGACCACAGGACAATGCCAACTCCTCTCGTCCAACCTGCCAAATCTGTGGCAAAGTTGGCCACAGTGCTCTCACGTGCTGGCACCGATGCAATCTTCAGTATTCTGCCTCTGACTCAACCAAGGCATTCTACTCCCAGCCAAGCATAACTTACGCTCAGCCGAACTCACATACCAACGAATGGGTACTCGACTCAGGAGCCTCATCACACCTCACTGCCAATGCTCAAGTTCTCCAGCAATCCCAACCTTACTATGGCTCCGACTCCGTATCCATTGCCAACGGTAACTCTCTTCCCATTCAAAATCAAGGTCAAGGTATACTGCCTCTTCCTAACACTCCACGTAAGCTTCTTCTCCGCAAAATTCTTCACGTACCAAACATCTCTCACAACTTACTATCTATACACAAGTTAACCTCAGATAATAACTGCTCAGTTTCTTTTAACGCCAATGGCTTTCTTATCCAGGACCAAGCGGACCACCGAGCTCTGCTTCGTGGACAAGTCCGTGACGGCCTATACACTATTCCAATCTCGTCGCCCTCCCAGATCGCTCTCGTCACCAAACAGCAATCCACAACTCTATGGCATGATCGTCTCGGTCATCCAAATATCAGAACAATGCAATACCTATCTAATGTAGCTTCTTTTGGTTGTTCTTTATCTAGTTCACTTTTATGCAAATCATGTAATTTGGCCAAGAGCCATAAACTACCGTTTGTCTTAAGCACATCGACAGTTAATAGTAAATTTGCTCTCGTTCACTCCGACATTTGGGGTCCTTCTCCCGTCCCTTCATTGAATGGTTCACGTTACTTTGTTACCTTCATCGACGAATTCACTAGATATTGCTGGATATACACCATAAACTCAAAAGATCAAGTGTTCTCCAAATTCTCACAGTTTAACGAACTAGTTAAAAATAAATTTCGAACTAAGATAACCACTCTTCGTTCTGATAATGGTGGAGAATACACTAATCATTCTTTTAACAAATACCTCACTGATCAAGGTATAGAACACCAATTTACCTGTCCTTATACGCCGGAGCAAAATGGGCTCGCCGAGCGCAAAAATCGTCATCTCATCGAAATCACACGAACTCTTCTTCAGGCATCTTCTCTTCCTCATAAATTCTGGGCAGAAGCCTTACTCACCTCAAATTATCTTATCAATCGTCTACCTATAAGTGCTCGCAGTTACAACATACCATTTCAACTTCTTCACAATCATCTCCCTTCATATGATCACCTGAGAGTTTTCGGGTGTCTGTGCTTTCCCTGGTTACGTCCTCTCACTTCCAACAAGTTCCAGCCTCGCTCTCAGGAATGCGTATTTCTCGGATACTCCACAGTTAACAAAGGCTATCGATGTTTCAATCTCTCCACTCATCAAATTCATATTTCCCGGCATGTTATATTCCATGAACAGGTCTTTCCTTTTCGTTCTCTCGCCAGCACACCTCCCTCTTCTCTCGGCTTGCCTTCCACACCTGTTTCTCCACCCCTTATGCTTGTTCCCGTTTCCACCTTACATTCTCCACCTACATCTGTCCCCCCGACAACTTCCTTGTCCTCTACACCGTCTCCTTTCACCAATCCTATCCATCACTCAACCTCCACCTCCTCCCTTCCCATATCACCACATTCGTCCTCCTCTCTTTCCACTACCCATTCCTCACCATCTCACAGCCCTCCACTTACATCTCACCCAATGCTCACTCGCTTCAAAACTGGCCACCTCAAACCAAAATCGGTGTTCAATCTCTCTGCCAAAATCACTTCCACAACTACTCCCTCTACCTTCAAACAAGCTTCTTCTCTCTCACATTGGCAGGAGGCTATGCAAACTGAGTTCGATGCTCTCCAGAATCAACACACCTGGTCACTTATTCCAGCTCCTCCCAACACACCCGTCCTTGGTTGTCGTTGGACATACAAAACCAAGCTTCATCCCGACGGCTCCGTTGCTCAATACAAAGCTTGCTTGGTTGCCCAGGGCTTTACTCAGCAACATGGTCTCAACTACAGTGAGACATTTAGCCCTGTCGCTAAAATGCCAACGATTCGCCTCTTTCTTATTATTGCTCTCCAGCGCAGTTGGCCGGTACTACAATTCGACATATCCAACGCTTTCTTGCATGGAGATCTCCCTGAAGTTGTCTTGATGAAACAATCGCCCGGCTTCGTTGATCGCACCAACCCAACTCATGTCTGCAAACTCAACAAGTCTCTTTACGGTCTGAAACAGGCTCCCCGGCAATGGTTTGAGAAATTCACCTCGAGTCTCACTGCGTTCGGCTTCGTCTTCAGCAAATCCGACCCATCTCTGCTAATCTACAATCATTCCGGGATCTACCTCTACTTATTAATCTATGTTGATGATCTTCTTCTCACAGGCAATCATTCGGCGACAATTCAACTTCTCCTCTGCCGCCTCAAATCTCAATTCGCCCTCAAAGAACTTGGATCTGTTCAGACCTTCCTCGGCATACAAATCGAGCGTACTGCCACTGGCTTATTCCTACATCAAGCACCTTATGCTCGGGAGCTGCTTCAATCCGTCGGGTTCACCTCCTGCAAATCAGCACCCACACCACTACCAACAAAACCTCCAGTCTGCTCCGCTCCTGAGCAACCATTTGAGGATCCCACTCTCTATCGGAAACTAGCCGGAGCCCTTCAGTATCTCACCATTACGAGACCCGACATTGCCTTTGCGACAAATCAGATCTGCCAGCATATGCACAACCCGTGCAATTCTCATTACCAATCCTTGAAACGGCTCCTTCGCTATATCAAAGGCACAGAAACTCACGGGCTTCCATTTATCCCTGGAAATCTTCTACTCCGCACATTTGTGGATGCCGACTGGGCTTCAGATAGGACTGATCGCAAATCCATAACTGGGTTTTGCTCCTTCCTCGGCTCAAACCTCCTGTCCTGGCAGTCAAAGAAACAAATCACTGTGTCTAAATCCTCAACGGAAGCTGAATATCGTGCTCTCTCTTCTGCCACTTCAGATGTTATCTGGCTCAGACGTCTTCTAGCTGAGTTCCACGAGCCTCAACTCCAACCGACGCCCATTCACTGTGACAACACCTCCGCTCTCGCTCTGGCCAACAATCCCGTGTTCCATGCTCGGACCAAGCACATTGAGCTTGATTATCATTTTATCCGAGATCACGTTAAGCATAATGCCATTACTCTTCATCACATCAACTCTGCAGAACAGCCAGCGGACATTCTAACCAAGGCCTTACCTCCAGCTCGTTTCGACGTTCTACGCTCCAACTTGACCGTCCGGCCACCGAACGCTCAACTTGAGGGGGGATGATAGCACACACGCTCCACTGGTCAACCCAGTCACGTGATACGCGGCTCCACCTTCTCTGTTACTCCTGGAGACAGCCACTGCTCCTCTGTTTCATCAGTCTGCTGTTAACGGCTCACAGGGATACACATCATTATGTCCCCTTCTTCTCTCTATATAATGTACTCCCTGTAATACATTCGTTTTAATGAAATACGAAGAACTACTGTAGCACTTCTTCTTCTTCCTCTGTGTCTTCCTCATCTAAGTCCACTCAGGACTTTCTTCTGAACCAACATCCACGTTATCCTATATGTTGTGATTTGGCCTGCATAAGCAGACAACCTTCGCAATGGTAATCATCTCACACATTGCTATATAACATACCAAGAATCACACAAACACTTTTGATCACCATACTCAAAAGAAACTTATGAAATTTTTTCATGCTAGAAAACTCGTAGAAGTAAAGTGAAAGAGTTTTACATCATAGTTTTCCACGAAGAGCCCATAAGCAAACCAACAAATGAAAACAACATAGGAAACACTAAAGTTTTTTATGTTGAAAATTCATGAAGGGAAAAACTACGGTGCATAGCCCAGTTAAAATTATATCATTATATGAGCATTTATTACCAAGATTTTTTCGTCCTCCAAGAATGTGGGATAACAAAAGTATGAGTTGCGGGAAAAAAAATTGTGCACAATTAGTAGAGGATGAAACGTGTTCAGATGGTTGTGGCCAATTGACGGCACCGATCCAACGATGGTGGTTGGGAGACAATGGTTGTCAATAGCACTGATATGACGACAACAATTTAGTGGTGGTCTAATAGTGGTGATCCAATGATGGTGATCTGATAATGCCAATTGGCGATAACCTAATTGTAGACCTAAAGTCGAGCTTGGGAAGTCTTCAGGCCCCTGAGCTCTTTGGAATCTACTGTCAAGTGTCCTTCTTATGTAAAGATTGAGGATCTATTTATAAATTTTTAAAGTGACATATCCTATAAATATAGCCAAAATCTAGATCACTCTATAGGATGACCCGTATTGAGTTTCTTGATTATAATATCTAAGTGTCTTAGTAATCTTAGGTTTAGAAAATATTGGGCCCAATTAGATTCAGCTCATCAAAATACTTGATTTGACAATATACATGCTAAATTCAAAGATCATTTGGCCATTTAATTAATCCCCAAAATTTATAACTATGATTTAAGTGCTTGATTGGAGCTCATTTGGAATCGAATCATATCACTTTAGGTGTCGTATAGTTCATCTTGACAAGTAGATATGTTTGACTATAAGTTTATTAAAACTGGAGTTCATATAGCCTAAATATGAATTTTAAAAGTTCTCCATTTCAATTTGTATCAAAATTCATACCCAAGTGTAACATATCCAGAATAAATACTAATCATATATTCTTATGATCTAGGCTTGCATCTCTACTGCATAACTCAATTCTCCAATTTGACTGTGTTCGAATATGCTTATATCATATTTGAATCATGCTCAAATATTTAGATCCAAATATTCAAAAAACTCAGTTAACCCGGTCCAAATATAAATTAACTTTACCTACTTGGTCTCATACTCACCGATCTACAAAAGAACTCACCTCAAACAAGAAATCTTCAACTTGCCCAAATCATTTAGTAAAAACATATTAGTTGACCCTAATGAGTATATAATAGATGACTTCTCATGCAAAGCTATTGCTCGGCAACTCAGCTACTCGACTGCCTGGCTGATAAGTACATCAGGTCAAATATTTTTACCAAGATAAAATTATTTTATATATCCATATTGTTGCGTCCTGGAATATTCGCGGCGGTAGAGAAATATATAGTTTAACGTCTTAGCATTGTACGAAGATCCAGCACACAATCAGATAAGTGAGAGGATGTAGCATTCATAAGTGACACCAGAGTTTTTACGTGGAAAACCCCTGAAAAAAGGGGGAAAAACCACGGGGCCTGGCCCGGTTTGAATGAATCCACTAGTATTTGTAGTCGATTACAAATGAGGCCCTTCCTTAGGAGAAGGCCTTGGATTGATGTAGCAAATGCACATCATATAGATTGCATTACATGGTAAGAGTTATATATACAGGTTTGTTTGGCCTGAAGGACCGTAGTCGGCCGGAGACCGTAGTCGGCAGGAGACCGTAGTCGGCCGGAGACCGTAGTCGGCAGGAGACCGTAGTCGGTAGGAGACCGTAGTCGGCCGGAGACCGTAGTCGGCCGGAGACCGTAGTCGGCCGGAGACCGTAGTCGGCCGGAGACCGTAGTCGGAAGGAGACCGTAGTCGGCAGGAGACCGTAGTCGGCAGGAGACCGTAGTCGGCCGGAGACCGTAGTCGGCCGGAGACCGTAGTCGGCCGGAGACCGTAGTCGGCCGGAGACCGTAGTCGGCCGGAGACCGTAGTCGGAAGGAGACCGTAGTCGGCCGGAGACCGTAGTCGGTCGGAGACCGTAGTCGGCAGGAGACCGTAGTCGGCCGGAGACCATAGTCGGCAGGAGACCGTAGTCGGCAGGAGACCGTAGTCGGCCGGAGACCGTTGTCTGGTGATGGAGGTCGGACGGACCGTATTAGGCGACAGTGGTCAGAAGGACCGTAGGCGGTAGGAGATAAGGAGTCAGGTGTTAGTCCCAGTGTCACTTGGAAGATCGGATGTTGATGGTCTGGCCTTGAGTAGGACGTCGGGTCTTAAGCAGGACGTCAGGTCTTCAGCAGGACGTCGGGTCTTCAGCAGGACGTCGGGACTTAACGTCGGGCCTTGAACAAGACGTCGGATCTTTGGCAGGAAATAGGGACTGAGTGTCGGGCCTTGAACAAGACGTCGGATCTTTGGCAGGATGTAGGGACTGAGTGTCGGGCCTTGAACAAGACGTCGGGTCTTTGGCAGGACGTCGGGGATGAACGTCGGGCCTTAAGGTGGTGGTCCGGCGAGGTTCCTGCGGTGGTCCAGCGGTGGTCCGACGAGATTCCTGCGGTGGTCCGGCGAGGTTCTGCGGTGGTCCGGCGGCTTTCGAGGAGGAACTCCTTCCTTCTCTTCTCTTCTTCTCTCTCTTGCTTGGATCCCCCTCTTATGAGAAATGAGGGCTCTATTTATAGATTTTCTGGAGTGGCATGGCCCGTAAAATGGCATGAGATCAGGGGCGAATAGGGAGTGGTCAAATGGACGGCCGATATTGAATCCTATGACCGTGCACCGTTCGTTGGCCATTTGGAGGCCTTAATGATGTCGGAATTTAGTGATCTTGGGCTCGTTGGATTCGTCTCGTCGAGCCGTTCGATTCAAGTATAAGCTCGTCAAAATCGAAGACCGTTTGGTAACTCAAATTGCGATTTGAACCTTCCAACAGCGCTTCGGGTCCATGATTCGGACCCATTTGGGCTCAGATAGAGTCGAATTTGGTGTCGTTGAGTTCGTATTTCCGAGACGCTCAGTTCGACTATAAGCTTGCTGAAATCGGAGTTGGGGTGCTCTCGGAATTAATTTTTGAAGTTTCCAACTAGCTTTCGCCTCGAGATTCGTGCCCGATCAAGCTAATTTTGTGATGCCGTATCACATATATATGTAACCAATTCTATAGCACTCAAGCTTTAACCCCAATTTATAAATAAGTGATCGTGATGAGTTCAATTTATATGCTTTTTTTGTAATTCTATGTGATTAAACACTTTTTTCATAAATCTCAATAGTTCTTAATTACTAATGTTTTGTTTCCCTCTCTATTTTTATGTTTTATTTTTTACTATATATTATCAATATAACTGAGTGTGAATCACGAATAATTCTTTAATCAACAAAATATTCTCAATAGTAAATCTTCATTTTAAACAAAAACTTATACTACCATATCGTCCTAGCATCAACTCTCTATTTCAATTGGATACTTAGGTTTCGTTTGCGATAGCTTTTATACTGCTTTCTAAATAAAGTTTTTAGTACAATTTTTTTTTGAAAACAACCAAAAAAACAGTGGTCAAAAGTTACCCCAAATAAATCCGTAGACTTTTCTAGCCATATAAACATGCTCCACTTATGAGACCGACAGGACCAATGGCTTGTTCTAATAGAGGATGAGACCTAAATTCAGGCATCATCTGGGATGATTTTTTATTGCTTTTTTGGGGTGACATTCATACTCATTCATTTAAGAATGTCTGCATAAGAATGTATGCAACTGCACAAATTAGATGAGAAGAAGAAAATATAAGAAAATAAAGATTTATCTCATATTATCCTTTCATGCCTAAACTATCATTTCAACCAAATAATTCAAAAATATTTTTCTACATTATTGTTACATCCTAGAGAATTCACGGTGATAGAGAAATATAAAGTTTATCATATTAGCTTTTTGTGAATATCAAACACAGACAGATAAATAGTAGGGGTATAACATTCATGTGAGAAGTCGGTTTTTATGTGGAAACCCTTGAAAAAGGGAAAAAATCATGGGGTATTGCTCAATTTAAATAAATAAATTAATATTTGTAGTTGATTATAAATGAGGCCATTCCCTGTGGGGAAGGCCGAAGGCCTTAGCTTGATGTTGCAAATATAAATCATATAGAGTGTATTACATGGTGGGAGTTGGAAGAATCACTATTGACATGTTTGTTTGGTTGGCAAGATCATAATCGGCGAGCATTATAGGTCTAAAGGATCATAATCGGGTAAAGGAGGTCCAAAAGACCATAGTCGAACGACGAAAGATAGGGGGACCTTAGTCTAAAGAAGGTGGTCGGAGAGATAGTAATCAACGGGTGACGGAGGTCGGAAGGACTGTAGTTGGGCAATAGTGGTTAGAAGGATGGTATTTTGTGACGGTGGTCGGAAGGACCATTGTCGATGGGTGATGGAGGTTGAAAAAATCGTAGTCGGGCGATGATGGTCGAATGGACCATTGTCGATGGGTGACGGAGGTTGAAAAGACCGTAATCGGGCGACAATGGTCAGGAATACTATAGTATGGAGATGGTGGTTGAAGAGACTGTAGTCTGCAAGAGACGACATTGGAAGGACAAGGGTTTTCCATCTTCCTCTTCTTTCCCTTCATTTTCTCTTTTATGAAGAATGAGGGTCAATATATAGTTTTTTTGGAGTTGCATTACCAGTAAATAAGAAGAAGATCAAGGATACGCTGGGAGTGGCTTAAATAGATGGGCGATATTGATTCCCTTAATCAAGGATAGTTTATCAAATATTTAAATTTCTTAATGATGTTAGAATTCCTTAATGATATAGAGATTTTTTTTTAAAGGCAATCAATGCAGAGATGCTCTCAACTCCTAAGAACATTACATTATCCGTTATAATTATTTAAATACTAATCTATTATAAAACCCGATCAGACACTCTTAAGCCAAATCTAAATCTGGCTGTTTAACAGCCTGAGAGAGAGAGAGAGAGAGACAGAGAGAGAATGACGATTTAGGGCCTGCAAGCATTATTGAAAGAAGTGACGTCAAGTAATGATTTCCGATAAGACCATTAAGTAGGAGGTAATTTCACCTCCATGTGATGTGATTCTCGGCATAATTCTCCAATAGTCTCGAGATCTGCATCCTCCCCATCTTTACATCCACCCTCATACTTCACTGCTACAGCTCCACCATCTTTTCTCTCATTTATGAGCAAATGCTATTAGATCATATCGCACTGAAACCTTTCAGACTTTTGCTCTAAAAAGTCACTTTTCTCATTTTTTCCTACTTTCTCTAAACCCAGCTTTACTTCCTCTACCCTTTAAGCTCTTCTACCCTTCTCAATTTGTGAATAGTCTTTTAATGGCATAACGTGGACTGCTTCTATATTTGATTAGTATAGTTAGAACAATAACATCACCACCAACTTATAGCTCATTTTGATCTGTTGGTTGAGAGCTTAGACTTCCAACTAAGAGATTTTGAGTTCGAGTCTTTTGTGTATGTACTATGTATGTGAATTTACCTTAAATAATCTAAATGTCAAAAAAAAAAAGCGTCAACAACAACTTGATTATAATTTCAATAGAGAATGAGCTACCAAGTTGTAAGAAGTAAAATAATAATAATTATTATTACAATTACATTCAATAGATAAAATAACTATCAAAAGAAAATCTAAAATGGGATAAAAAAACTCCAAAATAAATCATCGGTGTTGGTCGAATATTAATCGTCTGAGATGGCATGGCTAAACTCAAAGTAGAATATTTAATACATTTCGATTAAGACAAGTTGACCAACAACATAATAAATTAAGATCGAGCATTTTTCACATTTCATCCAATATAAAATGATAAATATAAATGATAAAATGGTCATTTGACTTTTTATAAATGATAAAAATGAGTCCTGATGTTGAAGCTGCACCGGTGATGAAATCAATGTCCCTTTAGATAGGCGACAACACCGCCTGGTTTTTTTTCCATCTTGTGCTCATCTGTTGTCCGCCTCGTCATGCTCGCCTTTGTCCTCACTATCATCCTCTTCGTCTTATATGACTTCTCCTATGTACCGAAACTCTCCACCTACGCCATTTTCCATAGTGTTAAAGAAACTCTTCATGATCTTTGAGCACATAGCTAAAAGTTATTTGGGCCCCATCTAAGAACTTGATGGCTCTGCTACTGTCTCTTTGTATTGTTTTGATCATGCTTTATAATTGAAGCTTCTCAAATTCTGGATTAACGTTTAAATGAAGCTTATTAGATAAAAATAATTCTTAGTGTAACCTTTGAAGTTCAAATAAATATTTATAAAATAAAATTAAGGCGACAGACCATACAGCATCCTTAAAAATTTAAGGATAGGGTGAAGCGACAATAAGTTGGTTGTTGAAGAATTAAAGACTACATAGCCAACTATTATATTATATTCAAATTAAAAAAAAAATAGAATTTTTTATAATTATTAAAATTTGATCTGAATATTTTGATTGGTATCTTTCAACCACCAATAATAAGAAAAACAACAAAATTAATGAAAAAAACTTTAGTTTATGATAATTTTTAAGAAACTTAAATTTATTTTGAAATATATAATAGAAAAGTGAATTCATTCTTAATGCATTATATTAATCTTAAAATAATTTTAAACATAAAAAAATTTCATCTTGATTAAAATTTTAATCATAATATTCTTATTTATATTAATTTTTGCTAAAATATATTCTTCAAGGTGCACCAAAGATTCGCTTGACTTAAGAAAATGATAATATAGTGCAAATAGTTATGATATAGCTTTCAAAAGAAATATTTTATATAAATAAAATATTTCTTAGAATAATGTTCTATGTAGAGGGAATAAATTAATTTTATTTGTAATATTACACATGTTTTCCTTAATTTTATTTAAAAATAATTATTTTAATGCTGGCAAGGCAATTTTTTTAAATAATTCTAATATTTTCTAGAATTATCATCACAATTAGGCTATTAGCAATCCTCTTTTGATTTTAAAAAATTTAATTTTTAATACAACAAAAGTATAAACATGTTAACTCATATTAAATAAAGTAAAATCTATATATAAATATATTTATGAGTATACATTTATTATTAATAAAACCTAATCCTATTAACAATGGATGTCAAAAAATGACCCAACCCCTCAACTTGATCTAAATCCGACCTAAAAATTCTAGAGTCAAACTGACCAGTTTAATAAAAAGATTGGGTTGGAGTCTGGAATTTTGACCCATTTATTAAATGGGTTGGATTAAATTGATCCGCCAACCAGATTTTAGCTTTAAATGATTCTTTTAAATTATTTTTTCTTAAAATTTTCGTTTATCGGTATAAATATCTTATTTTTATTAATTAATTTAAATTTATTCTTAAAAAGTTAAAAAAAAAAGTTAAAATTGATTATCAGATCATTCAGGTTACTATCAAGTTAAATTTGAGTTTTGTTGCGGGCTAGAAATTACGCGGCGATAGAGATTTGATTATACGTCTTAGCGTTGTACGTATAACTAGCACACACAGAGAACACAAGATTTTTTACGTGGAAAACCCTTAAAAGGGAAAAAACCACGAGGCCTAGCCCAGTTGAAAATGATTCCACTAGATTTTGAATTGGTTACAAAGGACTGAATCACCTCCAGGGGTGAACAGATTACAATGGCTTAAGTAAGATGTTGAGTCTTCGGCAGGACGTAAGGACTGAACGTCGGGTCCTGAGTTGGACGTCGGGTGTTTGGCAGGAAGTTGAGACTGAGTATAGGGTCTTGAACAAGACGTCGGATCTTTGGCAGGACGTAGGGACTGAACGTCGGACCTTGAACAAGACGTCGGGTCTTAGGCAGGACGTAGGGACTGAACGTCGGGCCTTAAGGTGGTGGTCCGGCGAGGTCCTGTGGTGGTCCGGCGAGGTTCCTGCGGTGGTCCGGCGGTGGTCCGACGAGCTTCCTGCGGTGGTCCGGCGGTGGTCCGGCGAGGTTCTGCGGTGGTCCGGCGGCTGTCGAGGAGGAACTTCTTCCTTCTCTCTCTCCTTCTCTTCTCTTCTTCTCTCTCTTGCTTAGATGCTCTCTTGTGAAGAATGAGGGCTCTATTTATAGATTTTCTGGAGTGGCATGGTCCGTAAATAGGTGTGAGATCAAGGGCGAATAGGGAGTGATCAAATGGACGGCCGATATTGAATCCTATGATCGTGCACCGTTCGTTGGATATTTGGAGGCCTTAATGATGTCGGAATTTAGTGATCTTGGGCTCGTTGGATTCGTCTCGTCGAGCCGTTCGATTCGAGTATAAGCTTGTCAAAATCGGAGACCGTTTGGTAACTCAAATTGCAGTTTGAACCTTCCAACAGCGCTTTGAGCTCTTGATTCGGACTCATTTGGGCTCCGATTGGGTTGATCTTGGTGTCGTTAGGTTCGTATTTCCGAGACGCTCAGTTCGACAGTAAGCTTGCTGAAATCGGAGTTCATATGCTCCCGGATTTAATTTTTGAAGTTTCCAACTAGCTTTTGCTTCGAGATTCGTGCCCAATCAAGCTAATTTTGTGATGACGTATCAAGTTTATATTTTTTACCCATTTATTAAACGGATCAAATTTCAATTGATCAAATTCTAAATAGATCAATTTTCAACCCGGTCCGAACCTGACTAATTCACCCGTTTTGACACCACTATTAGAAGCATGCAATGACAATACTGGCGGTTTCTGCTGCATTCATCGCCTGCATTGATGCCACGTCACGTGTCCAGGGCCCACGGGCCCCGCAGTCTTATGAGCATTTATTTTTGAGCCTCCTTAGGCGTACGCCGCCGCATCATCGCCATTGCCTCCAACCCAAAAAGTAAAGCGACCCTGTGGCCGGCCCTTCGTTTATTTCCTCAACTCCTGCAACTCGTACTCTGCAACCCTTCTTCTCTCTATTTTCTCTGTTTTCCTTGGTCACGTTATGAAGGACTATATGGGCTTCAAGAGATAAACCTTAAAGAGAGATTTTGGTAATGCCGTGAGCTGTCATGGGAAAGAAGAATGGGAGCTCATGGCTGACAGCGGTCAAAAGAGCATTCAGGTCTCCCTCCAAAGACTCGGAAATAAGGACTGAGCATGAAGAGAACGAGATTAACAAGGTCTTGTTCATGGCGGCGTGCACGCAGACCACACTCCTGGTCCTCACTCTTCCTATTCTCTTCTTCTAACATTTTTTTTTTCCATTTTGCTTCGCAGAAGAGGGAGAAGAGGAGATGGATATTCCGCAAGTCTTCAAGCAGCCAGCAGCAGCACCAGCAAACGGCCAATATAAAGCAGCAGCAGCTTCCAAGATCGCTGCCGGCGGCGGTAACTCCGGAACAAAGGCACGCCGTGGCTTTAGCCGTCGCAACTGCAGCCACGGCGGAGGCTGCGGTCGCTACCGCTCAAGCCGCCGCAGAGGTGGTCCGGCTCACTAGACCAACGGCTTGCTTCGCAAGAGAGCACTGCTCCGCCATTGTCATCCAAACGGCCTTTCGTGGCTACCTTGTCCGTATTCTATTCGTCTTCCTTTTTTTTTTTTTACTCTGTTTTGTCAAATGATAAGAAAGTTGTTGTCGATGGTGGAAAAGGCCAGGAGAGCGCTTCGGGCATTGAAGGGGCTTGTAAAGCTTCAAGCTTTAGTTAGAGGGCACAACGTTCGAAAACAAGCGAACATGACTCTTCGATGTATGCAAGCGTTGGTGAGAGTTCAGGCACGGGTTCGGGATCAGCGTATGCGGCTGTCTCAGTCACATGACGCCGCTCCTTGCAGTAGCTATAAGTCTTCTCTTAGCTGTGACAGCAATATCTTGGATTCGAGATATCTTCAAAACATCGTCGATAGAAGATCTATAGTAAGATATAATACCATGTCATGTTTTACCAATGTTAGAAATGTTCTCCTTCGTTCAAAGTTGGGATTTTTACTTTCAGAAGTCGAGAGAAGGGAGCATTTACGCCGACGACCGCGAGGACCGTCCCCAGACCATAGGGGAGACTCAGGCGACGTCGAAGATTAGGAAAGAAGCCGTCTTGAAAAGAGAAAAGGCAATCATTTATTGTGTAACAAGTAGCTCTGCTTCCCCTGTTTTCCTATGTTACTAAAACAGTTTTTTTTTTTAGATATGGCGAGCTGATACCAATCTCTCTCCAACACTGAATAATTTTGAACCAGAAGTAGAGCCACCGAGGTGGCTCGAACGGTGGATTGCTTCACGAACATCATTCGACAACAGAAGCAGCAGCTGGGGTAGAGGCTCCATAGACCACCGCGACCCAATCAAAATTCTTGAAATCGATACTGCTCGGCCATTCTCTTACGCCGCAGCCCGCCGGCATCCTCCGGCAACTCTGCCAGTCACCTCTCCCCGCCACCGCTCCCCTGCCACTCCCTCGCCATCAAAGGTTCCGCCTTTACAAGTCCGCTCCGCGAGCCCTCGCTGCTACGCCCACACACCAAGCTTATCAGCGGCACGTGCAGTGCCAAACTACATGGCAACGACGGAGTCGGCCAAAGCACGCCTGAGGTCGCAGAGCGCGCCGAGGCAGAGGGCAGCGACGCCGGAGAGAGACAGGTTAAGTTCGGTGAAGAAGAGATTGTCGTATCAGGTGCCGGAAGCGTATTGCGGGAATAGTTTGAGAAGTCCAAGCTTCAAGAGCGCGATGGGGAGGATTGATTCCGAACAGAGTTCGAATGTTTTATCGACCTACACGGACAGCGAAGTGTCGCCGTCGTCCACGACGGATCTCCGGCGCTGGATGCGGTGAAAAGAGAACGCCGTTCATTGATTTCATTTGTGTTTTTTGTTTGTTTCGTATTGCTGTACTGTAGTGTGGTTTATTATTTACTCGCTTTCGCTTTTCTGATGTACTGAACGTCGTTTGGGTTGGTTTGGAAGGAGGAATCCATTGGCGAGAAGTGATAGGCCAACAGAGTGGTGGTCGGTAATGGCTTCTTTTATTTTGGATTTCTGATTAGATTGTGCTGAATGAATGGATCACTTGACATTTTTCTCACCGGCGTTTACCATTACAGGTAATTTCTTTGTATTTTTAGACACTTTTGCAGTTACTGTTTTATTGTTAGCCTTTTGCTCAGAAATTAAAATTTATACACTTTTGCATTTACTGTACTTTTAAAATAAGAGCAGGTAGGGTTAGGCAGTCAGGGCAAAAAGAGGGTGGTGCTTTCACTTTTCATTGGTATTAGGAAGAAGATGCTCACGAGAAAGGCAAATGGATTTTATTTCATTATTTTAAATTGAGAGTTAGATTTCAATCTAATTAATTTATAATTATATTTAAATATTAAAAATGAATGTATTTTTGGTTGATATTTATCAAAATCCTAAAAAAAAAAACTTAAAAATAAATATAATAACTCATGATATTGCCATCATTTCCACTCCTATAATAGCAACTAGAAATTTCATGCTTTTTTTTTTTTGGGACATTTAGGCCATTTAAGGCAAACTCACACACACAACGCATACACAAAGACTCGAACCCAAGACCTCTTAGTTGGAAGCATAAGCTCACAATCAACAGGCCAAGGTGAGCTGTGTGAAATTTCATGCTTCACTCATGCCTATTTGGTTGTCTTTGTTTCTCCGTAATGCTACAACTACGAAATCTCTTGATTGATGTTATTATTTTTATCTTTCGCCAAGGCACCGACAGATTTCAAAGACATCATCGCTCATCCTATTATCCCTTTTTAGCACGAACCTCGCCGTCTTATTCTATCGTTGCTGATCTATCAAATTTTATTAAATAAATGTATTTGGATAATAATATGTTGTATTTTACATGATATCTTTTGAGTTATATATGAATAACATGACAATGAATAATTTTACCATCACTTTATAATTTTAAAGAACATAAGAAGTAAATTTACATGTTAGTTCATTAATAATTGAGAGTTTTGATGACTTAATATAATGTGACAAAATATAGTCAAAAGATATTCTTTCAAAGCTGGTAGATATAATCATATAAATGTCATCATTAAGTTTCTGTTACTCTTTTTGATATTATAAAAATGTCTATGATCAATTTATTTTCTCGACCCTTTTGTTATTGTAAGAATATCATTAAAATAAAAATAAATAAATTTACTCTTCTCGTCTTTTTAAGAATATAATAATAGTTTGGATCAATAATAATTTTTAAAGTGATGAGACTAAATGATCATTCAATGATATATTGTTTGTCGTTGATCAAATTTTAGGAAAAAAACATATGTTGATTCACATTTAGCATCACGAGCACGACCACCAAAAAAAGTTAAGGCAAAGGTGTTTTCAATGGAAACATTATAAACTTAGAAGTTTTCAAGAGAAAGACTCAGGAAAGTTTTGGTTTACAAAGCTCCTCTTGCCAACTTGATATCTAAGGACCTAAAATTTGACCATCTCTTTTTGATTTCTTATGGATATTGATTAACTCGTTGTTGTAGTCGTATTTATTGTGATCGCACTCTATCGTGATAACCCTAGAGTTTAATTTTTTTATATTACCAGATTGTGTTTTATTGTATTTATCATATTTGAACTCTAGTCAAACCTCACTTTAATTTTTATTCAAATTTAATTCGAATTTTATATGAGCTTTATTAGTGCAATATCCGAAGAGAAATTAAGGATTCGGAAAATAGATATAGGACAAGTTAATACAACAAATATAAAAATTTGAGTTGCTTTCTTTTATTTTGTTTGGTAATCACTATGATTGAGTGAATTATCATTATTTTAAAAAAATCAAAAAATAAAATGAAAAGAAAATTTTTCTTATTTCTTTTTCTAGAAAGTCAAATCCTATATATATGAAATGAATTGTTAAATAGTTCATAATTTTATTAAAGTAGGCCAATTGTCAGACTGAAAATGAGTTTGCACACATTTTTAATAAAATAGAGCATGGGCTTGGTGTCAGAAAGGTTTTAGTGCAAGAACTATTTTTAATAAGTTCGTACAAAAATATTAGAACACCCATCTGACAAAATGAATAAAATAGATATGAATTTTATTCCCCATTTCCAAAAAAAAAAATTACAGAATTCTATGCATAAAGCTTAATTAAAGCTATACATTGCATGTAAATCTCTATGCTATATGTGCTGCTTGCTGATGTGGTTCATATAAGAATGTAAAAATATGATAAGAATGTAAAAATATGAAGCCATAGGCCTCTACAAGTGGAATAATACAGGTCGTTATCACAGCTAAGTATCTCTGATATGCCTCAATTTAATTGATCTCTGAATAATATTATGCGTCTAATTTTCAAATAGAATAATTTCTCATACAAATAAAAGCGATTTGCAAAAGCAAGAGAACTTATTCATTTCGTTCAACCAAGCACCACAATCTAATGCAAATCTTATGAGCAAAAATCTAATTCAAATATTATGAGCAAAAACAAGTGAACTTAAAATAATAATAATAATAATAATAATAATAAAGAATTTTATGTAAGTTCTTCCAATTTATGCCTACCTGTGTGAATGATGAGTGGTAGATTGCAAAATTTGTGACTTAAAATTATGATCATGAGAAAACAATCTACTCTAATCAACTGTTAGGCCGCAAATACTTCTATGATTGCTACAATTTTGTTGTAATTGTTGCATCCTAAAATATTTGTGGCAATAGAGATATTAGAGTTTAGTATCCAAGTTTTATATAAATATTCCGTATACATACAGATAAAAGAGAGGGGTGTAAGAGTTATAAGAGACACTAAAATTTTTACGTGAAAACCCTGATCAAAAGGGAAAGAACCATAAGGCCTTGCCCAGTTCGAAAGAATTCACTAGTGTTTGTTTTTTATTACAAATGAGGCTCTTTCTCAGGGGAATGCCTTGACTCAATGTAGCAAATATATATCGTGATGGGAACATTACATTATTGGTGTAGGAAGAATCCAATGACTTAAGAGTTGTTCTCAAGAGAATGTTAGCCAATTTATTTAGTTAGTAGGATGATAATCAGGCAACGGTGATCGGAGGGACGGTAGTTGGTGGGCGAATGAGGTCGAAGGGATTGTAATCGCGACTGACAACTGTGGTCAAAGGAATTGTTGTCGACAGGTGACAATGGTAGGAGGGACTATAGTTTGTGGGCGACAGAAGTCGAAGGGACCGTGGTCATCTAGCGATAGTGGTAGGAGGGACCATCGCCAGTGGGAAATGGTGGTAGGAAGGACCGTAGTTGACATGTGACAGTGGTGTTCTGATGGCTATCAGCGACTAGGCGGTGGTCAGACGATGGTCTAGCGGAAATCCTGCGGCTGTCAGTGGTCAGGTAGATGTTCGACTGTGATTGACGAACAAGCGATGGTTCGGTCGGCTAACGAAAGTTTGTCTACAGTGATGCTTGGGTGAAGCTCTAGATTAGAAACCTCATAACTCTCTCCCCTCTCCAGCCAAAGATTCCATACATGAAGAGAGTATGGACCTATTTATAAATTATTGTAAGTTGCATGCTCCGTAAATATAATAAAGATCTAAGGCAATATAAGAGTGGTCGATCGGACTGCTCAAATTGATTCACTCAATCATAAAGCATTCATTAAGTATTTAAGTGACATAATGATAGTGAAATTAAGCGATATTAAGCTTGTTGGATTTGTCAGGTCGAGTTGCTCAATTCGACTATAAATATGTTAAATTTGGTGATCATTTGGTTATCCAATTAGTGTTTTGAACCTTCTTAATGTCCTTCGGTCCCTATTTGAACCCAATTGGGCTTGAATTGGACCAATTTTGGCGTCCTTTTTGTCTCCTTGAGATCTTTAAGTTGACTATAAGTTTGTTGAATTGGAGTTCGGATGGTCCCAAATTTAATTTTGAAAGTTGTGAGCTTGAATATGCCTCAAGATTCGTGCTCGATCAATAATTTTATTATAGAGAAAATGCATCCATATTTTTTCTTAAATAACACTAACAGAATATACCATTTTCTCATAAACTTCCATGCGAACGTGTAATCGATACTCCGTTTATGTACTAACACCAAAACAATATCAATACAATAATCATAAAGCAAATACAGAATAGAAACATAAACTCAGAACGCATATGACATATTACGGGTTGCATTCAAAACAATGGCCCAAAAGACTTACCTTAACAGAGCTGAAACACCTCAGTGCTTCAAATTAAAATAAACGAAGCCCAAAGACTTGGGCTGAAGTATGGTCGTATGGCTCCATCATGACGGGACATCAAACAAGCCTAAAAGCTACATTTGCGTCAATCTACGGCCCATTTGGCATCAGAGGGATCAGCTAAAGACCTATTCAGATCGCAGCTTCACTGCTGAAACTTTCAGGCTAGGAGGGGATCGAGAAATCCAAGAAGCTTGCAATGGATTTTTCTTTCTAGTTTGAGTATTAAGAATATGTTTAGTAGTCAACAATTGATTAATTAGTTAAAATAATTAGTTTAAGATAGTATTGTATTCAACAAATACTCCTTTTGGAGAGGATGATAATACAAAGAATACTTAATGAGTTTGTTTCTTTTCTATCTAGTTGTCTTTTCCTCACAATAATGAAATCAATTTCCTTGCAAATCCAGCTAATCTTGTAATGGTGTGGATGCTTTTTAGTTTCAAGTTGAAGAGCTTTGACAAGTATAATATATATGATGTTTTTGGTGCACACGATATTCATCGAAATATCATAAACTACGCCAATGATAATGCGTTTGGTGCGAAATATAGCATGACGTTACAATATAGACCAATTGTCCGGGTGCTATTAATATTTTCCTTAGAATGAACAAAAAAAAAAAGTTTTGTTCATCTTCAAAATATCCTTTTGCATAAACACCATTTAATCAACAAGCTCGTCATCATTTTACTCCCATTCCTTCAACTAAGCTTATCTTCGATTAAGACATTCGCTAGAACAAAGACCTGCTTGTAAATAATGAAAAAACTTTGATGAACCTGATTAAATTTTTATGTTTTCACGTAGGGCTCCCATCAATGATTGTGCTTGAGCTTCGATGAACTGCCACTCCTTTGCCTCTTGGAATGTGAGAGTCTTCAATAATTTAGATCATATTCATGTTTGCAAGAGCATTATCCATTCCTTCAATCCTAACTTCTTGTGCATTCTAGAAATTAAAATCGTCAGCTTGCAAATTCAAAACCGGTATTTTCAAACCCCTCATTAGCTATTTGAAAACGAAAGTAATTATAATAACTTTTCTTTCTCCTAAATCTTAAGTGGAATTCAAGTAAAATCTACTTCATTCTCTTAAACATTGATATACAAATCATTCATGGGCAAATTACCTATGGCAATGACACTTCCTTCTCAATTCCTATGATCTATGATGCAAATTATATTCAAGGTAGAAACAAATTATGCTCAATATAAAAATATATGCTCTCAAACTGATCAACTGTGAGCCATTCTTGTTGATTTCAACAGCTACAAACATAATCATGAACAATTGGGAGGCAACCCAATACCTCCTAAGAAGCTATGTGAACTCAATAACACAATATTTGATGTTGGCTTCACAGACTTGGCCTCTGTAGGTTTATCGTACAATTGGTCTAAAAATAAAATAGATAATCCTATTCGCATCAAGTTGTATAGAGTTCTGACTAATAAGGCATGATTGAACATGCTCCTCCTATCCTACTATAAATTTGAAAGTCCTCGATGCTTATACCATTCCCCTTTGACCATACACACTGATCATCATTTTGAAAAAAGGCACATATTTTGATTTAAGAACTATTGGTCAAGAATGTCACTCTTTAAAGACCTTCTTCATCCATTTTAAACTCCTAACATTAATGGTGATCACATCATTTCTCTCTACAACAAACTTCAAAGATTCAAAGTTGTGATGAAAGCTTCTAATTGGCAATCTCCAATTTGGAGAAAAATTAAGTCATTTGTTTTAAACTTCTTGATCAAAACCCATTAAATTGCTGACTTGAATGCCAAAGCCAAACATATTGTGACTTAAATGGGTGTTGCCCTCAATTTGCCACCAAAATTTAAGTATATCAATGGGTGTTGCCCTCAATTTACCTCCAAAAAAAAAAATTCAATCTTTCCTGATACAAAAAAAATAGCGCATAAACAAAGGAAACCCAATCCATCACTGAAAAGCCTTCAACCTTTTCTACACTAATATCACCAAAAAAAGTATATAAATCAAAAGAAACCCAAGCCATCACTGAAAGCCTTGAACCTATTTTGTGCTAACATTTTTTCCTCTATGCTACTGTTCTCTCTCTCTCTCTCTCTCTCTCTCTCTCTCTCTCTGTGTGTGTATGTGTTTGTGTGACGAGCGTTATCTGCACAACCAGCATACGCAAATGTTAACACAAAAAGAAAAATATAATATTCTTTACTTGAAGCAACATGATCCAGTGCAGACAGAAGAAAAACCCAGGAATTATGGTACAAGAAGAAAGGTAGATCATGATTAGGACATCTCCAACCGAAAAACCATTTTCCACTCCAAAATGCAGTTGTTCTTCTCCAATCGAACTTCATTTCTTCTTCTTTCGCGCGCTTCTTGCGAAGGTAACCATCTTTGACGAGCTTTTCTCCTCTTTCGCGAGCTTCTTTGGCAAATTCCGCAGTGAATTTTTTTAGCATAAGTGAACAGTTTGAAGCCAATATTGACATCGCACTGTTCATCTACCGGAATTTGGACTGTAATTTGGAGTTTGAATGGAACAAATGGCGGACGGCATACCCTGATATGAAGTTCGGTTGAAAATGATCTTAGTAGTGCGGTATCTCAACAACCAGGATAGCAGATGTTAATACAAACAGAAAATATAATATTGCTAACTTGAAGCAACCAGAGTTCAGCATAGACAGTAAAACCCAAATTTCTCCCGAAGAAAATATTAATAAAGGATGTACAAGACCAAATAGAAGTTACATGGGATAATATAAAGACTACATGCTGTTTCGGCTTCCCATGGTAGAATAGTTTTACAGTATCATAACTATGTGCGAAAAAGAAAAGTTCAATTCCTAATCATCCTCTATTCCTAACCTCACAATTCAAATTCGTCCTCAAGTTTGAAAGCCTCTGCAGCAGCCTCCTCTTCTTCATCATCAATCACAAAGTAAGGATTTTGAACCTCAGGCCTGAACTTGTACCCAGTAAATATATAGAAAGCAATGGTAGCAAGCTCCCCTGCAACCACACTAGTCCAAAGATAACTATAAGATGTAATTGTAGCCAGCACATACACCGCAACCCGGGTAAAGTAGATGTAGCAGATGACTACAACATAGTATTGCCGGAAAAGTGTAAGCTTCATCAGGTTAACAGCAGCTTTGCCATCCGATCTTGCTGCCTCCCGAAGGTTTTTAATGGACCAGACAATAGGGAAGAGAACTGCGCAGCAGCAAATAACATCAACAAGAAGGAAGACTTGCCTCCACATAGCCCAATTTCGGGTATAAGGTCCAGATTCATCGATCACCACTTGAGCTATGTTAGCGACGACCTGAAGAGGGATAACCACCATGAGAACCTTTTTCTCCTTGTCCTGTAGATATGGTTTGAGGAAGGACCAACCAGTTCCAATCAAAACGATGAGCGTGAAAAGGGAAATCCCCTTCAAGAAGCTAAAGATATAGAAGAGAACGTCCCATCCATGGGCGCTGCCAGTGCGCTCAATATACGATTTGTCTTCAGCCTCGCTTACAAGATTAAGCGCCTTGAGGATGACAACGGCGAGCATGAAATAGTGGATCCGATAAGCGGTCAGCCGCTTGCGAACCAAAACAGAGACCCAAAGTGCCGCAAGGCCGCAGTAGGCGAGGAAAAAAATGAAGAAAACGAAGGGGAGGACGGCTGACCCGGCTGAGAGGTAGACGCGGCGGCCGGAACGGGGCTCGACGTTGTACATGACAGACTTGACGGACATTGAGACGCGAATCTCAGGGATGCAGTTGGCGAAGAGGAGGGTGTACTGCCCCGGATTGGTTACGTTAAATATAGAGAAAAATCTGGTCAGGCGACCGGCTGGGGCGGCGGCCTGGAGATGGTTAAAGGTGTAAACAACGTCGAACAGGTCAGATTGGAGAGCACAGGTGACGCCTAGTTCCTGAATCTGTTGCAGGACATGGATCCAGGCGCCGCGAGTGCTGAGAAAGAACCCTAGTTGAGAGAGATCGAGATCGGGGCTAGTATCCGAAAGGGAGATGCCAGATACGTTGAGTTCAAGAACCCCGAAGTGGGTGAATCCGAACTCGTCGAAGGGGATGATCGTCCTGGCGTCAGATCTCACCTTCGTCTCGCGGATCTCCGCCGTCACCGGGGATATTATAACCGCCGCCACAAAGAGCTGGAGAATGAGAAGCGCTGCCGCTCTGCAGCAAGAGCTAGACATTGCCATTTCCGTTTCAGAGATCTGATCGCAATCTCTCTCTCTCTCTCTCTCCTTCCTCGGCTTACCCGGACTTTAGAAAGAGAAGGACGAAGCCCGGCCGGAAAACCCGTCCTGGTTCTCGAAGCGTTAAACGCCGGCCATGGTTGGGATTGGCGGACCGTAGATTACTCGACTTCCGCAGAGTCTACGTTCATTTAAACTAAAGTAACACCGACAATGGAGAAAATTACCAAATCCTGCCACGAAGATTAGAGAAGACGAGAAGAAGGATTTGTCTACAGAATATTTTCGTAAATATTCACTAATAAGAGGGTAATAGATGAGATTTCGAAGTCATTTGTTTGTTCTGTATATTAAATCCAAACCTTATATCGTACGTACCACTAATAATATTTCTCAACAATATTGAATTAATTAGTTTGTTAAAGTCAAACGGAATTTCAAATTAAAACCCTCCCAAAAGTCAATCCACGAGCTTAGCCCATAAATTAGTAGTTGAGCAATAATACTAAACCCGGCCCAGCATAATATTGGTTGGGTCAAACCGGTCGAATCATATTTGATGAGTGTATCTGGATCTACGGCTAAGATCAATGGCCAATGACAATATGATTGATGGACGGCACATAAAATTTTGATCATTTAAAAAACAAATATTATTGAAGAATAAAATAAGCTAAGCGTCCCCTCTTTCAAATAACTTACACATCAGCAAAATATTCCCAAAAACAAATGCAGCTTTCTTTTTGGAACTTGTTAAAGATAGTAAGAAAGCTACGTTGTAGTCTCAAAAGGAAACTCATGAAAATATATAGGCTAAGAAAAAGCTAGTGCATGTAAAAATAGTAATGATGAGAAAGAGAAAGAGTCTCATTTGATCCAAATTCTATCGTATGTAGAAAAATTGAAGTTATTGCAGCTGTTCTCATTGTTAAAAATGAGATGCGAATTTATAAACCAATTTATTTTTTTTATAGGTCTTTCTTTTTTACTTGTAATTTTCTATCATTAATATACTCGCTTTGCCTCAAAAATAGTAATGATGATTGCTTCTCATATAGCTAAATTTAATGAAATACACGCTATTCATACACTAAAATATACAACAAAGTTTGATATTAAAAAACCAATTGTAATTATATATAAATAATGAAAAAATAATAAGATGAAAATTCTTAATTAGTGTTGTCACCAACAAGAAAAATATAGGAAGTGTATTTCACTTGTCATGAAAATATATTTGTTGATATATCTATAAAAAAAATTTACATTATTGACATAAATTAATGAGCAAAATTTAAATTGAAAATTTTGGAAATTAAATTCATGATCATCTTGACTAGGACTTTAACAAATTTTTAGTCAAATTGAACGTCTCGACAAGACAAACCCGACTACATCAAAAGTGGTCCTATATGAGCCTAAATGAGCCCAAATCAAGTATTTGATGAGTAATTAGAAACTTCGTATATTAATTGAATAATCATATGATCTCCATGCTTATAGTCAATTTGATGAGAAAATGCTTCTTGATCAAAAGAATCAATATGGATCGTACGATGAAATGTTTTGAATTTTGGCTAAATATATCAAAATGCTCATCACAAAATTCTTATAAATGGAGCATTATTTTCTATACATGTGAAGGCCAAGAAAGTTGAGAGAACTAAAAAGCTCTATAGCATTTTCTAACTATTGCCAACCGCCATCACCACTAAAGACCACCACTAACAATCACTGCTATCATCCCCAATTTCCTATTAAAATATAAACCTATTGTTGGAGCTTCTATTAAAATGACGTAGCACATGATGTTGGTGCTATCACTATATCAAGGCAAGAGCATATGAAGTTGAAGCCATAAGTTATCCCTAATGGTTTATATCATTTCCTTTTTTTAATGCATTTTCATGTTTATGAATTGTATGTGGGTAAATATTTAGTATTGTATGGACTTTATGTGTCAAGTTGCTACTTTGTGTAAATTGGTTATGGAGAATGATAAGAAGTGGCTAGGGAGTGTAGTGGATGACCAAATATGAAGGATAAAGTAGTTATGATGATTGCACTTGCAGGTTACCCGTCAGTCCTCCCATTTTTCCCATTTGTTTTTTTTTTTGTTTTTGTTTTTTTTGTTTTTTTAATGAATGGATGTATCTCATCACTTGATTTCTAGTTGTTCGTAAGATTGAAATGAAGAGAGATTTTATTTTTCTTTCACGTTTGGTGAAAAATAGTAAATTTGTGTTGATTGAGCATAGATTTAGAGAAGATGATGGAGCTTTCAGTAAGGTTAATAATTGATGCATAAAGTAGCTTGAAATGAGAAATGATGTTTAAATGAGGAAGGTGGTGCTCTTCAATTTTGTACTGGGAGAGCTCCATCATACTATGATGATGATATTTGTTGTGAATTCTCCTCTAAGAGGCGTAAATTTAAAAATTGAAGTTCTTTCATCCAAAGTATTTGCTCCTCCAGAGTGAGGCTTAGGAGCGTCTACATCAATTATATTACATTAATCTTTATTAAGGTATTGATTGATAGTCATTGATAAATAATTATAGTATGCTGGGAATGTTTCCTACATAATGACTAAACTATTGCAAGCTAATAATTTTGTGTTGGTAGAGTTGATATTTTATGACTTAGCTTTGGACAAAAAATCAGCACATAAATAACAAGTTGTAGGAGATTAGTAAAACAATCTTACATGGAAAACCTAGAAAGAGAAACAAATCACAGAGCCTTGCTTAGTCGAAAAATATACTACATGACAGGAGTTTCTCTCATTCTTTGAACTCTTAGGCCCCTTCCCCCTATGTGTTGAGAATGATGTTTTATTTAGACTTTTGAGATGGGTATTTTGATTTTGATAAATTTGATCAAAATTTCAAACACTTCATCGTACCATCTATAGTGATTATCCAGATCATGAAGCATTTTCTTAGCAATTAAAGCGAATTAATTATTTCAAAATTAAGTAATCGTTGGCTAACTAGATTTGTCTCGTTGAACTACTCAATTTAACTATAAGCGAGTCAATTTTGAAGATCATATAGTCATTCAATTAATGTCTAAACTTTTCCATTAAGTATCGAGTGCTTGATTTGAGATCATTTAGACCAGATCGGATCGGCCAATTCAACCAGTTTAACCATGAACCGGTTCTGTGGCCGGAATAGTCCTCCTGAAAAATTGGTCTAGCATCAAACCGAAGGTCCTACTGAAAACTTCAATTTAAATATGTAGTTAAATCATAATAAGAAAAATGAAAAAATAAGTAATGTTGTATGACTTTATAAATATAGTCTTATAACATGACATTTATATATAATTTATAGATGTAATTTATACCTAAATATATAACATAAAATTGTAATTAGATGATCATCATTATTAAATTAATTTGATTAATTTTAAATAATATTATTATTTATTATGTTATTCGATTCGGCTGAACGAATTTTAAACCTCTTTTATTTTCAATTTATTGGTTGGTCCAATTTTTACCATCTTGATTATGATAAACTACCTGTTTTTTAGCAAACACCGTCCAATCTCCATCGAACGACAAGAATCTCGTCACGTGTTTCAACTGCGCGACTACGATAGCACTTCCATTTTCCATTCCAAATCACGTGATAGGCTTTAAAGGGTGAGCCCCAAACCTCAGCCGCGAGCGGGTGAGTTATTCTGCCGGAGGCCCCTGCCGTTCTCCCTCTCTCTCTCCTCCTAACCGAGAGCGAGTGGGATCTCGACCTGTAAGATTTATCCTTCTAATTTCTCTACCTTTTTCCTCCATCCATTCTCTTCCGTCCATCTATTTCTTACAACGTTTTCCAGGCCAAAGGATTCTGAGATGGGTAAGTTTGCATCCTGTCGTTGAGTTCAAGTTAGGGTTTTCCTATTTCCATCGGCGAGGGGGTTTTTTTTTTCCGATTCTGGCAGTCTCATGTCTTCGTTTTGGGAATTCGATGGGGATGGGATGAATCCAATGGAATTTTTTTTGTTTGTTTAGTCATTATTTGGCCAGATTTTTGCTTTCTACTTGCTTCGCGAGCTGGAATGAACATTTTTTTTTTTTTGAACTGACCATCTTTTTTGGGATTTGGGGTTTTTACTGCGATCCTGAAGTAATTTATCAACGCCTTCTTCTAAACTAGGGGGTTTCTTTGTTCCCATGTTTATTGTGAGATAAAGAAGATACCAGTTTAAGGAGAAATTGAATCGGATATTATAAGAGTGAAAAATCAAAAGCATGAGCATTTAATTGGAGGTCGGTGATGGTGCAAGTTTGTTGTTCATTGATGCGAACCTTCTTGCTATTAAAATCCCCCTTCACACCCACACAAACTTCTGGATTGGGTTAACTTAAGGAAGCTGAATAATTTGTTCGGCATAACTTCAAATGCTTGAATAAAGATTAGAATTTGTTGGCTTTGGATACCTTAACATTTGCAGGTTCAGATTTTTTTTTTTCTTAGCAGCTAAATCTGTTACTTTAGAATGAGATACGACATAAATATGGATCTTACTTTCTTAATTCAATTTCCCTCCCTCATTATGTTGGCTCAGTAATACTCATTCATTTGAATATTACTTTTCATGACTTGTGACACTTAAGTTTGTTTCCAATACCGCCGACCCTCATTGTCTAGGTTATCTAGATAACAAAGCATGGCTGAGCACCATGCTTCTGTGGAGGCAGATGAGCAGATTGACCTTGATGGTGACAATGACATTGAAGACATGATGGATGATGAAGATGCTGGAGATGAAGATGGATACAGGAGAGTAAGGGATGAGTACAATGAAGAAGAGCAGAATGATGAATACCGTGAAGAAGAAGAAGATCACGAATCTGAAGGTGAAGGCGATGATAAAGTTTCATCATCTGATGAGCTAAATAATACTTCTAGCCCTTTGAAGGATGAAGAGACAACTAAGAGAACAATTGACGAGGAAGAAAGGCAGAAGCATGCTGAACTGCTGGCTCTTCCTCCGCATGGATCTGAAGTTTTTGTTGGTGGCCTACCACGTGATGTGACAGACGAAGAGCTGAGAGATCTTTGTGAATCCTTTGGTGAAATATATGAGGTAAAAGTGTTCTATTTCTTGAGCTACAACTGCTACTTCCAGGAAATAGTGTAATATTCTGATTGTTCAGGTAAGGCTAGTGAAAGATAAGGATAAAAAGGAGAGCAAAGGTTTTGCTTTCATTGTATTCACAACGAAGGATGCTGCACAGATGGCCGTTGAAGAGATCCAGGACAAAGATTTTAAGGTAATGTTCTGTGTAGCTGGCCGTTTTCCCTTCCACCCCCTTTTTTGTGTGGATTTTTAGACACTGTTCTTTCAGGGGAGAACATTGAGATGTTCCTTGTCACAAGTTAAACATAGATTGTTTATTGGAAATGTACCAAAAAGTTTAGCTGAGGAAGAATTGAAGCGAATCCTTGAGGAGACTGGTCCTGGAGTTGAAAACATTGAATGCTTCAAGGTACCTTTTCCCTTTGTAGGACTCAATCAGTCTGAGATTTTTGATCACCTTCTTTTGAAACTCTGTTTGCAGGACCCACAAAATCCAAGCCGTAATCGTGGATTTGTCTTTGTTGAGTACTACAACAATGCATGCGCTGATTATGCACGGCAGAAAATGTCAAGATCAAATTTTAAGATTGATGGAAGCAGTCCCACTGTTAGTTGGGCTGACCCTAAAAATTCAGCTGATGCTTCTGCTGCTGCTCAGGTAAAACCATTATATATAATATGAATTTGTTCACAACTCAATTTGCAGAGAGGAATGAAGTCCTGCATGGAAAGTAAACTTATTTTACTTTTAATGTTTGTTTCATGGATTACTTCTGGATAGATGATATAGTTTTAGCCCTTGAATACTTCCTAAAATCTAAAATATGCTTTATTGGGTTGATTGAGGTTTAATGAGATGCTATTATGCTAATGAACCTTGTTGTCTTAAACATGTTCTTTAGAAGTTTAAGGGGATTTCTTAAATATTTATATAAAAAATGTTTGAAAAGGTGAACACTGAGAAAAGGACTGAGTGGTATTTTCAAAATTATTGCTTTATGCTAATTTTTAAATTCTTGTGTCAACTATTTTAAATGGTTTTTAAAATAAAAATCATATTTTTTATTGTTAGCAACAACATGAATATTTCTTGCTAATCTACTTTCATCAAATTTCATCATAATTGACCATTTGTTATGGTTGTGAGAAAAAAAAAACAATGGTAATTGGATGATATATTAGATCTCACGCAAAAGTGTTTTTTTGCCCATGTAGCACCACCACCACCACCAACAACAACAACAACATCAAGCTTTTGTCCCTCTATGTGAGGTTGGCGACATGAATTCTTTTTCTCAATTGTGTCATGTTAAGAATCAAATTCTCATTTAAATATAATAAAAAAGAGTCATTTTTAACCAAGTCTTTTTAGGTCTACCTTTACCTTTCTTAACATAGGTCAAATCTAATACATCTACTCTCATAATCGTGTCATCAAAAGCCGGTGCTTTATTCGACCAAACCATCTAAGGCGACTCTCTCTAATCTTATCTGCCACTGGAGCTACTCCAACCTTTTCTCGTATGTACTTGTTTCACATTCTGTCTTGAGTAAAATTATAAATTATAATCTAAATAGCATCGACAACCCAAGTATTTAATTCCAAGCTATTTGAGAGACTCTACATTGAAAATACAATTATCTCATGTTATAATAATTATCAATTTAAAAAATGTGATGCATATCATGCATTCAATTAATGATTTATTAAAATCATGTATGCCAATGATTTTAATGATATAATTGATAATGTGTTGTCTTGATATTACATTTAAGGTCAAGAATTTTATAACAATTCATTGGTTATATATTTAGTGGGTCAACAACCATGCATATGTGCTCATTTGGTACTTTTAGGTAGACATTTATTCGTATAAGGAAGTTAAGTCACACAAAAAAATTTGTTAGGTAAAGTAAAAGCTATTATTTGACAGTTTGTATAACGAGTACATATCCTTGAAGAAAAAAAAAAACGAGCTATATAAAATAGCTATTGCAAAATATTAAACTTTTATAACTTTGCTGAAGTTACATGCATAGAAAATGATGGTAGTACGGATTTATTTAAATATGTAGAGATCGAAGAAATATGTGAACACTATTCTAAAGAAATATTAAATAAGAGTTTAATGAAGATTTCTTTTTCGAAGAGCATAATGAATAGAATTATTAAATAAGAGTTTAATGAAGATATCTTTTTTGAAGGGCGTAATGAATAGTATAATGAGCTATTATGTATTGTTTCAAAATGGTGAAGTGGATTTAGCTTTGTTATAGATGCATGAAGCTAAAGTTTAGGTCCTTGTGAGATATTTATTTAGATTTTACATTTGTAAGCAATATTAAAGTAATTTATTTAATAGATTTTGTGAATGAATTTTAAGAGTAAGATGATTTAAATGTAATCCTAAGCTCAATAAGCTAAGTTTTTGGGACTCTTAAGAGATATATATTACAAGATTTTTCTACTATCTTCTAAAAATTTTTAATTTTTGATGCACTCATTTTAAATATTAATGACTTTTTAACAACCCAACATGCACATCCATGTAACATCGCCAACCTAATTATGATTTTATTAAATTTACCTTTAAGTCTTTATGGTATTGTCATATCACATACAGCTTTTAAGACACTTTTTCATCTTAACTATTTGGCTTTAACTCTAGAAGTTATATTCTTGTCTATATTTCCATTCTCTTGTATAAAAATTCAATATATTAAATATATCATACCTAGGCATCAACTTATCTTCTAATAATGTTGAATGAGTATTGTTAAATTGACACCCATTAAAATTCCATACCATTTACTTAATCATTGCTTAACTAATTATTAGACTTTTATCTTCTAAATATTTTCTCAAGTATTCTAATTTTTCACTTGTTTTTGTGGATGGTTCACTTATTAGAATTATCTGATTTGCAAAAAGGATGCTATAAGCTGCTCCATTTTAATAATTTTTAAGCCTCTCTATAATCAATGCAAAAATATATTGAATATCAATGTACTCTTGTCTGCATCATTAACCCATATATGTTTTAACGCTTACCTTTCTATTGATGCTATGACCCCTTGTACTACGACTCTTATTTTCCATTAATGCTATGGCTCATTATTTGATGACCCTTGGACCCCTTCCCCACAAAGTCTTTTAGATAATCATCCTTTTACTCTTCAAATAACTTCTATTTTTTTTTTCTCTCCTGGGGATTCGATCGTGATATGCGTCCTCCTAAATTTGTAGATTATAAGTTGGAGAATCATAATTGTCTCAATTTTTGTTATTATCATTTTCATGTTTTTTAATTTTGTACTTATCATGCATTTTCGTTTTGTTTGTTCTCCAGTAACTTGGTGATATGTATAGTTCTTAATGTCTGTTTGCATGTAAGTGCATTTTAGTTTTTTAAAATCTGCTTGACTCCTATGTATAGGAGTTTGCGTTCTCATTTTAGATGTTGCAAAATTGAGAGCATTTTTCATCCTTCATATGGTTTTGGCTATTTGCATTATGTTAGGTTCCATGGAATGATTGCAAAGGAGTTAAGTGCTCCTTGACACAAGATAAGTTCAAGTTTACACACAACATTATCCTTTTTCTCTCAAATTTTTTTCAACTTTCCATCAACATATTCTCTGATATTTATAGCATATGCACCATGATTATGCCACATTGAGGAAATTGAAAATATTCACTAAATTAATTGCACATTCTTTTATAGATTAGGTTACACCAACTGATAAAAAAGTGGATAAGAAAATGATTGTTTATAGATTTGCTAATAACACATTAATGATCTCTAAGCAATATTGAATGAACCAACTTTCTTTCCTAGAGAAATTCCAAAAATCATAGCAAAAAAATAGCATAATTCAGTGCTGATTAGGGGTGTAAACGAGTCGAGTCGAGTCGAGTATTTGCCTTATCAAGCCTGGCTCGTTTAGTCCTTAATGAGCTCGAGCTCGAGCTCGAGATCGAGCTCGATTAGTAGGCTCGAGCTCGACTCGTTTAGAAAATATCAAGCTCGAGCTCGACTCGAAAGCTCGAGCTCGTTTGAAAAGCTCGAGCTCGAGATCGAGCTCGTTTGAGAATTATCAATGCATGTGATGGGTATTATTATATATATAATTAATATTATAAATATAATATATATATAATTATATCGAGTAGCTTGATAAGCTTTCGAGTCGAGTCAGGCTGAGCTTGAACTCGAGCTCGTTAAGCATTCGAGCTCGATTGTAGGCTCGAGCTCGAGCTCGAAGCTCGATAAGCTCGGCTCGCGAGCTCGTTAACGAGTCGAGTTCGAGCCGGCTCACGAGCCGGCTCGGCTCACTTACACCCCTAGTGCTGATTATAATGAAGAAAAATAATATACCTGTAGAAAATAGGTTGTCTTTGTCAAAAAGTTGGCTATGATCTACATAGATGCCATCAATTAAGAAGAATGGAGAGAATTACTGAGTACAATTTTGTTGGGTTATCATTGCAGTTTGAGGGTAAGGATATTATGAGCTCTAGTTTCCCGCATAGTAGACGAAGGATCGATTTTCATTTGTAATCAGCCTTATATTATATTTATATGTAACTAGCCTTGTCCCATACTTCTATTTAATAACAAATATTTAGGATATGTTTTTTATCTTAAGAAAATATACTACTGAGTTGAGAAACAAAAAAGAAGGGAGGAGATGAGCCAAATTTATGAGTGAAGAGCTGTTTGATTGGATAGTTTATTTAGTGAATTAGGCGGAGCAACGACTTGCTCTGTAAATACCATATAGGTGGGGTCCTTTTTGTGGCGATAAATTGCCAAATAGGGTACCGTCCCAATTGAATTATTATGGTTGTACGAAGATAAATTTGAATTGATACTTCAATCAACTAATTGATTGAATTTGAATTCCTTCATAGTATGGTTTTGCAAGGGTCACACAAATATAAATTTAATAGAGCTATAGTTAGATTGTCTATGATTTATGGATTTGAATAATAAAAGTTTATGAAGTTAAGGTCTTCTTGGAATTTGATTTGTAATTGATCTTATGCCATCTTATAACTGGCTTTGTGCCCTATTTATCCATAAGTTTTAATTTTTGAGAAATAGTTGAGATAGGTTTGTGTTTAGTTTAGAAATAGAAATATGTAAGATGATGAGCCTATCTTAGGGATGAAGAGCTCATTAATTGGATAGCATATTTAGTGAACTAGGTGGAGCAACAACTTTCTTTGTAAATATCAAACGACTGGGGTCATTCCTATGTCAACTAATGCTACAACAAAGAACTGACCTAGTAGAATTGTTATGGGTATGTAAAGGCATAAATTTGAAATAGTACTTGTGAGATTCACAACAGATTAATTTTTAGTGTGGGCTTCGAAAGACACACCACAAAGGAAAAGAGCGAATGTACCACCTTGGGAGATGGGAACAAACCCCCTTATGGGTTCAGTAAAAGGAAGATGAATTATATGTATATTTCTCCCTTGAATGCTCTGAAAAAGAGGGGACTGTGCTATCTAGGAGAGATAGAAAGCAATTCTCTTTACAGATTCAAAAGGTAAATACACATATAATAATAAGTATCTATCCCAAAGATTTTCCCTATCTATCACAAATAAAGTTAGATGAGGTTTATTTAATTTTGAGGCTTAGTTCCCTATAAGAGTAAGTTCCTATAGTTAATTATATCCTAAGGCTTTTAGGCCCTAAGAAAACTCTCGATTAAAGTCATGATTGGGTCATAAGATTATCGAAGATAACATGTCATGAAATATCGTATACTCTAGATATCAAATGGGACCACTCAAGCACAGAAAAGATTTGCATTCCAAAGGAAGATAACACTAGGAGCACATAAGCTTAAGAGGCTCAATATACCCAAAAAAAAAGCCTCAACCTATGTTAGGCTTTATATTTTAACAATTATCCTATTTAATCCTAGGTTAAAATTGATCATTTTATTAGAAAATAAGTAGGCTATCCTACCACAATGTCAACTATTCCATTTGGGGATTGCCCATAAGAGAACTAGTACACCATAAAATGATGATGGCCTCGAATCTAAATCTATTGTAGGGACTTAATATGCATCTATGGTATAGCCCTCTACATAGTCTAATGCAAATGAGCGATAGGACTTACGACTCAAAAAGGGGCTAAAGATGCCCATGGCAGGGACTTACTATTCTGCCTGGAAAGGACAACTATCTAAGCCCACCTAAGCACATTTAAATTAATGAATTCAAGTCTCCATGCAAATGCAAGATAGGGTGGATGTTATTATTAAGAATAAGACTTATAACCCCGCCACTAAAGCAAGGGCTGCTCGACCATGTGTGGACATGAAATGCTTATGCAATTTTTTTGGTTATCTTACTATGAGTGGATTTGCAAAAAAAGTAAATTTAACATGCTGACTCACTAGGCTATGCATGCGGGTGTCAGTTTGGGGTTTTTATTGACTTGAGATTGGGTTGATTATTATTTAAAAAAACAACTTTAAAGAAAGCCATGCATTTTTTATTTTTTTAAAGAAAATAATCATTTTTTCCTTTTTTAAGTCAATTGGTTATTTATTGTAGAAAGTTTAATATCCTAAGAGCCTAACGAGGACACAAGTTCATGCCACCCCAAAGCAAAAAAAAAAAAAGAAACCTAAGAAAAATCATGCAATTCTAGTGCGCAAGCAAAATAAAAAAATCAATCACCATATAATAAAGTAATAATAGAGGACATAAGTGGAGTTTGGTTCTGCAAAACATCCCAGTAAAGAAAAAAAAAGTAGCTGAATTCTACTATAATTATAACTCAACCTAAAACTATATATCAATAAAATGATATGTGGGGTCTTGAACGCGTCTATCTACATCAGCAATTGGCCCCTGCCTTCTAAAATAACCCACATACCTACATAGTTTTCCTAAACTAAAATTACATGATTAAAAAAAAATTAAATATTACCCCTACTAGATAAGATAAAGTTAGCACAATAAAATATATAACCACATAATGCTTGGCATAAATTAGTGCCAAGCTATATCCATAGCTCCTATTGGCCGTGCCTAATTAGGGCTTGAGCTTATTATGATAGCACCTACAAGCAAGATTGATTATGCATAATTATATAACTTTATTTGCCCTTTCATAAGCTTGGCCACCTGCAAATCAAAACCATATACATATTTTTCTATCATAACCATTTAAGTGAGGATATGCATACAGGAGTTGTTATCTGTGTTCAAAACACAAGGTGATTTGACCAAGTATTTTAGTTGGTTTACATCAAGGATAAGCTTTAAGCCCATATCTTTTTTTTTATTCATGAAAGTTCTTACTATACATTTGCAAGATCTTAGTGTATGCTTTTTGCTGATGATATTCTTCTTGTTCATAAGACTAGATAGGGAGTTGATGAAAACTTGAATTATGGAGGCCAATTGTAAAGTTTAAAGGTTTTTGTTTGGGTACATCTAAAATTGAATACATGGAGTGTATTTTATTAGTAATAGATCTAGTGGTAGGATTGTGAATCGGGTGATTAAGTCAATTAAAAGAGCGCACATTTTAGATATCTTGGGTATATTGTTCAAAACGATGGTGAGATAGGTGAGGATGTTATTAGTAGAATTTAAGTTGGATGTTTGAACTAGAGGAATGTATCGGGCATGTTATGTGATTGAAAAGTACCATTAAAATTTAAGGGAAAATTTTATAAAATGGTGGTGAGACCTACAATGCTTTATGATGTTGAGTGTTGGCCATTAAAAGAGAAGGATAAAATTAAGTGTTGTAGACATGAGGATGCTAAGGTGGATGAGTGACTTTACACTTAGAGAGAATGCAAATTGAGTTTATAAGTGAAAATGTTTGGATAGCACCAACGACAGATAAGATTAGAGAGAGTCGCCTCGCCTTAGATGGTTTGATCACATAAAATATCCGCCTTTTGTTGACCCTGTTAGGAGGGTGGATGTATTAGATTAAGCCTATGTCAAGAAATGTAGAGGTATACCTAAAAAAAGTTTTATTAGAAAATATTAAAAATTATATTTTTTATTAGATTTAAATGAATTTGATTCTTAATAGAATACAATAAAGAAAATGATTCATGTAGCCGACTTCATATTGTGAGATAAAGACTTGTTGTTATGCACACACATACATGTACATACTTATATGTATATGTATATGCTCTATCCATTCCACGCCAAGCTTGAAATTGGCTCTAAGATCAGATTGAGCCAAAAATTTGGAGTATGGTTCGGCTTGTTTGGCTTGATCCAAACAAAAAATTTATTGTCTTTGAATTATCATTAATATTCGAATTAAAATCTTCACCCTACAAGTAAACATATATTGGAGATGAGATTGTGGGATGCACTTAGTATATTTGGGCATCTACAAATGAACTCAACTGATTCCATTAAAACAGGTAGATAGAATTAATGTAACATGATTAAAAGGTATATGAAGGTAGACTAAAGGTAACTAGGAATAAAAATTGTGGAGGAAGACATGCATATAATTTAGGAAGATTCTTAGAGTTTGCCCCAAATTGGACCGATGAGGTTAATGATTGTTGGATTGTATTATGAAGCACTGACATGCTGTTCACATCAGCATCATTGTAGTCCTACATGGAAGCTTTGTTTTCTGTTTTATTTTTAATTTTTAATTTTTTATTTTTTAATGCATGGGTTGCTAGTTTCTACCAGGATACGGTATCCTTGCATCTGTTTTGATGAATCTGTAAATTTAGTTGGAGAAGGCTTGGATGATCAGGTTCTTTTTGAAATTTATTAAGCAAATACTGTAGGTATGTTGAACTGCATCAGTGCAACAGAATTTGGTTATAAAAGGATAGACTAGCTCAAATGAAATATTATTTAGTGAAAAGTTATTATTCTGACAAAAGAAATTAAATGTAGTTCCTGTTGGTGAAGGATTTTCCTTGATCCCTCTTTGGTATTTACTTCCATCTTCTCTTAAGCAGCTTAAAAGCAAAATTTTAACTTGCAATAGATATTCGAATTTATATTTTGAAGGACTTTTGAACTTCTTAGTTTTCAATGTTTTGGCAATCTGGGTTTTTACAGGTGAAGGCTATCTATGTGAAAAACTTGCCAGAAAGTGTTACGTCAGAAAAGTTGAAGGAAAATTTCGAACGGCATGGGGAGATTACAAAAGTTGTTCTTCCACCAGCTAAAGCTGGGCAAAAGAGAGATTTTGGGTTTGTTCATTTTGCTGAGAGATCTAGTGCTCTGAAGGCAGTCAAAGGAACTGAGAAATATGAAATTGATGGTAATTTCCTTCCATTTTCAGTTTCCCACATGTTCAGTACTACCGCTTTGTAAAAAATAACAAGCTGTGTCAAGTTCATCAGATGATTTTGTATGCTTGAAGTTTGTAATTTACTTTTTTGTGACTTTTGTGCTACAGGACATACAATAGAGGTCTCCCTGGCAAAACCTCAAACGGACAAGAAGTCAGAAAGCCAGCATAAGCCTGGTCTTCTTCCGAGTTATCCTGCGCTCCCTCCTTACGGCTACTCTGCAGATCCTTATGGGGCTTATGGTGCTGGATATGGTGCAACTGGATTGAGACAGGTTTGATTTTGCTTTTCTTTTTTTTTTTTTGGAAATTTTTTGAGCACCTCCATAGAAATGTACCACCTAAAATCTTTTGTCCTGCTTCTCTTGAGCGGTCGTAACTGACCAACTTTCAAGCGTTTTTCTATCTGATTGCTGTTGTCACTTGGTTCTTTACCATGTAGCCTATGATATATGGGAGAGGTCCGATGCCTGCTGGAATGAGAATGGTGCCAATGGTTCTACCTGATGGGCGCCTTGGTTATGTTCTGTAAGAATTGCTATCGGGATACACTTTTATTTCAATCTTCGGGTTTGTTTGAGACAGCTTTAGTACTGTTTTTTAAAACGGTTTTCGCTTACAAAAAATTCAAAATCAAAAAATTTTTGTACTAGAAAGTTATTTTAAAAAGCAAGAAGAAAGAGTCCTAAACGAAGCCTTCATTAAATGATGATTACAATATATCCTTCGCTTTTCAACTTTTTCAGGCAGCAACCAGGAGCACAGCCACCACCTCCACAAGCACATCGAAGGAGCGACCGTGGCGGCGGATCTAGTGATAGCGGCGATAGGGCGCGAGATGGAAACCGTGGTCGAAGATACCGCCCATACTAGTCTAAGGGTGAAATCACAACCAGTATTTGCGGCCAGTCGTTATTTATCTTGTTGGTATTCTGCATCTAAGTATGTTTGTCTTGTCCCAATGCGGCAAATACATTAAGAAACTTATCTGAGTGATAACTGTAGCTTCAGTTGAGAGATATTTATTATTACTATCACCAAAATATGAATACACTGATGTTTCCTTATGTATTGTTACTTTTTTCGATTGCTATTCTCTTGTTATTTGAGATTGACAGCTATAACTACAGCTTGAAGTTCAACTGTTCTCAACTGCAGCTGTGATCGATTTCTGCTCCATAATTTGTTTTCCTGGCTATCCTATTTGTTTATAGTGTTCTGACATAGGCTTCGTTTGGGATGATTTTTTTTACTGCTTCTTAAAGTAGTTTTTTAATACAAAAATTTAATTTTGTACTAAAAAGTGCTTTTTAGAAGCAGAAAAAAAAAACTGCCTCAAACGAAGTGAGACAAAGTCACAGTTTGCTTATTAACGCTGCACGATTATGCTTTTTTGATAAACTTAAAATCATGTTGCTGCCTGTTTCTATTTTATTTTTTTAGAAATAATAAAGTTTATGGTTTTTATTTGGAATAATTTACATTATGGTGCTAGAATTTTGGTCAAGTGAAATAATATTAATGAAAAACAAATGTAAGCGGCCTGTTTCTCCTGAACAACACAGCCCTCTAGTTTGCTGTACTTTTATTTTCTTCGTTCAGTGTTTGATTTTTTTTTTTTCATTGTCTTTTTAAAAATTAAATTCTCGGTTAAATTTAATAAAGAAATATTATTTTTATTATTTTATAATTAAGTCTTTAAATATACTTTTATCTTTTTTAATATAAGTCAATTTAGTACATCTACTTTTTTAATTGGGTCATTGGAAGGCTGTTGTTTTATGTGATCAAATCATCTAAGATGGCTCTCTCTAATCTTATCTTCCACTGGCGCTACTATTCATGTATATGCTCATTTCGTATTTTATATTTAAAGGTAAAGCCACTTATTAACCTGAGCATTCTCATCTCTGCAACATTTAACACGTATATGCTTATTAGTGTGTTTGATGTAACAAGAAAAAAAATATCTAAATGTTGGATTTAACAATGATTGTTAGGTGTAGGTAAACATACATATAAGATGTATTTTTTATGGGAATGTGGAAAATAGTTTTCATGGATATTAATTATTATGTGGGGGTGGAATCAGGCTTAGTTGAGGGTGGGGTAATTGGCTAATATTAAAATTACAGTTTTAATAAATAAGAAGAGTTATTTAGATAATTTTGTCACCCAAACTTTTTATGTTGCCCAAAGTTAGGAGTTATTTGGCTGCAGGATTCGAGTAGGATTTAGGCTTGATTTAATCGAAATCCTATTAAACAACAAAATTGACTACTCTAAACTATACAGATATGTAAATCCAGTTGCTTCTCCATTTTATCTTAAATTATAGATCTTATAAATGTTGTAGCTCAGGAGATTTGTGCAAATGGGGAGAGATAGTTAACTCCGTGGTGAGCTCCTAATGTGGGTTAATTATTTTGTGCGGACGCTAATCGTCGTATGGAGACAAATTAGAATGCGTCATGTCATCCCTGTGCTCGGTACGGCTGAAGTTGCGCATTCTGATTGGTCTTCGGACGGCGTTCTGCGTCGGATCTCCACATAGAATAAATTTTTCCTAATGTAACTTTCGATCTGATAGGAAGAATGTCTTCATTGAAGGAGGCCAAGAAGCTTGCTTTAACGACTCTTTCACAACTCTATTTAATGTGAAGTTGAAGCAGCACAAAGGAATGTCCACGAGGAAAAGCAAGTCCTAGATGGTCCTACGACTCTTAAGAAGAGCTAGTAGCTAGTAGAGTATAATATTTATGTTAGATGCGTTTAAAATTCAAGATGTATAGAAAAAAAAAAATGGTAAGAGAATTGAAAATTTTATATGAAAATTCAAGAAAAGAAAAAAAATTATTGAGTTGACCCAATTATAATAATTCACCATATAAAAGAAGAAATAAGAATTTTTTCCCACCTACAAGTGAAGATAATGAGATTTGTTGTGTACTAGAACATTTGCGGTGGTAGAGAGACGAGGTTTAACATTCTTGCTTTGCATGAATATTCAATATACACACAAATAAAAGAGTTAGAGATATCATGATTTTTACTTGAAAACTCTAAAATAGGAAAAAATCATGGGGCCTTGCCGAGTTAAAATTAATCCACTCGTGTTTGTTAATGGTTGCAAAGGATGCCCTTCTTATGGGGAAGGTGATGGCTCAAGTAGTAAATATACATTGTATATATAACATCATATGTTTGAAATTAGAAGAATCCAATGGCATGAGAGCTGTCCTTAAGAGAACATTATCCTCTTCATTTGTTTGGTAGAATTGTAGGCGGGCGGCGATGATGGTGGGAGGGATCATGGTCAAACAGACAATAGTTGGGCAATGGAGATCGGAGGAACCCTAGTTAGGTGATGGAGGTCAGAGGGACCGTAATTAGGCGATGGAGATTGGATGGATCGTAGTTGGGCGATAAAGGTCAGAGGGATTGTATTCGATCAACAGAGGTCGAAGGACCATTGTCAAGTGACAAAGGTCAAAGGGATTGTAGTCGACAAATAGTAGAGGTCAGAGGGACCATAGTTAGAAGACGATAGATGTCAAAGGGATCGTAGTCGGGTGAAGGAGGTCGAAGGGACCATTATCGGGTGACAGAGGTTAGAGAGACCGTAGTTGGCAGATGATGGAGTTCAGAGGGAAGTAGTTAGACGACTGAGGTCGAAGGGACCGTTGTCAGGTGACAGAGGTTTGGAGTATTGTATTCGGTAGACGATGAAGGTTGGAGGGATTGTACTCAACTAGTGATAGATATCAGAAGGATTGTTGTCATGCAACAGTGGTCAGGGGGATCGTAGTTGTGGGCGATTGCAGTCGGAGGGTCCGTAGTGGATGATGGAGGTAGAGGAACCATAGTCGGGCTGCTAAGGTCGAAGGGTCTTTTGTCAAGTGATAAAGGTCGAGGGACTATAGTCAGTGGGCACTATGGTCGGATGCAACATAATTAAGTGATGGAGGTCGGAGGAATAGTAGTTGGTCGATTGAGGTCAAAGAGACCGTTGTAGGGTTATAGAGGTTAAAGGGATAGTAATCTGCTGACGATTATGGTCGGATGGACCTTAATTGGATGACAAAGGTGGGAGGGATCGTAGTCGTTCAACTGAGGTCGAAGGGACTATTGTAGGAAAATAAGGGTCAAAGGAATCAAAATTAATGGGCAATGTAGGTTAAAAGGATAGTTGTCTAACGATGGAGGTCATAGGGATCATAGTCGGGCGACTAAGGTCGAAAGGATAGTTATTGGGTGATAAAGTTTGGAGGGACCGTAGTTAACATGTGATGAAGGTCAGAGAGATTGTAATCAGTGGGCGACGGAGGTCAGAAGGATCGGAGTCGGGCGAATAAGGTCGAAGAGACCATAGTCATGTGACAAATTTCAAATGGATCTTAGTCAGGCAACAAAGGTTGAAGTGATCATATGTGACACCTCCACATTCAGTATTTGGTTTAATTATTTGGGACCATATTAGCTAGAAAGAGGTAATTTCTTAAAGCTCAGTGTTTGAACTCTTTTGCACGTGTTTGAAAATGATTTATATGTATGAAAATTGTTTCAATGTCTTTTGGAGTGGGTTTTAGGGGTCTGAATACATATTTGATCTAATTTTTTTTGTGTGGAGCAGTGCGGTGTTATATTTTCTGGTGCCTCAACGGTGTGCTCTTTGTCGTTTTCAGAATGAACTAGCGCGTTAGAGTTTCTAGGCGTTGGGCCATTTTTGCACTTACAAATATCCAAATACACTATCCTGTTCTATTTGTTTCTTTGAGCAATTGAATAAGTGAGAGAAAGAGAGGGATTTTAGAGAGAGAAAGATGGATTTTGAGTCGCTTCATTTTTTTTAGCCGTTGGCCCAATCTGAAAGTTGTCAAAACATTGGTAGGTCACGCCATATTTATCTCAGTTAAAAAAAACACGAAAATTTTCCTAAGTTTTTTATTAAATTTATATTTTCATTACAAAAAATGACGATAACTTTATTGGTAAAACTTTTACGACATAATTTTTTATATGTTATTGTTGCGTGTTAGAAAATACGCGGCGGTAGAGTTTGTAAATTTGCGTCCGAGCGTTGCACGTAAGTTTAACACACAAACAGAAAGAAAGAGTGAACACCAAGAGTTTTTACGTGGAAAACCCAAAAATGGGAAAAACCACGGGGCCTCGCCCAGTTGCAAATTTCCACTAGTGTTTTCGTAGATTACAAATGGCGGATTTCTTCCCACAAGTCGGGATAATCCAAATACAACTTGTCTCTTCCACGAAATTCACAAAATCCTGCGAATTCCCTGTGTTTTCTGAAAATCCGGCAGAGTTCCGGCGTCTTCAGGCGGCAGGAAAAACTCCGGCGGCGGTGGTCGAGGAGGTGAGGAATCTCCTATTCCCCTTTCTCCTTCTCCTCCTCTTCTTCTTCTCTCTCTTCACTTGAGTCCCCTTGGTGTAGAATGAGGGCTCTATTTATAATTTTTCTGGAGTGGCATAGCCCGTAAATAGGCGCGAGATCAAGGGCGAACAGGGAGTGATTTGAATGGACGGCCGATATTGAATCCTTTGATCATGCACCGTTCGTTGGACATTTGATGGCCTTAATGATATCGGAATTCGATGATCTTGGGCTCGTTGGATTCGTCTCAACGAGCCCTTCGATTCGAGTATAAGCTCGTCAAAATCGGAGACCGTTTGGTAACTCAAATTGCGGTTTGAACCTTCCAACAGCGCTTTGAACCATTGATTCGGACTCATTTGGGCTCGGATTGGGTTGATCTTGGTGTCGTTGGGTTCGTATTTCCGAGACGCTCAGTTTGACTATAAGATCGCTGAAATCGGAGTTCATATGCTCCCGAAATTAATTTTTGAAGTTTCAAACTAAGTTTTGCCTCGAGATTCGTGCCCAATCAAGATTATTTTGCGATGACGTATCAGTTGCTCCCCTATTTTTGGACGTCGTAGCTTCAGAGGTCCGAAAATATGTGTTACGAATTTCGGAAAATTTTTCTGAGTGACCCCGGATTGATATGGATTGTAGAAGCCCCGAACGACTCCGAAAATGCCAAAATTGAGTCCGGAACGTCGAAAAACGGTCCCGGGGACCCCAAAAACGTCCGATTTGGTCTTTCCGGGGCGAAAAACGGACCCAGATAGCCTCGGGTGGCCGAGCCTGCCGAACCGGCCGGCCGGCCGGCCGGCCGCCGCCGCCCCCGTCGGCGGCGAGGAGCTGCGGCCGCGCGCGAACCAGCGGCCGCGCGCGAACCAGCGGCGCGGCCGAACCGCACGCGCCCGAGCCTGGGTCGCGCCCGCGGGGCCTGCCGCGCCCGCGCCTGGGCTGCGCCCGCGGGGCCTGCCGCGCCCGCGCCTGGGCTGCGCCCGCGGGGCCTGCCGCGCCCGCGCCTGGGCTGCGCCCGCGGGGCCTGCCGCGCCCGCGCCTGGGCTGCGCCCGCGGGGCCTGCCGCGCCCGCGCCTGGGTCGCGCCCGCGGGGCCTGCCGCGCCCGCGCCTGGGCCGCGCCCGCGGGGCTTGCCGCGCCCGCACCTGGGCTGCTCGCGGCTGTTGGCTGCCGCGCCTGCCGGCTGCCGCGCTGGCGGCGGTGGCTGGCCGCGATCCGCGCGCGCCTGCCGCGGATTGCCGCGCTGGCCGCGCCCCTTCGTGCGGTCGGTTGGCCGCACCGACCTAGTGGGCCCCGCGTAAGCCAAAAATGACGTTTTTTGTCATTTTTAGGCCCGAAAAAATCCTAAAAAAAATCCTAAAAATTCCTAAAAAATTTCTGAAAAAAGATAATTTCTAAAATTGAAATAACTTCCCCCCTTTCTCTCCAAAACCTATAAATAGGCCTTTCAAGCCCTTAGAAAACTTGCAATTCCTCCTTTCTCCCTCCGGTTCTCTGGCGATAGAAACCTACGGGATTTCATCTTCTCCCTCCGGTTTTCTGGCGATAGAAACCTACGGGATTTCATCTTCTCCCTCCGGTTCTCTGGCGATAGAAACCTACGGGATTTCATCTTCTCCCTCCGGTTTTCTGGCGATAGAAACCTACGGGATTTCATCTTCTCCCTCCGGTTCTCTGGCGATAGAAACCTACGGGATTTCATCTTCTCCCTCCGGTTTACTGGCGATAGAAACCTACGGGATTTCTTCTTCTCCCTCCGGTTTACTGGTGATAGAAACCTACGGGATTTCTTCTTCTCCCTCCGGTTTACTGGTGATAGAAACCTACGGGATTTCTTCTTCTCCCTCCGGTTTTCTGGCGATAGAAACCTACGGGATTTCTTCTTCTCCCTCCGGTTTACTGGTGATAGAAACCTACGGGATTTCTTCTTCTCCCTCCGGTTTTCTGGCGATAGAAACCTACGGGATTTCATCTTCTCCCTCCGGTTCTCTGGCGATAGAAACCTACGGGATTTCATCTTCTCCCTCCGGTTTACTGGCGATAGAAACCTACGGGATTTCTTCTTCTCCCTCCGGTTTTCTGGCGATAGAAACCTACGGGATTTCATCTTCTCCCTCCGGTTTACTGGCGATAGAAACCTACGGGATTTGAATGCCATTTGAGCGGAAGTTTGCTGGCGATCGACAATCGAGTTGAAGCCCATTAGCAGTCAACGATCGAGTGTGGAGCCAAAGGAGAGAGTTTGAGGGTGCGTTGCGAGTAGCAGTCGAGCGAGGAGCCGACGACGAGTAGTAGTCTGCTGACGAGCAGAAGTCCGACGACAAGGAGAAGTACGACGTCCGGTAGAAGACCGACGAAAATTCGTCGACGAGCAGGAGTCTGACGACGAGTAGAAGTCCGCTGACGAGCAGAAGTCCGACGTCGGGTAGAAGTACGGCCTTGGGCAGAAGACCGACGAAAATTCGTCGACGAGCAGGAGTCTGACGACGAGTAGAAGTCCGCTGACGAGCAGAAGTTCGACGTCGCGTAGAAGTCCGCTGACGAGCAGAAGTCCGACGTCGGGAAGAAGTCCGCTGACGAGCAGAAGTCCGAAGACAAGGAGAAGTCTGACGTCGAGTAGAAGTCCGCTGACGAGCAGAAGTCCGACGTCGGGTAGAAGTACGGCCTTGGGCAGAAGACCGACGAAGATTCGTCGACGAGCAGAAGTTCAACGACGAGTAGAATTCCGCTGACGAGCAGAAGTCCGACGACAGGGAAAAAGTCTGTCGTCGGGTAGAAGACCTCTCCGAGGTTGTATGTCAGAACATTTTTCGATGACATTAACCTGTGTGCAAGGGGTCGAGAGAATCCATCAAGGATGTAAAACCTATCCGAGGTTGTATGTCGGAGCCCTGCTCGACGACGTTAACCTGTATGGATGAGGTCAGGAGAATCCACCAAGGATGAAAGACCTATCCGAGGTTGTATGTCAGAACATTTGTTCGATGACATTAACCTGTGTGGAAGAGGTCGGGAGAATCCACCAAGGATGTAAGACCTATCCGAGGTTGTATGTCGGAGCCCTGCTCGACGACGTTAACCTGTGTGGATGAGGTCAGGAGAATCCACCAAGGATGTAAGACCTATCCGAGGTTGTATGTCAGAACATTTGTTCGATGACATTAACCTGTGTGGAAGAGGTCGAGAGAATCCACCAAGGATGTAAAACCTATCCGAGGTTGTATGTCGGAGCCCTGCTCGACGACGTTAACCTGTATGGATGAGGTCAGGAGAATCCACCAAGGATGAAAGACCTATCCGAGGTTGTATGTCAGAACATTTGTTCGATGACATTAACCTGTGTGGAAGAGGTCGGGAGAATCCACTAAGGATGTAAGACCTATCCGAGGTTGTATGTCGGAGCCCTGCTCGACGACGTTAACCTGTGTGGATGAGGTCAGGAGAATCCACCAAGGATGTAAGACCTATCCGAGGTTGTATGTCAGAACATTTGTTCGATGACATTAACCTGTGTGGAAGAGGTCGAGAGAATCCACCAATGATGTAAAACCTATCCAAGGTTGTATGTCGGAGCCCTGCTCGACGACGTTAACCTGTGTGGATGAGGCCAGGATCAAATCCCCCTGGGATTGATCGTCCGGTGATTGAGATACAATATGGATTGTGTATTTCTCGAATCACGGAGAAAGAGTTTAAGAAGTTTTTTCTTATCTTTCATAAGAGAAAAAATCATATCACAACAACATGAACATTCTATTACTGCATTACGTAAGATAGTACAATAGTTCCCTAGTACGACTTACAACTTACAAAGTACTCAACACACAAGGTCTACGTACGGTGATAATACGACAATATTTGAAAGAAGATATTAGAGATATCAAAGTGACACTCAACTCAAGCAACAACGAGACAAGTAATATTTGCTAATACAAATACACGAAGTGCGTGATCATTCAATCTCTCCAACCATTTGAATAGTATTCAATGGTTGTTTTTGTTGTTGATTCTGCCCCCCGGTCGGACCAACTTCATCTCGGGTTGGTGTATTCTTGATGAATTGTCGGAGATATCCCTGTCGGATCAGTCTCTCAACTTCTTCTTTGAGCTGCCAACATGCTTCAGTAGTGTGCCCACGGCTACGGTGGAAGTGGCAATATTGCTCCTGGTTTCCGACATTGGGCTTCAAAGGGTGTGGCCATTTCACATTCTCCTGATCCCGGATGGCCATTAATACATTTGCTTGGGATGTATTAAGTGGTGTGTACTTCTTTTCTTGGCGAGGTTCTCGTCGTGGTGACGGAGACCTATGAGGTAGATTATTCTTTCCATGCTTTTTCTGCTGTGAGAAAGAATTATCCATCCCAGGTGCACCTTTGCGCTTCCCGCTGATTTGCTCAAACTGTTTTCTGTGAGCATTTATAGCTTCATCCGCAGAGATTTGTGCCTCCACGCGATGGATCAAGTCAGCGTACGAATGGACGGTGTCTCGCATGAGGGCCGAATAGAAGGGGCCAGGACGAAGACCTCCAAGAAAGACCCCTCTGAGTAATTCAGGGTCTACTCCTGGAATCTGTCGTGCTTCAGTGGAAAATCGTTGAAAATACTCCTTCAACGATTCTCCCTCATTTTGGCGAATCCCGGAGAGGTGGGAAGAATCCTTTGCAATTCTTCGATTGGCCACAAATTGCTCGACGAATACTTTGGCCAATTTGACAAAAGAGGAGATCGTTCCGGGTGGAAGCGAGTAGAACCACGTTCGGGCCTGTCCTTTAAGGGTTGCGGGAAAGACCTGGCAGAGGAGCGCGTCTGATGCTCGTTGAATATGCATGATGGTTCTGTAGTAGTCGATATGCTCATATGGGTCGGTCGTCCCGTCGTAGGACTCAACATTTGGCACTTTGAATCCGACCGGAATGGGGTGCTGAAGAATGGCTTCAGTCAAAGGTGATGACTCCTGAAAATTCCTCTGTCGGAGAGCATGCCTCACATCTCCTCTGGGGAACTCTTCCCGTACCAATTTTCGCAGTTCACGATGCAGGACATTGTGAGGGAGTCCCGCAATGTGTGGTTGGGGAGAGCCTTCTGGGAGTTCCGAAAAAATGCGAGGATGTGTTGAACTTGCAGTATCGGCAAGTTCATCTTCCTGTTGTGATTGAGGATGTCTCCTAGGTGGAGGAAGGTGAATTTCTTCTTGACGCTGCTCGAATTGAACATCTTCAACCCTTGGTGGATCCCGAGGGCGAAGGATCTCTTCCAACGTCGGCTGTCGATCGTCTCGTAGGAGTTGAAGGATCTCGTTCTGAGATTCTTCCATCTTCCGAATCCTTTCTTCCAAAGAAGGCCCTGAGGTCCTTTCACCGGCAGCATTTTGCCCCCCGGGGTGCAAAGATGCTGAGATTGGTCGTCTATGGTTAATTGACGAGTTTCTGGACTGACGGGAGTTGGAGCGAGAAGCTCCAACCAAACGACTGCTGCGCCTATTCACCATCGTAGCAGTACTTGAAGTAGTGGGATAGTTGTTCCCACAGACGGCGCCAAACTGTTGCGTGTTAGAAAATACGCGGCGGTAGAGTTTGTAAATTTGCGTCCGAGCGTTGCACGTAAGTTTAACACACAAACAGAAAGAAAGAGTGAACACCAAGAGTTTTTTACGTGGAAAACCCAAAAATGGGAAAAACCACGGGGCCTCGCCCAGTTGCAAATTTCCACTAGTGTTTTCGTAGATTACAAATGGCGGATTTCTTCCCACAAGTCGGGATAATCCAAATACAACTTGTCTCTTCCACGAAATTCACAAAATCCTGCGAATTCCCTGTGTTTTCTGAAAATCCGGCAGAGTTCCGGCGTCTTCAGGCGGCAGGAAAAACTCCGGCGGCGGTGGTCGAGGAGGTGAGGAATCTCCTATTCCCCTTTCTCCTTCTCCTCCTCTTCTTCTTCTCTCTCTTCACTTGAGTCCCCTTGGTGTAGAATGAGGGCTCTATTTATAATTTTTCTGGAGTGGCATAGCCCGTAAATAGGCGCGAGATCAAGGGCGAACAGGGAGTGATTTGAATGGACGGCCGATATTGAATCCTTTGATCATGCACCGTTCGTTGGACATTTGATGGCCTTAATGATATCGGAATTCGATGATCTTGGGCTCGTTGGATTCGTCTCAACGAGCCCTTCGATTCGAGTATAAGCTCGTCAAAATCGGAGACCGTTTGGTAACTCAAATTGCGGTTTGAACCTTCCAACAGCGCTTTGAACCATTGATTCGGACTCATTTGGGCTCGGATTGGGTTGATCTTGGTGTCGTTGGGTTCGTATTTCCGAGACGCTCAGTTTGACTATAAGATCGCTGAAATCGGAGTTCATATGCTCCCGAAATTAATTTTTGAAGTTTCAAACTAAGTTTTGCCTCGAGATTCGTGCCCAATCAAGATTATTTTGCGATGACGTATCAGTTATAGAGAGAGATTCTGAGCATTTGAATATTTTTTGGGAATTTACACTAAGGGTTTTGAAATACATGCAATTTCTATTGAATAGAAAATAATTTGAACTTCGAAAAATAATTTTATAGTACAATTAAAGTCTTAAAATAATGCATAATCTCTAAAAATTTGGTTATATTTTTGAAAATGTGTATTTTTCTTAGTAGAGTTTTTTGTTGTTGTCGATAGTTAGTGTATTTTGGCAAATTATGGAATATGTTTATCAAAAAATTATTTTAAAAAGTTGTATAAAAATTGTCCCAAATAGGAGAGGTTATTCTGTGCAGTCACGGTCACCGAACGGTTCAGAGGTGAATCAGCAAGCACGACCACATCACCCGGCACAACGGTGCACAACACCGATACAAAGCAAAAAAAAAATAACGCGACACTCCTTGATTCACCTCGGTACTTAGTCAAATAACCGCATAGAGAATAATTTGTTCGCAAACAAAGCCAAAAAAAAGTAGTGTATCATCTATTTCATTATTTTTTAAAGCAAATATTTTTAAAAAAATTGTACGAAAAAATTGATTTAAAAAAAGTAAGAAAGCTGTTTCAAACCTTAATATTTTTTTTTTTTCACATTTTGTTATTATTATTTTATCTAAACCCCTAAAAACACCATGCATATGCATAATTACACTCCCAACTACATAAATTCCTTCAGAAGACGGCGAGCGGGGTTCCTAATCAACGCCACACCTTCCAAATTAACCTTCCAACACAAATAACAACAATTCAATTTCAAGCCGTCGCAGCGCCGGCAAAGAACGCCAGAGCGCCAACCATGGGAGCATTGATATATGTGCTGGGCTCCGACTGCTGATAATTGGCCCGGTCATCGGCGAACCCATCGCTGCTATCTGGCCCGCCCACAATGGCTCCGACAAGAACGTTGGGGTTCGGCGAGCTGGAGTGCAAGTACTGGAATCCATCGTTACAGGAAATGTGGCCCGGAAGCGCGCGCGTCGACGGGATGGAGGATCCGCGGTGGTGGACGTGGAGCGGGTATTTGCCGCCGAAGCCCACCATGTATGATATCTTTGCAGGGTTCTCGCCCAATATGTAGTCCACCTGGAAACCAAATTTATGTAAGGTTTAATTTTTAAAATTGGTGACTTTTAAATTAAATTTTAGGTTTACATGCATACCACTTTATTTCATGTTATTTATATATATAATATTTAAAATATTAATATTATATGTCTATCACCCATAGAATAAATATGAGTGTATGAAATGAAATATTAAAGTTTATAGGATAGTATAAGTGGTAGGAATGAAATATATGAATGATATATTTAATATTAAAGTTGTATATGAGTGGTGGACATGTAATATTAATATTTTGAGTATTAGATATGCAAATAATATGAAATAAAATGTTATGTATTTAAATACCCAAATTTAACAGTCACCAATCTTTTAATTTCTCTTAATACTTTATTTTCAAAATTGATAATTATCAAATTTAAAATTCATTCTTACTTGATTTTTTAAGTTACAAAGTTTTAGATCCACTCACACTTAAGATTTATTTGGGATAAAAAAAAAAATTCTTTGGGATTGCTTTTTCTCTGTTTTTTTGTTTATAGCAATCTCAATTTCATTTGGTTATTATTTTTTTAAATTAGAATAGCCAAGCTCATTTCAAAATAACAACTTCACACGGAACTCAACTTGATTGGGAGTTTTGGCTACTAACCAAAAAGTCTTGGGTTCGAATTTTGTGTATATGATATGTATAAGTTTGACTTAATTAACTTAAATGTTAAAAAATGAAAGAACTAAAGATTATAAGGCATCCATAATCACAAGCAAATGTAGAGAGGATGGGGAGATAGTGCAGAGGGAGAGAGGGAAGCCAATAAGAGAGAACAAAGAAATTTTTTAGGAGCTGGCAGAAGAGAGAGAATCTACTTCTTAAAGAAAATATTGACAGTGAACTTTTACAATATAATCGTTAGGAATTTATATAAGATCGCATAAATAAATTTATGATTATAATTTTCATTTGATCGTTTTGCTTTACCTGTTTTTTAGCTAGAGATATGAGAGTTGAAGCAGAGACTGTGGTGGAGCCGCAATTGGTGTAGCCGCCGCTAGAGCTGAGGTATTTGGAGTATGTGAGGAGAAGGAAGGCTGTAGATGTCACGTATTGCAGATTGCTTCCTGTTTCTCTGTAGAGAAGACCCCCTACATACAATATGAGTAAGCAATGCTATTAGATTATCGGATGCCCACCGTTAAAGTTAGGGGTGTTAATATTTGACACGACAGGAAAATACAATCTGAATCCGATCCGGAATTTTCGGGTTAGACCTGACCCATTTTCAAAATTGGTCTGATTCAGGTTCCTGGATTTGACCCTTTTGAAAAATAGGTCGGGTTCGGGTTGACCTGACGGGTTGTCGGGTCAACCCAGAAACCCGTTTGAAATGACTGCCCAGCTGCCCGAGGATCGCCAGCCCCCTACCAGGTTGCCCGCTCGCCCTTGCAGCTGCCCGCGCGCCCCTGCGGACTGCCCACGCTCGTTCGTGCTTGCGCACCCGCCCCGCGCAGCCGCGCCTTCCGCTCGCGTCAGCGCTAGGTCACCTGTATCAGCACCTGCATCCGCGGCCCGCCTTCTTGTGTCGGGTCGGGTCAATCTAGCAGCCCGTCGGGTCGGTTGCGGGTTCGAATTTTCGACCCGTTTACCTACTCGGGTCGGGTTAGGGTCGACCCGTTTGAACCCGGGTTAGTTCCGGATTCGACCCTAACCCGACCCGTGACCCTAAATTGACACCCCTAATTTAAAATGGAGAAGCCGAGCTCGACCAGTTGGCTGCAACATGGAGTTTATGGTTTTTTAAGCGTTTGTTTGGGGGGGGGGGGAAATTATTAGGTACGGACACCAACGGAGATAACTATCTAGTTTTTTCTATGTATGCAGTCAGAGCACAGTTACTGTAGCAGCAGTATCTTGACTGCACTTTTACTATTGATAGAGAAAACCAAATTGTTCTCTCCTTCTGGTGTCCTAACCTAATAATTTCTCTTGTTTGGGATGACTACAATATTTTGTAAAGATAAATGTGAAACTGGTGTGCAGAAAATAATTTTTTTTAAGTTGTTGTAAATATTATAAATATATTTTTATAAGAAGTATGCCTGGTGTATATTGAGCTTGGAAGCCACTTGATCCTGGCACCAGCGAGCATATGTAGTTGTCTGTGTGGACCTTATAAAGCTGCAGCCCTGCAACTTTTTGTTCCAGGAAGGCCTGTGGACGCCAGAACCCCAGTATGATTAAAGAATATGAGCCTTTGCTCTGTTTTCTCAACAAGAAGAAGATATAATTGAGCTGTTCAATTACCTTAGAAAGCAGAACTTTGGTGCCCACTCTCTTATCATCCCAGCTGAAGGAGAAATCGTCGTCTTCAGCACCCAAGACATGGCCATTTGACTTGATGTAGGACATGTAAGTGGCATTTCCTGAAGCTCTTTGAAGCCATGCTGCTCCCCATAGAAGCTCATCCTGGTTCATTATTTCGTTTTAGCTTGAAAAATGTTCATTTTACGTTTGAATTTTTACAAAATCTCATATCAGAAATAGCATCTGACGATTCTTATTGGTTGGCCGCTTACTTGGTATCCAGAGTATGAGCAGTAGAAGGGGCACACCACCGAGCTAAGAGAATCACTGTAAGATCCTCTGAATCTGTCCGCAAAATCAAACACCTGAAGCAAAGCAAACGAACGCTTTTAAGAAACTGGATCAGAAATGACAAGTCCAAGAGCTAATTAGTTGAGACCAAAGAAGTTACCTTTTTGGCGGTTTGCAGAAGTCTGGACGAGTACGAAGGATCTGAGTGCTGAAAAACGATGGACGCCGCGGCCAACGCCGCCGCTGTCTCCGCCGCAACGTCTGAGCCTGGATTCTGATTCGTCACCTTGTAGATGTTGCGAGGGGTGTCCATGTCCTCAGGTCTCTCCCAGCACCGGTGATCAGCGTTTGGATCAGCTACCTGTATTACAGTATTAGATTATTAAAATTATCTAATTATCTTCTCTACTGTATTAGTATACTATTTGTTTGTGATTTTTTTTTTGTAATTTTTTAGAAAGTATTTATTTATTAAAAATTATAGGGCATTAAAAAATATTAAATGAAAATTTTCTACTAATTTTCTTTTTTGAACAATGCCAAATACATTTATAATTAAAAAAAAATCAATTATAATTCTAATAATACTTCAATTTATTTTCCATATAATTAAAATAAATTCACTTAGAATTAATGCATGTGCAAAGAAGTATAATCAATATAATTACCATAAATCATATTCTATGGTTGAATATTCCATTATATTCTCTACAATCTTTTATATTAAATGAATTTCTGCCCAAAGTTTAGATCAAAATAAGAAGGTATTTACATAAAACTAAATATTTAAATAGTGATCCCAAACCCAAATGATATCAAGTTATATGTCTCTTTAAAGTTCTTATAATTTCTAATTATTAATAATTTTTTTATATATTTGCATACATATCACTGATTTTTTAAAGTATTTATATATATATATATATATATATATATATATATATATATATATATATATATATATATATATATATATATATAATATTTAATCTTTAGACTGCATCAAAAATATCAGAAGATTTTACATATACTTTAAAAAATCTTTATATACAAATTATATTTATTTAAACATATCATTTTAGTATTTAAATTACATCAAAGCATATGCATGAAAATATATATTTTATTTTAAATAAAATAACGTTCATATTATTTTTGAAGTGATTAAAAATATTAGTATTATATAATTAAATATAAATATTTAAAGGTTTAAAAATTCTCTCGCTTGAGAATATTTGTTTGTTCTCCATGGGCTGATCCAGGAGTCACGAGAGCACTCATGGCTAACAGAGTAATTTTCCTACCTGCACATAAAGTGCGTTCGGAGAAACCGTGGCAGCCTTAAGCAGATAATCACTTCCCCACCGCACCGCCGCCGCCGCATAATCCTTTTCCCCCGCCATTCTATCGCCGAACTCAATAACACTCCATGCCAGCATTGTAATGGTGAAAGCCATCGGCAATCCAAACTTAACATTATCACCGCCATCATAGTATCCGCCCACCAAATCCACCTGTAATATTATCAGAAAGGAGGACTGTTCAGTCACTAAAGTATGCTAATTCTTACACGTACAGTTATAATCGATTATTTATAAAACCATACATTAGCAGAGGACCCATCGGAAAGGCCGGAGTTCCCCCGCCATTGCAGACGCTGGGTTGGCGGGAGCTTGCCGGAGCGCTGCCCCTCGAAGAAGAGTATCGACTTGTGGAGAGCGTCGGAATATTCGAAGGCAGAGGAAGAAGGGAGGCTGAGGAGGAGGAGGGAGAGGGAGAGAAGTGGGAATAAAGTTGGCATTTTTGGCTTGAATGAGTTGGTTATGAGTATTTTTGAAGGTGGGGATGGAGGATTTATATAGAGGAAGAAGGAGTATGGAGATGGTGGTTTGTGTTTACAAGTAACGGGGAAAACAGAGGGGAGGAGGAGGAAGGAGAAGGAAGGGGCTCGTGGGTTCACGGGATCAACTGCGGGAAACAGGAAGGTAGCCGTTGAGGGCAGCGGTGGAGTCGGAAATTCTTTTTAAAAGGAAAAAATAATTATTTAAATTTTTAAATAGATATTTATAGGTCTAAACTGTTAGATTTTGAGGATTATAAATTAAATTTTAATAAAAAATATATTTATGAAAATAAATATATATGATATATAATAATAGTTTAAGATTTTAGATGGCACCAAACCCCTAAATTCTTTTTATGAGCCCTGAAATGTTGAATGAAGTTTTATTCGGACTTTTCAAGAAAAGTTTAATATTCTAATTTTGTACTCTTTTAGGGGTCATTTAATTGGACAAAAATATAGAATAAAATAATAAATAATGTAAAATAAATATAATATATTTGAAATACTTAGAATTATTTGAAGGATTTTAAAATAAATGCATTTGATTTGAAGTGAAATAAATGTAATCGATGAACAGTAGGCTATAGCAGCCTCAATGACAAGGCAGTAGACGGTAGCAGCTAGTCATTTATGTTGATGGCTTAGTGAGGTAGTGCTTGGTGTCGCTAGCTGCAATGGTCATGAACAATGATCGAGAGGCGGCATCAGTAGGCAGTAGTGGCCACTAGGCAATATGTTGTGCCATCAACCAGGGGTTGTGGCTTGTGAGCGGTGATCTGAAGCAAGTAGCAATAGTGGCGGAGAAAGGTGTCGGCTATCATTGTGGCCGATATGAGCAACAGAGTAGCTGCTGGCAGCTAATGTATCACTGTAGCGGCTCGTGGTGGTAGTTGAGGCTTGAGATCAACAATGACAATATATATATATATATATATATATATATATATATATATATAATATATATATATATATATATATATATATATATATATATATATATATATATTTGAAAATCCGTTAAATCTAATAATTTCCAAATGTACTAAAATTAAACTAAAGGGTATAACAAATTATCATTATACATTTCATTTACTTTAGATCAAACATTAATAAAGGAAATTAATGAGGCATATAATCGATCACTTTTCATCCATTTTATTATTCTTTTATATTTAAGTCAATTTCATGCATGCATTTGTGATCTCGTCTCTAACCTCAATTCTTACATATTAACGCAATTCTAATAACTTTTTTTTTTGTATTAATTTCAAGATTATTGTAATTTATTGATAAATAATTTGCTTAAATTGTAATGAAATTCTTTACCTTTCTTTCTGATTGTGTAGTTCCTTGACAAAGCTACTTACATTGCTACGTGACGTTTGAATCACGTAGCAATTGGACCTTAAATAGAGCAACATAGATTAGTTGCAATAAAAAATATATAGTACTTCGGTCTTTTCATGAATTTTTACGTACTGACAGCGCGATTGGCGCCATCAATCATTAATAAGGCTGCGATCAACCTTTGCTCTCGAACTAATTCTACACTGATTTAAGATTAGGTTAAAAAAAACCGTTTAATACGAGCTTGGGAAGTTTTAGATTGGCTATATCCACTAATTTTTCATTTTGTTGAGCTTAATCAAGTCATAATAACGGCTTGAATCAGATTTTGAGGAAATTATTACGTAAGGAGTGCAGAGGTAGAGTTACATTTGGATTTTCAATATAATGAAGACACCTATGTTTTTTTTTTAGTGAGACCCGACGGCTCAATTTAGCCCAAAGTGTGCATAAATTTTTCTTGTGCACACACTGTGCATAAGTTGTACACAGTCTGTGTACAAGTTGGCCAGGTCGTCAGGTCACGCTAAAATTACGTGTCATGATTTCATTGGAGTGTGGACGTGGCTCTACGTCCGCATGCACTCCACGTGCATGTAATAATTTCTTGGTTGATTGAGACTTCATTTGGGACAATTTTTTTACTGATTTCTAGTATAAATTTTTAGTTCAAAATTTTTTGTACTAAAAAGCTACTTTAGAAACTAGTAAGAAAATTGTTCCAAATGAAATCGGACATCTTAGAACTTGCATATTTAGAAATATGGTAAGGTTTCATGCCACCTAGAATCTTGAACGGATCGTCTGAAGAGTTAGCACTAATTTGATCCTTATTATTAAGATGTTGAACTCAATCGATCGAGTGAATTATGAAACCACATATATATTAATCAAGACAATTCGCTCAAAAGAACTCGTCAACTTACTTGACATAGTCATCAATTGATTATATGTTTTCAATAGAAGAGCTAGTCGAGGGAACTTGCTTGCAACTCCCCTAACTTGAAGCCAAACTCTTAACTTGTTTGCCACACAACTAGATACAACCGGTTCATTTAATATATTTTAGATGTAATAGTACGAAATTATAATTTTATCGTAACAATCTTAATCATATCCTATAGAGTGGATTATCGATAGCAAATGTGCGTACGAAAATATTTATAGTTAACCTAATAGAATTCTCCATAAAAATTTTCCTTGAATTATTCCTCCAAAAACCAATTATTTAATTGAAATTTTGCAGTATGTAGTATTTAAGGAATAAATCATTCCTATAAATTATATATATATATATATATATATAATATAATTAAATATTAAATTTTAATATCATATTATAGCCAAAACCATTTCCCAAATTTTTATCTTAAAAATATTTTTGAAAAAATATGACTAAATGTTTTTTACTTGATGAATTCTTAAATGACAAATTTTGAAAAATATGATTCAAATTTGACATTAGAGAAATAATATTTTCCTTTTAACCATTGGGCAATATCTTTACACTTGTGAGTAAATATTTAATCATAGTTTTTAATAAAAAATGAACTAAATAGATATTTTATTTATAAATATTTTTAATCACACAAATAACAATTATATATATTTTTTAAAATGACTAAAACTAAAAAAATGATATTAAAAGATGCACTCCCACCTTAAAATATATCAAAAATAATTTAAAATAACAAAATCTAAATTTGCATCTTAAAATAAAAAAATAAAAATAAAAAACAACCGTTTAAAATTTATTGAGTACTTTCCAAAATAAAAATAATTCATTTAAAATATAAAAAAATTCTAAACTGATACGTGATAGTGATACACTGGTAGCAATGGTCTATTTCAAGAGAGGCTCTTATCCTACTTGTGGCCACATGGCTGGCTAATTAAGGCTTTGTTAGCTTTCTAAATATTTTTTAAAATAATTTTTTAGGATAAATTTTTTAATACTAATTAAGACTTCATTAGCTTTCTTAATATTTATTAAAGCAAATTTTTATTTAGAAACTGATTTAAAATGTTGTAAAAAAGCTGTCCCAAATAAAACTTAAGCTTTGTTTGAGGCGGCTTTCTTATTGCTTCTTAAAACAACTTTTTAATATAAATTTTATTTTTTGTACTAAAAAGCTGATTTAAGAAGCGGTAAAAAAGACGTCCCAAACAAAGCCTTAGGCTTCATTTGAGATAGCTTTAGACCACTATTTTTTTCCTTCTTTCAAGAAATTTGAATACTAACAAATAGCTTTACAAAACAATAAGAAAATAATCTCAAACGAAACATTAAACTTCGTTTGGAATAATTTTCTTACTGCTTCTTAAAGTATCTTTTTAGTACAAAAATTAAAATTTTAATACTAAAAAGTTATTTTAAGAAGCACTAAGAAAACCCTCCCAAACGAAACCTTTGAAATGACTTACTATTTTAAGAACCAGTAAGAAAATTATCCCAAACGAAATCTTAAATGTACATATAGCATTTTATATGCTGCAGGAACAATAGCTTGGTGTTGATCTCCGGTGAGAAAAGAGTGTGGGAGAAGTATTGCCCACCCGAGTAATATCATTGGATACTTAGGCTCCGAGTGTAGGGATTATAGGTTCAGGACTATTAATAAAACTTATGATTCACTCAGTCCAAATATATACATTAATAGAATTAGTGAATAAAAATATTCCTTATGCTGATCATTAAATCTTAATGCTTAAGGATTCAATGGGATCAATGATGTGTAAAGAAATCACGACGAGAGCTCACTAGAGGTTGCCATCGATGAGGTTGACCTCAAGTAAATGAGAAGAGGAAATTACTACAGGTGCTTACCAGGCAAAAAATTGAGGAAGCAAGTGATGTGTGAGGAGATCACATTCAAAAGTTCTTATTAAGTATCAAATTTACACATTCAACAAAAGGATAAATTATTCTGTGTGGAGATCTGATGTAGAACGTCGTCCGAAGACCAACAAAAATGTGTCACATCAGGGGTACTGAGCAGCAGTACCGAGCGAGGGGATGACGTGGAGTATTCTGGTTGGTCTCCGAATAACATTCGACGTTTGTACAGAATAATTTTTCCAACAAAAGTCCTCTCATTACAAATGTTTTTTTACACAAATCAAAGTTCTCCCATGTCAAAATTGATATATATATATATAAAGAAAGAAAAAAATAAATAAATAAATGAAACCCAAGAAGTCATCCTATAAGTATACAAAAAGCCTCCAAAATACTATTGTGATTAATTTTTGAAAGCTCAAGCATGGTTCATGATAACAAGTAAAAGCCAATTAAGCACGCTATCAAAGCCAAGAAGCTAAGGCTTCTATACAGAAGTCAGAATATCAGTTTTTTTAGCTAACCTTATAGCTTGGAGCTTTTCAGAAAAGCTTCTTTCACCATCACATGCATAGCTAAATTACCTGCAAAAGCAGGAAATTAATTAATCTATCTTGACTTTTGTGAAGGAAATACAACAGAAGAAGCTAAATTGCAAACAATTTCAGCACAGTCGCACACAGTCCATGCGGTCTTCATGGAATTAGTCCTCAAAAAAATGCGCCATTGATGCATAACTCACGTTATTAAAAGTCAGCAGCATCCTTTGTTTAGAACAAAAATGAAATTAAAACGCAAGACTATCACGACAGGCATGCAGAAATTTTATTTGATATGAAAATTAATCCGCCATCAATGGAACAAATTTGGATACAATAGTTTGATCAAAATTTTGTCAATGAATGTTGAAGTTGTGTAAGTTGTATAATATATGAACAAATAATTAAATTTTATATACAAATAAATCATATCGTAGTAAATTATAACAAGATGAATTTAAAAATTATTAAATTTACTTTAAAACTAATTATATACTAACGAAAGTTTTTGTCAAATATATACCAAAAACTCCAATATATTATTTAATTACAATTACATGAAATAATGCTCATAGAATATCAATAAAGATTTTATTTAGAACAACTTTCTTACTATTTTATTAAGTTGCTATAAAGAAAATAACTTTTTAAAACTATTATAGAAAACAACTTTCTAGTTTTTTTTTTTTTTGAAAATAATGAAAAATATTAGCCGAATAAAAATTGTGGATGCAATTTGAAAAGCAAAATAATAAAAAAATTGTCCCAAATAAAATCTAAGGTAGATACCGAGCAATTGAAGAAATCATATTTATTCACAGAATATTCTCATTGAATATTCCAATATATCGAAAACATAAGGAAAGAATCTAAAAAAAGTCTATAATAAAAATTAAACTCCAAGAATCTTGAACTCTTAGCTACACGTTAAGATTATACAGTGAAGGAGGCAAAAGTCTTGTATTAACATGGCATGTAGAATTGTCTGAGTATTCAAGAAAGGGACAAAGTGCAGTAATTCCGCTGTGATATCGGGCGCGCCAAAGTGCATGTGGAGAGTAAATTGAACGATGCATGTGGTCGCACTTCGGTCCAAAAAATTTCAGTCGTTTTCTTCCTATTCGTCTTCAACTCCTCATTTTAAATTAGTAAAACTTAAATTTTGATAGATGAATCTCTTTCTTTTGATATGAATGCAAGAAAATTCAATTATAATTTTATTATATTTATTTTAAAATAAACATAATAATGTTTACATTCATTTTAATAAAAAGATTTGATCAGATTATTTTTGACCTATTTTATTCCTTTTAATGAACAACAAACAGGATCACGAAAAAAAAAAAAAAAACAGACAAGATCACCTGTGCTGCCAAGTCGCGGCTGCAAGAATGGCTGCTACATCTCTGCCCATATCAATGTTCACATGCTTCAGCTAGTCATGATCTGCAGGGACATGACCAGAAAACATTGAATGCCGTTGATAGATAAAAGGTCATGTGAGCTAATGCTTTTAAGTCAGTAATCTAAAATCTCTGCCCTCTCCTAGTAAAATGGAGACCAAAAGAAAAAAAAGTATCTTTGGAGGCCAAAGGGAGGTGTTGGAATCTTTTTCAAAATTGAGTAATTCGTATAGAAGATTCATTTACTCTTTATTTAAGAAAATATTCCCAAGATTTTACTATTTTTCATCTTTAATCAATCACTATAAGTTTGATAAGCGTGTCTTTGCCATATTTTAAGAAATGTTATAAATTGTTGGTTTGCCATGAAATTTTCAATAATTATTTTTAGTGGTTATTTTTTTTTTACATACATAACACCAAAGATTACCTCGTTCAATGCCTTAGGTCATGATCTACTGTAGCAGTGGATTGTTCAACTATGAGAGTGTTTTTAGTACCTCCAAGCATTATTCTCCGACTATTTTCTTTCATTTGGACTTCAACAAATGATTCTTTAATTTTTGCAAGTGCACAAATCGGTTAGACCGGCCCAAGGGAGGCCGGCTGAACTGGTTGGAGGGAAATATCAAAATTAGGAGCTGTTTAGGGATTAAACATTTGTCATTTTGCTTTAATTAGTCTCTTCTTGCTAGGGTTAGAGTAATATTGAATTTTGTAATATGAATTTAATATCTAGTGTTTGGTTTTAGGCTCTAGACTTTGACTAGACATTTAGAGAGTGGAATCTTCCTCTCGAATCGAAGATTCATTGTATCGGGTTGTTTTTTTTCTTATCACTCAAAATTCAAAGTGTTTTCTTTGGTAATTTCTCTCCAAATTCTGTGAAAACTGCTGTGTTTTGCTGTTTTTCTCTGAATTTTGCATTATTTCCCATTATTTTGGGTTTTTAACTATCAAAATCCTTAGGATTCTTCGTACACTTATTTTAGCACTTTAATGAGAGCTAAAAGAAATCATGGATTCTTGTTTCCCCATAAATTTGATGCATTTACCTGCACACTTATAACTTATTGCATCAATTATTTAGCTAAAAAACATCTGATTATTGCCAAAGTTTTGTATGAGTGTAAGGTGTTTAGTGACACTCATGCTTTTAGTTGCTTGAGAACACAAGCTGTATCTTGTAATTCACAATCGAGCGAAATTTTTATGGAACTAATAAACTAAGACATTACTAAGGCATTATAATATACCATTATAGAAAGAAAAAATCAACCAAAATATATACACTCGGTTGCTTGCAGATAAAAAATCTACTATAAAATATGATGACATTAAATATTTAATATTTTTTCTCCCTGTAAAAAGTAATTGTCTATGGCAGTCATGATTATTACATAACAAAATGAGGGTCATGCAAAATATCAAGAAATGTTTTACAATTAATGAAAAAATGTTATAATCCCAAGCCAAACTTTGCCTTCCGTTATCATAAACTAAAGCATTTCCTGAATTTCGTACTCATACGTAAGTTTTTGCTTAGTTGCATGCATGCATGGCTTAAGATTATTATCAAGTAAGTATTTTCTTAAAATTAATCAATTTATCATCAGTAACAGTAGTAGCTTTGTCATGATCAATCTAATATCCCGAATCTCTATCATTGGAGTTTTGGCTTCTAAGTAACTGCAATCCTTGAATACAATTATTGATTTGTTTTATGCTCTATAAATGTGACCTGAGGAATAAGTATCTAGAGATCTACAGTAACTCTACTTTTGGCCTTTCTTTTTTTTTTTTTTTTTTTAAACACATCAAAGGAGCCCACGCAGGGTATGGAAAAATTCTGATCATTCTCATTAAAAGAATCTTCATGCCATACACAAAATGTAGCAGTACAGTTGCTTCTATACGTTACTTCTTTCAGCTAGTATTTAATACGGTCCTAATCATATTATCCCTACCATCTAAAGTACTGGAGAACAGTATTCTCTGTTTAAGCACGCCATGACTTGTCAAGTTTTTCTGTGAATACCATCCCAAGCTTCTATTCTGGTCAAATTTTGTTAAGAAAGCTTTCACATGCTCTTGGTTTGGTGATACAATTTTCTTTGATATGATAGCGACTCAGTTTCAAAGCCTTTCAAACAACTTAAATTATGAATGAAAATTTGCATCTTAATAAGAGAACATGACTGTAAAAATGCAAAATGTCATAATAATTTGATGTTTGTAAAGGTCCTCAATGAATATTTCTCTTTGATAACGTCCAAATGCAAGGTTATAGAGAGGGTGATTGGGTGCTACCAATAATCAAACTCTTAGCGTGAAAAAGCAAGCAAATAAATGACAAAGGAGCAAGGTAGGCTTGATGAAAAATATGATCAGGACTTTTGATTGAATTTATTGAATATTGTTGTCTCAATGTTGAGGTGTTCAAATGGTTAATGAAACAAGACTAGATCTTATTTGAGCCATTCATGGCCGACAACTTATAAATGGGTTTTGCTTGGGGTTTTGGGGGGTAAATGGTGGGAGATTGGTTTGAAATTGTAAAGGTAAGTTAGAAGAAGAGATCTGCAATAAGAAAGAATAAATATTTGCATAGATATAAGATCAATCATTCACCAAAATGATTAAGATTAAAGAGATAACCCAATTTCTACAAGGAGTGGCAAGCAACCTAGTCCTCATTCTCACTTGGAATGAACTCTTCCAAAACACATCAACTTCATTCTGTTCATAAATATAAACTATTTATAGTGTTTTACATCAAAACAAAATTAAAGGAAAAAAGGGAGGGAGGAGTTGGAGGCTGGCCATGTGAAGAGGTGAAAAAGTAGGTAAAACACCTTTTGGAAAGTGTAACTACCCCTTTTCAAAGAGGAGGCTAGACATAGTTGCATGAAAATTTTCTTTCATTTTTCAACCCAATTTCATTTAATTTCATTCTAATATTCCCTCCATATAATCTCTTCATAATTCAAAATTTGAAAACTCAAAAAGAATTTCAAAATACAAATTCGGAATTACAAGTTTCCAAATTCTGTCAAAAATATAAAAAAATTACAACAGATATTGTCTGTTACACAATTACACATACACTAACAAATATAAAACTAATAAATTTTAAATACAAAAACTAAGTTATAGCTTGAAATTTGTCATTGGTGGTGCTCTTTTTCTCTTTAGCTTGCTTTTTTGTGCTACATTACTTTCCACAATTCTTTGATAGAAAAATGTTTCTATTGTTGCCTTATGAAGCATCATTGAGTTTATAATTTAATTACATAGCATCCCAATTTACCCCTATCTTTCAACAAATTTATTATGTTTTTAGTTATGATAACAAGATTCTATGATGAGAATTTGCAACTTAAATGCCAAGAAAATATTTCAGCTTGCTTAACCCTGAACTTCAAATTCTTTAAATGATCCTTCATTCAAATTCTCCAATCATTCCACATAACTACTTGTCATGATATTGTCGTAGACAAAAATTAGTAGTGTTGAGATTTCTCCTGAAGCTGTTTATTTAACAAATAATGTATGAACCTATTGATTTTGTTGCATTCCATATTGAGTATTACATTGGTGAATCATTCAAACGAGGCCCTTGGAGATTGCTTCAACACAAACAATGCCTTGTTTTAGCATACATAAATTTTATTCTATATTTGAATGGAATCTTAGTGGTACCGCCATATACACTACACCCTCTAGGTTGCCATGCCCGAATTAATTCTTAAAATTAAATTCTTGTATTTGCCAGTCTAAATTAGCTGCTAATAATAAAAAATCTCAAAGTAGCATTCATTCTAGCAACTAAAACAAAGATTTCATAGTAATCAATTTCATATGTTTGAGCATAGCCTTTAGCAACTAATTTAACTTTATATCTTTTGAGTGAAACATATGAATTGTACTTTATAGGAAAGATGCATATGTATCCAATTGATTTCTTTTCTTATGATAAGTTTTTCAATCCTCACTTCTTATTTTTATTTTACGAGCTTCCATTTCCTTATTCATAATATTATTCAAATTTTTGTTATTTTATTCCACATTTATTGCCATAGTAATAAAAGTAGAATGCAAGTTAGTATGAAAGATTTGGTGATCATGAGAAAATTTTTTGTATGATAAACAAATGAGAGTGTGTTCAAAAGTTCTTATACTTCTGATATTAAGACACCTTTCAGTTGTAGATTCAATGGTCCCCTCAAGGGATTCAGTATCAGGAATTGATTCGGCTGATTGTACTTGCAAGATTAAAGGATTAATATGTAGGAAATGGCTAAGGTATAGAATTGGTTTGAGTAGGAGTAGTTGATTTTGGCATGGAACAAAATGGAAATCAATGAGAAAATACTCTTTATCATTTATTAATGATGTTTCTTCTTGACAATAATAAATAATAAAGTAGTGTTCTTCATTTAAGGTGATACTAATAGTTATATACTTATACCTTTCTCTTGGGAGTGATAGCATTTGTATCGCTTTTGTGTGAGAGAATATCGAATGAAGATATTTAATTATTTATGGGCCACATTTCCTTTATTTTGAGAATGTGTATCAATAAAATCAATACTACAACAATAACAACAACAAGCCTTTATCCCACTATGTAGGGTCGGCTACATGTATCAATAAAGACTATACTACAAAATATATTTGAAACAAGGCTAGTTGAGGTGTTGAAGTGATGATAGAAATTGGACAGGATTTGCAAAAAGCTTTTGAATGAAAGGACCCTTGTACGTGATTGATTTGATGTGAGCAACAATTATAATAGTTTCTTCCTAATAAATTTTTAGAACATTCTTTAGAAAAAAAGGTGAGCTTTTATGATGGCATGTAGGTGGTCGCTCTTTTGCTCAGCCAATTCATTTTATTGTGATATATGCATACAAGAGACTCGTGTATAGATCATTTTCTCTTTGAAGTATGAGGAGAGAGTGTGTTTAAAAGTCTTTATCATTGTTAAATATGACTCTTTTAATTTCAACGCCAAATTAATGTTTGATCATGTTATTAAAGGCGAAAAAGATGGTAATCACATTATTTTCTAATTTTAGTAAAAGAAATCCATGAAACACCAATATAATCATCGATAAAAGTCACAAACCACCAAGCGTGAGAGAAGTTAGGCATAGTGGATTGTCCATATATGTCAATATGAATGAAAGAAAAATAACAAAGTTTCTTATACCACTCATTAAAAAATTAGGAGGTTTGTGTTCACAAATATCAAAATAAAACTCGTCAATGGTGATTTCTTAGAATAATAAATGAAACATATTTTTTAAAACAAAAAAGAATGCGTGACTAGACGCAGGTGTTGGCTAGATTTTTTTTATTAGATTTAAGGACTATTGAAAGATGAGATAATATAGAAGGTTGTATGAAAACTACAATCATCCCCCTCGTGTCATGTTCCTAAAAATACACAATATGAAGAATAAAATATAATATTGCATTTAAAATTTTTAGTTAGCTTTTGGATAGATAACAAGTTGGTAAATAATTTAGGTAAATAGAGGATAGTTTAGAGTGTGGGGAATTTGTTTATAAAAATATTTTATTGAAAGGTTAGGCTGCCAGGATCCATATGGGCAATGATTTTCTTATTGCTAGCACGAGGGGTATAAGAAATAAATTTATAAAAGGAGTTGGTCATATGACTTATAGGTCCTGAATTAATGATCTATGAACTAGAAATGGGCATCTTTGATATTTTAAAGACATAAGAAGAGTAGGCAATATCTAAGAATGCTAGAATACAAGTACCTGCCATAAATATCTTTTTCCAGTGCTCCAAGCAAGTTTTTTAGTTGTTCTATTTCTTTTTTGTGGAACTCAAGGGTAATTCCTTGGTGTCATCTTCCCTCATTTGCATTATTTATACATGTCTTGGTTCTTTTACCCCACCTCCTTGTGCTGTCCAATTTTAATTTTGTGGTTTCTATGAAGGTTTCTATGAAGTTTCCAACATATTTCATTTGAATGTCAGGGTTTTTTGTAATATATGCACCATAAAGTATCTGTAATGACCATCTTTACAATGTTTAGTTGCTTGTGATCCTCAATAGAAGAGAGCTTTGAGTTAAAGTTCTTGATGTTGGCAATCTTTGATATTAAGGCCAAGCCCGACATTGGTTTTGTTGCAATCATGCCTTCCCTTCTTCATTCTTCCGCATGGATGATGGCAATAACTTTGTCTAGTTTTTTTTTTTTTTGAGAATTTATACCCCACAACATCAAACTCAAGATTTAATCCAACAAGAAAATTATATATTCAATATATTTCAACAAACCTTTTAAGATAAGCTAGTTTTTTCTTTGTAAATTTTCATTTGGATGAATTAATAATACTTCATCTTTTACAATAGGATTTGTAATAGGTTAGGAATATTCTATGACGGATCATCCACATTGCTATGTTGATGAAATCTTAATTTGACTTCATAGATTTGTGCAACATCACAGATTTTAGAATATGTTTAATTCAACTTGTCCTATATTTCTTTTGTTGCATCGAGGAACATGCATGTATTTTTTTTTTGGGACATTTAGGTCATTTAAGGCAAACTCACACACACAACGCATACACAAGGACTCGAACCTTGGACCTCTTAGTTGGAAGCCTAAGCTCTCAACCAATAGGCCAAGGGGAGTTGTGTACATGCATGTATCACTTATCTATATAATCATAAAGTTACGTAATCAGGTCATCATCAAAAAGTCATGTTCAACTCAAACTTTAAACTTGGGATCTCCTTGTTCAACTATATTGGCAAAATAAGTGACCCAATTATTCTCTTCCTTCCAAGAACATGCAAACAAATTACCAACAATTTAGATAATTCTTTTCATTCAACCAATACGTTGGATTAAAATTTTGCGACTTTGTTGCTAGATTCGTATTGTATCTCCTAGTCCTATGGGAATCTAAGACCAAAATAATATGAACAAGAGCGATGTTGTCCATGGAGATGGTAATGGTGGCAATAGTAAATTTGAAAGAGCAGAAAAATAGAAAAAACTAGAAGGATTCCAGCTTCAGAAATCAGAAAGAGAAGGGAAGAACTATTCAAGAAAAATTTAATAAGAAACATATGAAATCATAGAATAGAAACAACTACAAAATAATCATAACAGTCACATAGATTGCTGAGAAGGCATCAAGGATCCCACAAATCCATGAGATGGCAGTGGAGAGAAAGGAATTAGACAGGGAAAACAAAAGAAGAACCGAAGCCAGTAGGACCTAGCTTTTGAGCTGGCTAGGAGTTGGTTGACAACAAGCATTTGGCGGTCTGGCTAGGAGGTGGAATTTCAAGGAGCAAGGAGCGCAGATCTTAGCTAGTCTGCACTGAAATATAGGAGTGTTCAACAACATGCATGAGAATGTCTTTGAAAAGCTACCTGAATTCTAATGTAATAGTATTGCCATTACACAAGTAGGAGAGCTTCTCTTCGAAAATGGGTACCATTGCACCTAGTGAAGTATATTCTCAACAATGCATATAATGCACATGAATCATCGCATACACTTTTCTCGAAACTATTCACAAATCTTCCGCACATAATATGATCTATAATAATGGAAGATAAGTTAACATTATATTAAGATCCAAATGAACTTTCTTGTTTTCATTTAGGCTTCGTCTAGGACAAATTTTAACCACTTTTTTTTTCGTTATTTTCAAAAAAAAATTTATGCTAGAAAGCTGTTGTAGAAAGCGGTACACAAATTGTCCACAAACGAAGCCTTAGTCTCTTAGAACACTTTCAATTAGTGCAATTTACCACATTCACTTTTTGAATTGTTTTCATTAAGTACCAATTCCTTATAAGAAGCCTGGGAAAAATATCAATATGAGCCAAGTTATATGTGATAATATTAAGAATTGATAAAATCAAAATTAGCAATAGCTCTTCTTCACACAATTAAATTCCTAATCCTTATTCCAATTCTATCTTGTACGTTATATGCTCTCTTCTCTAATCCTTGTTCCTTATTCTCAAAGTTCTTTACCATCCTTCTTAATCTATCATAGCTATGTAACCCTAAATCAACTGCCACCAAACCCTCAATGTCTTCTAAACACGTTCCTATTATAATACCTCTCTTTCTAGTCTCAGGTCATTCCTAAAGTTATTATAAATTTCATAGGATGTGCTCGGGATTCACCTTGGAATGAAAATGTAATGATTCACACTGCTTGTTCCAGACTAGAACAAAAGATTGATAAATATTGTGGACTTTAAGCGATAAAGATACAGGAAAAGATGATAGACGCATAAAAGGAATCTCAGCAGACATTTGGGAGAACAGAATAATGACCTCGATAGTGGATTAACATAACCTGCTTGACGGTGGAACTAATTTTAAGAAAATTATGGAAATCACACTACCAATTTCTTGCAGAAAACAAAAAACAAGATCTTATCATGTGCATCACAGGAAGGACAAGAAAATTTACACTGTAAGATCACATTCCGTAGATTAATAAATAACTGAATTCTTTGAAAGTAATTTGAAAGTAAGGAAATAAACTAGTCGTGATACCTTACATACATTACGATCTTTATATACTACTTTTCTCTTCCTCACAGGTTATTCATAGGTTGTGCTCAGAATTTATCTGGAATGGCAATGCACTGTTATTATTCACACTGTGGCGTAACGTAGACGCGGAAGGGAGCAATCAGTAGGAATCTTCTTTCAAGATGATGGTGGAGATTTAGAAGAGTTGGGCTCAGAATGAATTTAGGATTAGAATTTTAGAGGAAGAATGGTAGATATGAGGCAATTTTTTGTTTTGCATTTTGAGGGGAGAGAATAGTCTCTGATAGAGAGATGGGGTTGATCAAATGAGTGAGAAGAGAGGCTGCAGAGATTAGCGGAGAGACATCATTAGATAGAGAGGCTGGGAATCAACAAGGAGAGAAGAGGGTGGCTCAATATCTTTAGGCTCTAACAATTTATGAGAGAGACAGCGTGAGATTGAAGTTATTTTGATCAAGGTTTAAAATTGCGTAATTAAGCCTCGAGGCGGTTTTCGTACGTGAGGCGAGGCGTAAGCCTCGAGGCGGTCTGAGGCGTAAGCCTCACGGACACAGAATTGCGTAAATGAAAAATTAAGGGTTTTAGCAGGAAAATAATGCAATATTGTACCTTACAATAAAAACATCTAAATGATATATGAAAATAGTGGAAAATAAGAAAGTAGATGCAATAAAATCATGTCCCAAAGTACAAAATCACAAAATATTAGTTCAATAAAACTCCCAAAGTACAAAAAACATATAAAATGCAATCATATCCCATCACTAAATGGGTCTTTAAGTGAATCTTCTTCTCCAATTGTATCTATAAATGTCATGTCATCATAATCTTCAATATGACTCACTTTTCTCTTCCCTGTTCAATAAAAGAAAAGATCATTAGCATGTTAATTGCTCACTTGATATAAATGTAATGCAATAGCATTTAAAAATTTGTGGAATACCTTTACTTGATTGTTGTGCTGCAGAGCTAGTGGATGTACCCACTTGATCTGCTTCGCCCCTCAATACATCCACATTTAGATCTTCTAGCTGTAAGTCTGATAATGACAAATCTGCCTCATCATCTATGAACCACTCATTATCAGACGACACATCATCACACACCAACGGGTCCTCATCATCCTTCAACCCCTTATTCCTCAACCTCCTATCTCTTAACCTCTTGTTGTGCATTATATATACGAGGGAGTTCATTCTGAGTGTAGATAGTCGATTTCTTCTCTTTGTTTGCACTTGATTATATGTACTCCAGTTTCGCTCACACCCAGAAGAGGAACAAGTGAGGCCCAACACGTTACAGTAGCCCAAAATTTATCATTCAGAATTATCTTTCTTATTTCCTTCCCCTCACTTTTCTTCCCCCAAGCAGAATTTAGCCATTCAGTAGATGTAAACATTGCTTCCAAAGGTTGCCTCACCTCTATCAAGCTCTGCAGTGTCAAATAGGATGTGGCAAACCTATAGATTCACAGTGCACAAATGTCAAATAGGATGTGACAGACCTATAGATTCACATTAAACAAATTTAAGAACATACCTAGTAGTTGCAGGGCGAATGATTTCTTTCTTTGAAAACTTTCTCATCAAGCTTAAGACCCAAGAGTGATTGTAGATGAACTTTGTAATCTTCTTCGCCCTATAAAGAGCACTCTTGTGCTGAGGTAAGTAACCAAGATCCTCCAAAATGAGATCAATACAATGTGCTGCGCAGGGGGTCCAATATAGCTGTGTCCTCTTTTCCATCAACATCTGACCAGCTGCTTTGTATGCACTGGCATTATCAGTCACTACTTGGACAACCAATTGCTCCCCAATCTCCTCAATAACCCCATCAAGTAAATTGAAAATGAATGTAGCATTTTTCACCTCATCTGAAGCTTCAACCGATCGTAAAAACACCGTGCCGTAGGGATTGTTCACAAGAATGTTAATCAAGCTCCTGCTCTTCATGTCAGACCATCCATCTGACATAATAGTCACTCCAGTCTCAGTCCATGTCCTTTTAATCTCCCCAATGCTACGCTCTGTGTTCAGCAGCTCCTTTAAAATCCATGTTCGCAACTCATACATAGAAGGTGCCTTCAACCCTCTCCCATACAACCCTACAGACCGCAGCATATTGAAGTAGGCAGGCGACGTAGCAACATTAAAAGGTATGACATTTTAAAAAAAAACCTCCCAATATCCATGCAAACCTGGCGTCGACCCTCTCTAGTACCGGTCGCAGGCATCATTTGTGCTTGTCCTCTATCCTCTTCTGGATTAGTCATATACTGATCCATAGGACCCCGTGCACCTCTGTTATGTATAGTGGAGGAAGAGCCCTTTCCACTCTCGCTCCCAAAATAAGCGCCATGTTCGACCCTATCATCAAATTGCTCCTGTTGCAAGTGTTTAGCCGTGGTACTTTTCTTCATATAAGCAATAATTTCCTCCTTCACCTTTTCCGGCACATTTGCACAGGGTGCTACATTTTTGTGCGAGCATGATAGGTGTTCCTTCATGCGGGTAACACCTCCCTTCACCACTTTATCGCAAAAATTATATTTCAAATAAACATAGCTCTTCTCTCCGCCGCCTATGTCAATTTGTACACTATATTTCCAAGAAGGGTCCCTCCGCAATGACGCAGACCCCTTTTTCCTTGCCTCTAACCATGATCCCTAATGCAAAAATCCAAAATCAAACAAAATAATTCAAAAAATCAAAAACCCTAGATTTCCTTTAACTTGAAAAATCTAACCAAAAACTAAATAAAAATACCTAAAATCGTTTGTGGACTTCTCCTAGAAGGCGGCCGGACACTTCAAGTTCACCGGAGAGAGGAGGCGCCGGCGAGAGAGGCGGCGGGATTGGAGGCCGACCGTGCGGGCTCCTCTATTTTTCGCGAACTGGAGCTTACGGGCAGAAAATTTCGGGAATTACCTGGGCCGAACAGGTGTGGGGGAAAAGAAGGGCTCATTTTAAGTGGGTGGGGCCATTTGGATGAGGCGTACGCCTCCCTCAAAATTGCGCAACTGAGGCGCGCCTCAGCCAATGTGAGGCGTACGCCTCAACGAGTCCCCGAATTGCGTGCGCCTCGAGGCACTTTTGGACAAAATTGCGCAAAGGCGCGCCTCAAGGCGCTTCTCTTGTTGCGCAATTTTAAACAGAGATTTTGACAGAGAGAGAAGAAAGGAGCAGTAGAGTTGATGTGAGACAAACAAGAATTGCAAAAAAAATATTTAAAAGGATTACAATGCTTGCTTACTTAAGAAAGTGTTTCATAAGGCGAGATTAAAGAATTCTCAATTGTCAATTTTATTGTAGCAAGCAGTTACGAGATTAGAAGTTTGGGACAAAGTTAAGATAACTTTGAAATTATCACAGTAAAACAAATATGCCAAAATACAATCCAACAGTTAATATTTAGAAAGTTCACAATGAGTTACCAAACTCACTCAATCACTCTTAGGCTTAGCGGTTGAGGATGAAGCATACGACGAGAGAAATTGCCACTAGGAAGGTAGTGCCGAAGGTCCTTGTTGATGGAGAGGTAGCCACGAACGGAGACACGAGGAGTCGCCCAATGATCTTCCACTCTTCAAGCGACCACTGTTCGTCAAGGAATTCTGCTACGTGGGGAAGGATGCGGTCCACGTATTCCTTGACGGTGGCTTCGGCTCCAAATCCGGGATCAAAGAACGGGGAGCGAATGATATCCACCTCTCCTCGAGAATTGAGAACAAGTCCGTGGTCGACCTCAGGATCGGCCATTCAACATTGAAGAGAAGGTGATGGAGAGCACGAGGGAGTAGGCAAAGAGAACAAGGGGTGAAGGAGAGAGATGACGGCTTGAATGAAACGGAGGGAGAGGGGCGGCGGCTTCAAGAGGAAGAGGGCTAGGGTTCGGAATCCGATTCCAATTAATCCCCCCAATAAATCTGAAATAAATTTCAGATTTAATTAGGTTTGGAGGGAATCAAATTAAGATTTGAATTCGAATTCAATTTGGGTTGAGGCTAGAATTGGAAACAAACAATGGGAGAGTCCATTAATGGGGCCGACGGTATAGGAGAGAGAGGGAGGAGAGTTTATTTCAAAACCTGAAATTAATTTCAGGATTTGAGGGGATTTGGGGGGAAAACTAATTTGAAATTGATCTCAAATTAGTGTGTAAGGAATGCATTGATTGGAGGCTTAATGGGGGGGGGGACCAAGCTTGGTCGGCGGAATGGAGAGAGAAAAAGGGGTTTGGGGAGGAATTCAAACTCTTTCCAAACGAGATACGCCAACGAGACAGAAAAATAATGACTCCATTAGATTTAAAATTTCAAACGGATTCATATGGAGAAACTTTTCTTATTTGGATTTCACAATTAAGGAAAGTTTTTGAATTTTGAAATTTGACTTTCAAAATTCTCAATTTTTTTTCCTTAAGGTAACAACCCAAATTAACAATATGACATATTTTAACAATTATTTATACCACTAATAATAAAACAACATGAATAAAAAAATATACCAGTCTGCCGGGGGTCCAAGGGGGTGCTGCCCCCGGAACAAAATTATATTATAAGAGTAATTTTGAAATTCTGTTTGTTGTATATGCTCAATACCGAGTGTACCGAGCATGTACCGCTCAGTATCGAGCATATAATACTCAGTACCGAGCATGTACCGCTCGGTACCGAGCATGTACTACTCGGTACCGAGCATGTACCGCTCAGTACCGAGCATGTACTACTCGGTACCGAGCATGTACCGCTCAGTACCGAGCATATAATACTTAGTACCGAGCATGTACCGCTCAGTACCGAGCATGTACCGCTCAGTACCAAGCCTGTACTTGCTCGGTAGCGAGCAGTATTGAGCGGTACCTAGCATGTACTGAGCGGTACCGAGCTTGTACCTTCTCAGTACCGAGCATGTACTGATCGGACGAATGAAAGAAAGCCGAATCAGGAGTTATTCAAACTTTCGTTACTGCACGTCAAAGTCAAGGCCACAACATCGCGTACCTGCTCTTCCGACCTAATCGATGCCTGAACGTTTCCTGCGAAAAAAATCGTAGGCTTCGCTGGATGGTTCGAGGCGTAAGCCCCGATACGCATGACTTCCGCCTCGACTTGAGGCGCGACTCAATGCGGACGCCTCGTCCGTTTTTTTAATGGTTGGCAAACATCATAAGGGTTCATTGCATGATGGGGTGGCCGGCGGTCAAAGGGGAAGGAAAGGGCTTTGCCAGCGGGTGAATTTGGCTTGGGTGGTGGTGGAGTTGGATGTGGTGGGGTTAGGCTTGGGAAAGATCAGGCGGGTAGGTGGATGAAAGTAAGAGAAGAAAAACCAAGTAGAAATAAGAAGACGAAAATACCACGAGTCGTGGACTCTTTCGACGACTGGTGGGCCTTGCACTTGCTCACCTCGAGCTTTCTCCCTTTCCTCTAGTGATCTCACAAAAAGAATAAGCAACACAAGAAATTTTCATTCAACTATCCATCAATCCATTACATAAGAAATGACCACATATATAGGCCTCAAAATGACAAAGAAAATAAAAGACTAGAATGCCCCTTGGGCTACAATAGTGGCTAACTACTTATAAGGGCAAAAATGGAAAACTGAAAATAAAATAACTAATACATAAAATGCATCAAAAATAAATATTTTCCATCATGGCCATCAATCTCCTGTGTCGTCTCTGATAGACGCGTCGAAACCTCTTATCGATGTCCTCATCAAGAGTGTATCCATGAGCAGAGAATTAAGAGAAAAAATTGATGAGTTGGTTAGGGTTTGATTAATTTTTATGGAGAGAGAACATAGAGCACTTTGATTAGGCTTTGGAGGCGTAACACAAAATGGTTTCAAATAGGGCAGAGGTTGGAGATGACAAAAAATAGTGAAGAGGTCAGTGGGTATCAAAGACATTGAAAATCAATAATGAAAGAGATAAGTAGCTGCTGAACAGAGTAACAGACATAATCCTAAACCATAAAATATCAAAATTTTCATATCCTTGCCCTTAATAATAAATGTAGTTGGCCTCAAGATTTGCATGCATTTCTTAATTTTCATTCCTTTACCTTTTGATTAATCTTAAATTTTAGAATAAGCTTATAAATATTTTCATATGATTTTGATAGATTTCGTCTAACGCAAACCATTGAGTTTTAAAAGAGAAGACTCTGTTACCCATTACGAATAATATTCAAATCATAAAACCATGGCCTCCCATGTAATATATAAGCAACTTCCAAGTAAAACATCACCCCAAATTTTATTTCTGTAGCTTTTAAATTGAACTGACATAAAACATGTCTTAATATCAAGAAGAAAGGCTTTACTAACCCAAGCTAACTTAAAGGGATTAGGATTTGTTCAGAAGTTAATTTTAACTTTGCTAATGCAACTCAAGAAACAATGCTCATATGATAAATTCCACCGATGAAAAAGTTTAATATTTCATCATAGGACAAGGCATGCTGCAAATTTATGAAAAATAGTAGATCTTCTCCAGCTGTTCCCAGACACACAGTAGATAAAGGCATTCTATTATTTCTCAATTTTTTAGAATTATTATATATTAAATTTCTCAATCATCTCATTATTTAATCTAGTATATTCTCATTTTTTGTCCAAGATTAATCCTTTATGTGGAAACTAATTAGATACATGATCCGCTTATGGAACCTTAAAAAATTAATATAATTCATTTATAATTTAGTACAACAACAACAACATCAAGCCTTTATCCCAGTACGTGGGGTCGGCTACATGAATCATTCTTCTCCATTGTGTCCTATTAAATGCCAAATTCTCGTTTAAATCTAATAAAAAAGGTCATTCCTAATATTTTCTAACCAAGTCTTTTTAGGTCTGCCTCTACCTCTCTTAACATAGGTCAAATCTAATAACTCTACGCTCCTAACCGGGTCATTGGAAGGCCGCCGTTTTATGTGACCAAACCATCTAAGGCGACTCTCTCTAATCTTATCTTCTACTGGAGCTACTCCAACCTTTTCACGTATATGTTCATTTCGTATCCTATCCCTAAGGGTAAAGCCACTCATCCACCTGAGCATCCTCATCTCTGCCACACTTAACTTAGTATTATGCTTCTCTTTTAATGGCCAACATTCAGCACCATAAAGCATTGCAGGCCTCACTACCATCTTATAGAATTTTCCCTTAAGTTTGAGGGGTACTTTTCTATCACACAACAAGCCCGAAGCATTCCTCCACTTCAACCATCCAACTTGAATTCTGTTGATAATATCCCCATCTATTTCACCATCACTCCGAACAATAGATCCAAGATATCTAAAACGTGTACTCTTATTAATGACTTGATCGCCCAAAGTCACAATCCCCTCACTAGGTCTATTACTGCTAAAATTACACTCCATATATTCCGTTTTAGATCTACTCAAGCGAAAACCTTTAGTCTCTAATGTTGACCTTCATAATTCAAGTTTACTTTCAACTCCCTCCCTAGTCTTATCAACAAGAAGAATATCATCAGCAAAAAGCATACACCAAGGTACATCCTCTTGTAAATGTCTAGTGAGAAGCAAAAAAGAAGATAAACACATCGCATTATTCCAATGCTTCGATTTTCCAATTCTTTCACATCTTCTTCAATTAAAGAATTATTATCTTCAAATTTCTCATTTCCTTATCATCTAAATATAATAAATCCTCATTTTCTGTGTCCAAGGTTAATGCTTTTTATGGTCATTGCTTAGAAATATGGCCTTTATTTTGGCATCTAAAACATATAATATTATTATTTTATAAAATTTTTTAGTAGAATTACCTTTATCAAGATTCGAATTGAACTTTGGATGACAATAGGTTTCTTCTTTTGGACAAGCAATTTTAGAGTTTAGTACAAAAAGGTAAGCTCTAGAAGTTTTGGGTTGTATTCTAATGTTCCATGAGAATTGATGATAAAAGTTATAATGTCCTTGTCTCAAGTGCTCAGTCATTGAGGTGCATTTTAATTGACATTTTTTCTTAAGTTCATTAATAAATTTAGACATAATTACCAACACGATTCTTTAACTTAAGTTCACTAATAAATTTAGACATAATTATTCATGATGCTTTAATCCTTCAGCTTCTACTTACTAGATCTCCACAACTAATGTTTGTAGTTGGTTACAAAAGAGGCCCTTTCTTAGGGGGAAGGCCTTGGCTCGATGTAGCCAATATACATCATATTGAGTGCATTACATGAAGAGAGTTGGAAGAATCAGTGTTGATATGTTCGTTTGGTCGGAAGGACCATAGTCGACGAGCGATGTACAGCGAAAGGATAGTAGTTTATAGGGGTGTCAATTTTTGACATGACTCGAAACTCGACCCAAACCCGACCCAGAAAAATCAGGGTTCGGGTCGACCCGTTTGTGAGGTTAGGATCGGGTTCAACAAACCAACCCGTTTAAAAAATCAGGTCGGGTTCGGGTTGACCCAGCAACCCGAAAATGACCTGGAAATCCTCTGCCCGCTCTGCCCGAAGTGTCGAGTGTCCGCCAGCCCGGCTGTCTGCGTTGCCCAAAGCGTTTAGTAGCAGTCCCAATCACTAGTCGCTTTGGGTGCGTTGCCCGAAGAGTCAGCCGTCGAGTCACGTCACTATCGTTGCGTCACTTCGCACCTTCGCGAGTCGCGACGCTCGTGTGCTACCACTGCTGCCGCCTGCCGCTACGCCGTAGTCGCCTGCCGCTACGCCGTAGTCGCCTGCCGCTACGCCGCAGTCGCCTGCCGCTACGCCGCAGTCGCCTGTCGCTACGCCGCAGTCGCCTGCCGTTACGCCGTTGCTGCCGTGCCGCCGGGACCGAAACTGGAAGTAGCGACTGAAACCCACACGTTTGAGATTTATTTTTAAAATTCCGGGTCGGGTCGTGTCAACCCGGCAACCCGCGCGGTCGTGTCCGGGTTTAAAAAGTCGGCCCGTTTGTAAAACGGGTCGGGTTCAGGTTGACCTGTTTAAAGCCGGGTCAACTCGGGTTCGACCAGTCAACCCGAATTGATACCCTTAGTAGTTTAGTGACGGTGGTCAGAAGGATAATAGTTAGGTGACGGTGGTTGAAAAAGACCATAGTTGGCGAGCGACAGAAGCTATAAAGACCGTTGTAGGGTGATGGCAGTTGGGGAGATCGTAGTCTGGAAATGGTAGTTGAAGATATTGTAGTCGACGATTGATAAAGGTCAGAGAGACCGTAGTCGGCGAAGGTGCTAGGAGGAAATCCAACGACAATCGGTGGCTGGGCGTAAGTCCAACTATAGTTAGTGACTGGAAGAAATTGGCAAAAGACCAACGAAACATGGCAAGGCGTAAATTCGACGCTAATTGGTGGCCGGTGAAAGTCCACCGAAAGTCGATAGCTGAGCATAAATCCAACGTCATTTAGTGCCGAGCATAAATCCGGTGTCAGTTGGTGGCCGGACGAAAGTTTGACAATAATCAGTAGTCGGGCATAAGTCAGGTGACAGTTGATGGACGAGAGAAAGTCCGGCGACAGTCAATGGTCGGGCATAAATCAGGCGTTAGTTGGTGGTCAGGCGTAAGTCCGAAAATAAAAGATGGTCGGACTACCGGGCATAAGTCCGGCAACAGTTGGTGGTCGGGCGAAAGTCCAACGACAGTCGGTGGCTGGGCGGTGGTCGAGGAGGAGCTTGGTGACAAGAGGGATCTCATATTTCTCTTCCTCTCCTCTCTGCTTAGTCCCTAACTCAATGAAGAATGACGGGTGTCTATTTATAATTTTTTAGGAGTGACATGACCAGTAAATTCGAAGAAAATTAACGACAAGTTGGGAGTGTTTTCAATGGAGGATCGATATTAACTCCCTTGATCATGGACTGTTTATCGGAAGGACTGTAGCCCAAAAACTTGAAAAATCTAACCAAAAACTAAATAAAAATACCTAAAATCGTTTGTGGACTTCTCCTAGAAGGCGGCCGGACACTTCAAGTTCACCGGAGAGAGGAGGCGCCGGCGAGAGAGGCGGCGGGATTGGAGGCCGACCGTGCGGGCTCCTCTATTTTTCGCGAACTGGAGCTTACGGGCAGAAAATTTCGGGAATTACCTGGGCCGAACAGGTGTGGGGGAAAAGAAGGGCTCATTTTAAGTGGGTGGGGCCATTTGGATGAGGCGTACGCCTCCCTCAAAATTGCGCAACTGAGGCGCGCCTCAGCCAATGTGAGGCGTACGCCTCAACGAGTCCCCGAATTGCGTGCGCCTCGAGGCACTTTTGGACAAAATTGCGCAAAGGCGCGCCTCAAGGCGCTTCTCTTGTTGCGCAATTTTAAACAGAGATTTTGACAGAGAGAGAAGAAAGGAGCAGTAGAGTTGATGTGAGACAAACAATAATTGCAAAAAAAATATTTAAAAGGATTACAATGCTTGCTTACTTAAGAAAGTGTTTCATAAGGCGAGATTAAAGAATTCTCAATTGTCAATTTTATTGTAGCAAGCAGTTACGAGATTAGAAGTTTGGGACAAAGTTAAGATAACTTTGAAATTATCACAGTAAAACAAATATGCCAAAATACAATCCAACAGTTAATATTTAGAAAGTTCACAATGAGTTACCAAACTCACTCAATCACTCTTAGGCTTAGCGGTTGAGGATGAAGCATACGACGAGAGAAATTGCCACTAGGAAGGTAGTGCCGAAGGTCCTTGTTGATGGAGAGGTAGCCACGAACGGAGACACGAGGAGTCGCCCAATGATCTTCCACTCTTCAAGCGACCACTGTTCGTCAAGGAATTCTGCTACGTGGGGAAGGATGCGGTCCACGTATTCCTTGACGGTGGCTTCGGCTCCAAATCCGGGATCAAAGAACGGGGAGCGAATGATATCCACCTCTCCTCGAGAATTGAGAACAAGTCCGTGGTCGACCTCAGGATCGGCCATTCAACATTGAAGAGAAGGTGATGGAGAGCACGAGGGAGTAGGCAAAGAGAACAAGGGGTGAAGGAGAGAGATGACGGCTTGAATGAAACGGAGGGAGAGGGGCGGCGGCTTCAAGAGGAAGAGGGCTAGGGTTCGGAATCCGATTCCAATTAATCCCCCCAATAAATCTGAAATAAATTTCAGATTTAATTAGGTTTGGAGGGAATCAAATTAAGATTTGAATTCGAATTCAATTTGGGTTGAGGCTAGAATTGGAAACAAACAATGGGAGAGTCCATTAATGGGGCCGACGGTATAGGAGAGAGAGGGAGGAGAGTTTATTTCAAAACCTGAAATTAATTTCAGGATTTGAGGGGATTTGGGGGGAAAACTAATTTGAAATTGATCTCAAATTAGTGTGTAAGGAATGCATTGATTGGAGGCTTAATGGGGGGGGGGACCAAGCTTGGTCGGCGGAATGGAGAGAGAAAAAGGGGTTTGGGGAGGAATTCAAACTCTTTCCAAACGAGATACGCCAACGAGACAGAAAAATAATGACTCCATTAGATTTAAAATTTCAAACGGATTCATATGGAGAAACTTTTCTTATTTGGATTTCACAATTAAGGAAAGTTTTTGAATTTTGAAATTTGACTTTCAAAATTCTCAATTTTTTTCCTTAAGGTAACAACCCAAATTAACAATATGACATATTTTAACAATTATTTATACCACTAATAATAAAACAACATGAATAAAAAAATATACCAGTCTGCCGGGGGTCCAAGGGGGTGCTGCCCCCGGAACAAAATTATATTATAAGAGTAATTTTGAAATTCTGTTTGTTGTATATGCTCAATACCGAGTGTACCGAGCATGTACCGCTCAGTATCGAGCATATAATACTCAGTACCGAGCATGTACCGCTCGGTACCGAGCATGTACTACTCGGTACCGAGCATGTACCGCTCAGTACCGAGCATGTACTACTCGGTACCGAGCATGTACCGCTCAGTACCGAGCATATAATACTTAGTACCGAGCATGTACCGCTCAGTACCGAGCATGTACCGCTCAGTACCAAGCCTGTACTTGCTCGGTAGCGAGCAGTATTGAGCGGTACCTAGCATGTACTGAGCGGTACCGAGCTTGTACCTTCTCAGTACCGAGCATGTACTGATCGGACGAATGAAAGAAAGCCGAATCAGGAGTTATTCAAACTTTCGTTACTGCACGTCAAAGTCAAGGCCACAACATCGCGTACCTGCTCTTCCGACCTAATCGATGCCTGAACGTTTCCTGCGAAAAAATCGTAGGCTTCGCTGGATGGTTCGAGGCGTAAGCCCCGATACGCATGACTTCCGCCTCGACTTGAGGCGCGACTCAATGCGGACGCCTCGTCCGTTTTTTTAATGGTTGGCAAACATCATAAGGGTTCATTGCATGATGGGGTGGCCGGCGGTCAAAGGGGAAGGAAAGGGCTTTGCCAGCGGGTGAATTTGGCTTGGGTGGTGGTGGAGTTGGATGTGGTGGGGTTAGGCTTGGGAAAGATCAGGCGGGTAGGTGGATGAAAGTAAGAGAAGAAAAACCAAGTAGAAATAAGAAGACGAAAATACCACGAGTCGTGGACTCTTTCGACGACTGGTGGGCCTTGCACTTGCTCACCTCGAGCTTTCTCCCTTTCCTCTAGTGATCTCACAAAAAGAATAAGCAACACAAGAAATTTTCATTCAACTATCCATCAATCCATTACATAAGAAATGACCACATATATAGGCCTCAAAATGACAAAGAAAATAAAAGACTAGAATGCCCCTTGGGCTACAATAGTGGCTAACTACTTATAAGGGCAAAAATGGAAAACTGAAAATAAAATAACTAATACATAAAATGCATCAAAAATAAATATTTTCCATCATGGCCATCAATCTCCTGTGTCGTCTCTGATAGACGCGTCGAAACCTCTTATCGATGTCCTCATCAAGAGTGTATCCATGAGCAGAGAATTAAGAGAAAAAATTGATGAGTTGGTTAGGGTTTGATTAATTTTTATGGAGAGAGAACATAGAGCACTTTGATTAGGCTTTGGAGGCGTAACACAAAATGGTTTCAAATAGGGCAGAGGTTGGAGATGACAAAAAATAGTGAAGAGGTCAGTGGGTATCAAAGACATTGAAAATCAATAATGAAAGAGATAAGTAGCTGCTGAACAGAGTAACAGACATAATCCTAAACCATAAAATATCAAAATTTTCATATCCTTGCCCTTAATAATAAATGTAGTTGGCCTCAAGATTTGCATGCATTTCTTAATTTTCATTCCTTTACCTTTTGATTAATCTTAAATTTTAGAATAAGCTTATAAATATTTTCATATGATTTTGATAGATTTCGTCTAACGCAAACCATTGAGTTTTAAAAGAGAAGACTCTGTTACCCATTACGAATAATATTCAAATCATAAAACCATGGCCTCCCATGTAATATATAAGCAACTTCCAAGTAAAACATCACCCCAAATTTTATTTCTGTAGCTTTTAAATTGAACTGACATAAAACATGTCTTAATATCAAGAAGAAAGGCTTTACTAACCCAAGCTAACTTAAAGGGATTAGGATTTGTTCAGAAGTTAATTTTAACTTTGCTAATGCAACTCAAGAAACAATGCTCATATGATAAATTCCACCGATGAAAAAGTTTAATATTTCATCATAGGACAAGGCATGCTGCAAATTTATGAAAAATAGTAGATCTTCTCCAGCTGTTCCCAGACACACAGTAGATAAAGGCATTCTATTATTTCTCAATTTTTTAGAATTATTATATATTAAATTTCTCAATCATCTCATTATTTAATCTAGTATATTCTCATTTTTTGTCCAAGATTAATCCTTTATGTGGAAACTAATTAGATACATGATCCGCTTATGGAACCTTAAAAAATTAATATAATTCATTTATAATTTAGTACAACAACAACAACATCAAGCCTTTATCCCAGTACGTGGGGTCGGCTACATGAATCATTCTTCTCCATTGTGTCCTATTAAATGCCAAATTCTCGTTTAAATCTAATAAAAAAGGTCATTCCTAATATTTTCTAACCAAGTCTTTTTAGGTCTGCCTCTACCTCTCTTAACATAGGTCAAATCTAATAACTCTACGCTCCTAACCGGGTCATTGGAAGGCCGCCGTTTTATGTGACCAAACCATCTAAGGCGACTCTCTCTAATCTTATCTTCTACTGGAGCTACTCCAACCTTTTCACGTATATGTTCATTTCGTATCCTATCCCTAAGGGTAAAGCCACTCATCCACCTGAGCATCCTCATCTCTGCCACACTTAACTTAGTATTATGCTTCTCTTTTAATGGCCAACATTCAGCACCATAAAGCATTGCAGGCCTCACTACCATCTTATAGAATTTTCCCTTAAGTTTGAGGGGTACTTTTCTATCACACAACAAGCCCGAAGCATTCCTCCACTTCAACCATCCAACTTGAATTCTGTTGATAATATCCCCATCTATTTCACCATCACTCCGAACAATAGATCCAAGATATCTAAAACGTGTACTCTTATTAATGACTTGATCGCCCAAAGTCACAATCCCCTCACTAGGTCTATTACTGCTAAAATTACACTCCATATATTCCGTTTTAGATCTACTCAAGCGAAAACCTTTAGTCTCTAATGTTGACCTTCATAATTCAAGTTTACTTTCAACTCCCTCCCTAGTCTTATCAACAAGAAGAATATCATCAGCAAAAAGCATACACCAAGGTACATCCTCTTGTAAATGTCTAGTGAGAAGCAAAAAAGAAGATAAACACATCGCATTATTCCAATGCTTCGATTTTCCAATTCTTTCACATCTTCTTCAATTAAAGAATTATTATCTTCAAATTTCTCATTTCCTTATCATCTAAATATAATAAATCCTCATTTTCTGTGTCCAAGGTTAATGCTTTTTATGGTCATTGCTTAGAAATATGGCCTTTATTTTGGCATCTAAAACATATAATATTATTATTTTATAAAATTTTTTAGTAGAATTACCTTTATCAAGATTCGAATTGAACTTTGGATGACAATAGGTTTCTTCTTTTGGACAAGCAATTTTAGAGTTTAGTACAAAAAGGTAAGCTCTAGAAGTTTTGGGTTGTATTCTAATGTTCCATGAGAATTGATGATAAAAGTTATAATGTCCTTGTCTCAAGTGCTCAGTCATTGAGGTGCATTTTAATTGACATTTTTTCTTAAGTTCATTAATAAATTTAGACATAATTACCAACACGATTCTTTAACTTAAGTTCACTAATAAATTTAGACATAATTATTCATGATGCTTTAATCCTTCAGCTTCTACTTACTAGATCTCCACAACTAATGTTTGTAGTTGGTTACAAAAGAGGCCCTTTCTTAGGGGGAAGGCCTTGGCTCGATGTAGCCAATATACATCATATTGAGTGCATTACATGAAGAGAGTTGGAAGAATCAGTGTTGATATGTTCGTTTGGTCGGAAGGACCATAGTCGACGAGCGATGTACAGCGAAAGGATAGTAGTTTATAGGGGTGTCAATTTTTGACATGACTCGAAACTCGACCCAAACCCGACCCAGAAAAATCAGGGTTCGGGTCGACCCGTTTGTGAGGTTAGGATCGGGTTCAACAAACCAACCCGTTTAAAAAATCAGGTCGGGTTCGGGTTGACCCAGCAACCCGAAAATGACCTGGAAATCCTCTGCCCGCTCTGCCCGAAGTGTCGAGTGTCCGCCAGCCCGGCTGTCTGCGTTGCCCAAAGCGTTTAGTAGCAGTCCCAATCACTAGTCGCTTTGGGTGCGTTGCCCGAAGAGTCAGCCGTCGAGTCACGTCACTATCGTTGCGTCACTTCGCACCTTCGCGAGTCGCGACGCTCGTGTGCTACCACTGCTGCCGCCTGCCGCTACGCCGTAGTCGCCTGCCGCTACGCCGTAGTCGCCTGCCGCTACGCCGCAGTCGCCTGCCGCTACGCCGCAGTCGCCTGTCGCTACGCCGCAGTCGCCTGCCGTTACGCCGTTGCTGCCGTGCCGCCGGGACCGAAACTGGAAGTAGCGACTGAAACCCACACGTTTGAGATTTATTTTTAAAATTCCGGGTCGGGTCGTGTCAACCCGGCAACCCGCGCGGTCGTGTCCGGGTTTAAAAAGTCGGCCCGTTTGTAAAACGGGTCGGGTTCAGGTTGACCTGTTTAAAGCCGGGTCAACTCGGGTTCGACCAGTCAACCCGAATTGATACCCTTAGTAGTTTAGTGACGGTGGTCAGAAGGATAATAGTTAGGTGACGGTGGTTGAAAAAGACCATAGTTGGCGAGCGACAGAAGCTATAAAGACCGTTGTAGGGTGATGGCAGTTGGGGAGATCGTAGTCTGGAAATGGTAGTTGAAGATATTGTAGTCGACGATTGATAAAGGTCAGAGAGACCGTAGTCGGCGAAGGTGCTAGGAGGAAATCCAACGACAATCGGTGGCTGGGCGTAAGTCCAACTATAGTTAGTGACTGGAAGAAATTGGCAAAAGACCAACGAAACATGGCAAGGCGTAAATTCGACGCTAATTGGTGGCCGGTGAAAGTCCACCGAAAGTCGATAGCTGAGCATAAATCCAACGTCATTTAGTGCCGAGCATAAATCCGGTGTCAGTTGGTGGCCGGACGAAAGTTTGACAATAATCAGTAGTCGGGCATAAGTCAGGTGACAGTTGATGGACGAGAGAAAGTCCGGCGACAGTCAATGGTCGGGCATAAATCAGGCGTTAGTTGGTGGTCAGGCGTAAGTCCGAAAATAAAAGATGGTCGGACTACCGGGCATAAGTCCGGCAACAGTTGGTGGTCGGGCGAAAGTCCAACGACAGTCGGTGGCTGGGCGGTGGTCGAGGAGGAGCTTGGTGACAAGAGGGATCTCATATTTCTCTTCCTCTCCTCTCTGCTTAGTCCCTAACTCAATGAAGAATGACGGGTGTCTATTTATAATTTTTTAGGAGTGACATGACCAGTAAATTCGAAGAAAATTAACGACAAGTTGGGAGTGTTTTCAATGGAGGATCGATATTAACTCCCTTGATCATGGACTGTTTATCGGAAGGACTGTAGCCGGGTGACAGTGGTCGAAAGGAGCATTGTCAGGTAATAAACGTTGAAAAGACTATAGTTGGCGGGCGACGGAGGTTAGAAAGACTATTGTCGGGTGGTGTTGGTCGGGGAGACTGTCGTTTGGAGATGGTAGTTGAAGAGACCGTGGTGGGCGAGCGACGGTGGTCAAAAAGGCCGTAGTCAGACGACAACGATCGGAAAGACCGTAGTCAGCAATGATGGTCAAGAGGAAATTCAGTAATAATCGATGGCCGAGCGTAAGTCCGGCGACAGTTGGTGACTGGGCGAAAGTCGGCAAAAGCTCGACGACAGTCGAGGGCAGCGAGTAAATCCGGTGTCAATTGATGGTTAGATGAAAGTCCAGCAAAATCTAGCAACAATCGGTGGCCGGGCATAAATCTGACATCATTTGGTGGCCAGGCATAAATTCAACATCAAATTGGTGGCCAGATGAAAGTCTGATGACAGTCGGTGGTCGGGCATAAATCCTGCGTCAGTTGGTGGCTGGGCGAAATTCCAACAATAATTGGTGGTCGGGCATAAGTTTGGTGATAGTTGGTGGCCGGTTGAAAGTCCAACGACAGTCGGTGGTCGGGCGGTGGTCGAGGAGGAGCTTAGTAACAAGAGGGATCTTAGATTTCTCTTCCTCTCCTCTCTTCTTTCCTTCCTCCTCTCTTCCTTGCTTGGCCCACTCCTCAATGAAGAATGATGGGCCTATCTATAATATTTTTGGGAGTGACATGGCCAGTAAATTAGGAGAAGATTAAGGGCAAGTTGAGAGTGTTTCCAATGGACGGGCGATATTAACTCCCTTGATCATGGACCGTTTATCAAGTATTTGAGTGCCTTAATAATGCAGAATTTGGCAATCTTGAGCTTGTTGGATTTGTCTCGTCAAGCCGCTCTATTCGGCTATAAGCATGCCACATTTGAAAATCATTTGATTGTCCAATTTTTAGTTTGAACCTTACAAATGTGCTTTGGGTGCTTGATTTGGGCTTTCTTCGAGATTCGTGGTCGATCAAGATAATTTTTTGATGATATATTAGTTTTCAGTCAAAGAAAGATTGGAGATGGCGAATAAATTTGACAAATAGGAGAGAAAAAAATTGGGAATAAGAGAGATAAGTAGCCAAGCACAATATTAGGTATGATCACAATTGAATAAATCTGAAAATGCTTATTCAATTGAATACTTCTCATATTTAAGGGCCTATTTACAGGCTTTCAAAGTCACTAATCCCTCGATACATGTTATGCTTATCCAACCGCTTTAAATTCAAAAATCTTCAATACACTAATTTAAAATTCAAACAAGTACTAATGAAATAATTAAAAAGCATCTTGAATCCTAACATAATAGAATTAAATAAAAGTATAGTGATTTGTGATCCATATGATCAAATCATGATCTAAAAAATGTATTAGATGGCATATATGCTTGGCTTCGAATGCACGAGTGTAAAGCAATGTCAGTGAGCTGACACCATAGAAGTTGGTTTATGGTCTCTCCATCACGATGTTTCTTCATAAGTAGAAGAGAAAATGGTTAATATTGCCGACATCAAGCCAGATGGTAAAAAAAAAAAAAAGCCAGATGTTACCGGAAGGACTTGGTGTTGCTCTTTTCAAGTGACTGATGGTGGAAAAACTAATTAGCAGACGCAAGGAAGAGAACTCACCAGCCATTTTGGAAAAAAAAAAATGGAATAATAACCACTAAGCTGGATATCCATAAGTTTGAAGGCTCTAGTTTCAGCATTATCATGGACTAGCATAAAATCACATTACCAATTAATTTTTGAAGTACAAACTGGAGCTTACCTTGGTCAATCACAGGAAAGAAAAGAAAAAAATATTACTAGATTGCATTCTGACAGTCATTAAGCTAATGATTTCTCAGAAAGTAATGCAGTTCCACCATTCCGATGTAAGCTAAATGTAAAAGCCAAACATAATGGAAAGTGATTAGTAGTGATACCGCGAGCGAAGCTCTTGGATTCGGAGCTCGAACTCATCCATGCGCGGCCCCCAATCGCTTTGAATCTCTATCGGGCGGACCTTGCTGTAGTCGTAATCCGCCGGAAGGAGCTGCTCTATATCATCCCTACTCTTTGACTCTCTTCGCTTCTTCCCCTTTCGGACAATCGTTTGGCCTCTGCTACCACCTCCTTCCTTCCGAACGACAGCTCTCTGCATCGCGAGAAGGATGTCCGATCCACGAAGAGTTGCTTCTGCGGAATCCTCCTTCGGCTTCGGGGAACTACCGGCCGCTCGATCATCGCCGCCGGTGGGATCATACGGGGAAGTTGATGAGGAGATCTGTAAGAAGACGCGAGCTGGGCCCGTCGATGAGTAAGATGACGGAACCCACCTTCGCTGAACGCGCCCCGTTGAGACGAGCGACTTTGGCGGTGCGGCTAATAGCATTTTGTGATATAAAGTAGTAAACTGTGGCGGCACTCGCGAGAGCATAAATAAAAGGGGGAGAAAGCCGCGCATAAAACGAATTATATAATTTTGATAAAGAATAATTTTTTTAAAAGTACAATTTATATAATCATAAATTTATTAATAAACAACAACAAAAAAATTATAGCCGTAAAAATATAAAAGAGATCAATGTATTTGAAATTTTGATTAAAATTGATAAAAAAAAATGCGGGAAATTTAGAGGTAAATATCCATTTATTTTAAATGTTATTTAGGGGATTTTGATTTGCTGAAAAAATAATGCAAAATCAAAAGAATGCAGGAACTTCAAAAATTTTCTTATTGAAATGGATTAATATAAAAAATAATAATTTAATAATGTGTTTAAAATTCTCCTTTTATTTAAATATATTTGCAATGCATTTGATTTGACCAAATTTTAAATACACTAAATGCAAAAGTTCATCCTCCACTGTCCATTGCAGCCTATCATTATTGTCATTTTTTTTTTCAAATCCAACCCAAATAAATAATCTTTCTTGCATTCACATTTCGTTTAAAATGACTGCTACTTTTTATGAAAATAATTATAAAATTATCGTATTATAAAATGGAACTTTTTAGTTCAAAATTTTTTTTATAAGCATAAAAAAATAATGATCAAATAAAAAGTTATTTTTACCATCTGAAAAATAAAACAGTAAAACTTCAATAAAAAAAATTCTAAAATATTCCAAATACACTACATTTTAATTTAATAATCATGAAATGATATTTCACTAATATACAAAAAAAAGGTAATCACAACTATTGTGTGCATACAAAATAAATAAATAAGATCAACCGAAGAGTGATAGCTTGAATAAACTCATTACTCATATCATCTTCATACCTTCTCTCCAGTAGTTAAAAATTGATTCTTTTGAGCGTTTTCAACTCATCTGGAAAACTTTTAAAAAAAACAAACTCATTGGGAAAACTCAAGTCCTCTGAGAGATTGATATGCAATGCATCTGCAAATTCAAATGTTGCAATTAGCAAATATTTTATTGGCATATGGCCTCTAGCTGGCGAAGAGCAAATCCAGCTCACTTTATGAATCAAGAAAATAAATATTGAACATTTAAAACTAAAGCAGAATGCAAAAGTTGATAAAAATTTTGGAAGGAAGCATCAGTTCATCATAAAGATTTAAATGTGTAAATAATGACCCATCGATATGCAAAGATGCACGAGAAATCAAAGACAATTAAGGAGAGAAATGAAAATACTGCAGAACGAAAAAAGAACTAAAAGAAAATATTGTGCCAGTAAAGGAACGGCCTAGAACTGTACATGTTCTTGCTTTCCTCTATTAGCTCTGTTCTTTTATGTAATTCTCCAGCTAGGGCTTTGATGGAGGTAAAAAGACTGAAGCTGTCAATGAGCTTTATCAAGCAAGTAAACTTACAGCATTGCAGCTTGCAATTATCATGTTATTTCAGTTAGATACTGAATTCATTTATTTAGGGGGTCATTTGGGATCAGTTTTCACTTTTATTTTTTGTTTATTGTTTATGTTTTAACATGAAATAAAAATATGTTTAATATACTAAGTATTGCTTTCATTTTTATTGAATAATATATGACGGTGATGGCGAGCGGTGATAGAAGCCAGTGACCATAATGATAAGTGGTAGGCAGTACCGGGTGATGTCAATTGAGATTTTCGCAACAACAACAAAAAAAGCCATACAAAAAAATTAGAAGTTAGTTTGAGTACTTTCAAAAATAACTTATTTTATTTAAAAAAATAAAAATAACTAAAGAACATAAGCTAAAGCTTCGTTAGGGCAGCTTTCTTAATGTTTCTTAAAGCACTTTTTCAATATAAAAATTAAAAATTTTGTACTAAAAAGCTACTTTAACCCGCAATAAGAAAGCCCTCCCAAACGAAGCCTAAATATGTTCTTAAAAAAAAACAGAAAATGATGCAAACGACGCCGAAACTTAAGAATGGCTTCAGATTCATAATCCTACCATCCAACTTCAGCCACCATATACCATTTCCGGTTGGACAAATGTAAACCACATGGGAAATGGACAAAACAATGATGTAGATGAGGCCTTGTCGTAAAACTCAATCCCAGTAGTTATAGCTGTCAGGCATTAAAACAAAAAATAGCAGATATGCCAATGGAACTCCAAAATCATACTATTTTTATACAAATGGGCCTACTAACAACTACAAGATAGCGTAGAGGAGAAAACCAAAAGGGGTAAAAAGAGGATTGCTCACTTATTGTCACCTCAGATATGAGCAATGAGAATAACCATCCCTATAGTTCATGCCAGTTTTGACGAAGATGCTTTCTCCTCCATCTCAATACATGGAGACAACCCGCAGCACTCAATAAGCCAACTGCAGCCAGGGCCATGATAGCAGCATTCTCGAGTCTCCGATAATAACCCCCCTATAAACAGCACACACATTTTTATAAGCATCTAACGATAGCATCGGTGATAACATAAACACTTATGAAAACTATAAAGCAAGATACTGACAAAAATCAGCACAAATAAAAATGCTGCATTTGCTGGTGCTAGAGATACACTGATCATGCCTCCGCGCAACTCGTCGGGAACATACCTGATAAGACAGTAGAAGAAGCAATCACATCTAGGCTGAAGACATGAAGCATTTACATATGGAATAGGACTTACATTGTTCTCAACTTAGCTAGAGAAGGTGAAATCAAACCAATGCAAGCATGAAAGATGCAGAACAGGACAACCAGAACTCCAATATCCTGCGAAGGAAGAAATAATGATATTATTTACAATTCTTGGATTATAACCTAAAATTGGGGAAATGATAATTAACATTTTGTTATTTCTCAGAGTATTGCCTGATAATCATAAGCAATGATTGACAAAACCAGTCCTGCAATAACAAATGCAGCTATTAAATGATTGTGATCTTCATTATGCAAAGTTGAAGTACCAGAAAACCAAGGAAAGGCCGTGCTTCCAAGCATCCTTGAACCAAGAAAACAAGGATATATATGCGATAACTGCACTTCCCTCCCATCTTCCTGAAATAAAATCGAGTGATCATAGCTGGTAGAAATGTCATGAAGATGTGCAGATGCATAAATGCATGTATCCTTATAGGAAGGGAAGTCGGGGAGGTTGCAAGACCAATCATACTGCAAATCTCGATAGGTCAAAAGGAAGGTGGCATACTAACTCTAATAAACTAGTAATATACCGACCAAAAATAGTTGGGGTAAGCCTCATCATAATGATGATAATGATCTATTTATTTCTGTCATGTCATGAACTGGCTGCATTATTATAAGGTTAAAATGGCCTCACCCTAGGTAAGTACAATAGAGAGAAAGAAATGGAGATGATATTGGTTGTCACTACAATCGGAAAATTATTCTGTGCGGACGCCGAACGCAATTCACCGTCCGCAGACTAACCAGAATGCACCATGTCAATAATACCGAGCCGCGGTACCGAGCAGGGAGTGACGTGGCTCATTCTGATTGGTCTCTGGACCGCTTTTGGCATCCGCACAAATAACTTCTCCACTACAAACTTCCCAAAAGCTGCTAAACTTGTGGTAGCCAGTCATGAATCACAAAGAACTGATCTTTGAATTGATAAATGGTCGCAGCTTCTGTGATGTTGCCCATAGCATTCCAAGGAAAGGGGGTTCAAATCCATTCCACCCCAAAAAGGTGAATGACAAGTATCACATGGCACATGACTATATATCTAGGTATATACTTATTGGCAGACCAATGCAAAACTTGCATTGTCAATGACAGTGCAGTCATTGGACTACCGCATTACTCTAATTTGACATACCAAGCTCGTGTAATATTCAAGCAGAAAAGCACTTCACAATTAAAAGATACACACAGAATATTGATAATTTCATCAGTTTAACAAGAGTTCTGCTACGTACGTAAAGTATAGAAAATTTAGGCAATGGACCAAAATACTGCTACAGTAAAAAGAATATTAAAGAAGAAGGCGTTCAATGGTGACGTAATGTTAACCATACCACTATGGTCGGTGCCCAAAGAACCCAAAAGACTGATAAGGAAAAATGGACACTTGCTTGAGCCCATCCAAGCATCCATATGCTTTTGTCTGCCAGGCAGGGAAAAACTCATGTAAAGAAACAGAACAGGACATGGCATCAAAGTTTCAGTTGCAGGCATACCAAATAAACATATTTTCTCCCATAATGACACCAGAACAAAATAAAACAGCGAGAACTATACATTCAAACAATTGCATATACATATATAATGGAAGTAAGTAGTATCCAAACAAAATTATATTTTGACAGAGCAAAAATATCTCAAAACTATATCATCTATTTTTCCTAATCAGCTGTAAAGATCCAGTTTTCACAAATTTCAATACAATTTCAAAATGGGTTGGCGTTCACCTTGGAAAGAAACTTGGACTTCAAAACAAATTCAACCGCATTTAAAATAATAACATCAAAGAAGGGTGAAGCAAGTTTGGCAATGAGAAAAGGATTATTTATCAAAATCAATGTGGTTTATCAACAAACAAAAATTTAATGCAACAAAATTATAAAACATGAAAAATCAGTTAGAACATAAGTGCGACCATTAAGCAGTCTTGCCTCAAGTTCCGGAAGTAGGACCTGAATACCAGTAGCAAGGACTTGGCCTTGAGAAATTCAATTACGAGAAGACAATTTTTTCCAAAAGTAAAAAACTTGCCCTCTGTTTGCCAGGATGAACTTCAAGCCCATATGAAGACTAAAATGTTCATTTACAATTCCACTTTCGCAGACCAAGTAGAACCATTTTAATTAGCAGGAATTGAGCTCATAAGGATCTATCCAAATATGCAAGTAAATTTTGGTTGCTTATTACATACTGAGACATCATGGAAATTTTTTTGTGATTTTCACCATGGACATGTAAGCAAGTTGAGAGTCACAATCATATTACAATAAAGGGCTGCATAGTACAGAAACATTGGTTTTGCTTATTCATGTTATTAGCAGATGATGTCAACGGCTTGACTTATTGACATCTTTAAATAACAATTTCATACATGATATCTAAGTCTTTTTTTGAAGATATTTAAAAGTGGGCTAAATCTGCCAACACTAGATGTCAGGTTATACATTAGCTAAAATAAATGACGACAAAAAAATTATAATAAGCATTATCAACTTTTCAACATATCATTACATCGACATTGAATCAACCACATTAATGACATAATCATCTGAAAAATATTGTAATCAAGGCAGCAGCAGGTTGCATACTATCGAGCCAAACATCCCTATGATATATGCATGAAATGATGCTCCTATAAGAATAGAAAGATTGCGGCAAATCAAACTAATGTTTAATTAGACGATTACACCAATTAAAAAAGCAAGAGGCTGATTGGTAGGCTTGTTATGGTGGATACTATTCAATGGAATCATTATTAATATATAAATAAAATCTTTTCTAAATCTTGTTTCAATATATGACAACTTATGCGCATAACTATTCCTCATTTTATAATATTAGAATTGTATAAAATCATTGTTGATGGATATTTTGTCCATCTAGGTTTTCATCATATTTTTCTCCTTATCTACAGTGTTCAAGCTGGTATATCGACACGTTAAAAGAGGAAGCCAAACATAACATGACAAAATCACCATTCGTCAACCATTCCATTAACTAGAAAGACTTGCCTACTTTAAACAAAAATATAGCTTGCCATCTGCATTTGATTATCTTACCTGCAAGAATGTGCCCTGCAAATGATTTCTGATAACTTTCAACGGTAGCTTTTTGGTGATTGCCATACCATTCTTTCCTTATGCAAATAAAGCTTATGATGGCCAAAAGGGATGCGGGTGCAGATGCCAAAAGAAATCCTTTTTTGAGATCCTTGATTAAGAGGTTTGCAAGCGCTTGACTGCCGAGGAGAGATGAAGATTCAAATAAGGTCATCAGCCAGAAGGTATCACTCAGCAGATCTCTTCCATGACCTTGCTGCCAAGCAAAGAATAAGGATGTCATAGAATCTTTCAAAAGAGTAATGCTAGAGTTAACTAAAGCATCATAACTCAACACGAACCTTTTCATGTTCAGCTACCATCCATGTCTCAAAACAAAATGAATAAACAGTAGAAGCAATTCCCATGAACAGAGATGACATTAACATACTTCGCTGCCACGTCACACTCTTTAAGACGCCCACCAGAAGATGGAAGAAGCAAAATAAGATGCAAAATTTTCTTGGGCCTCTAAAATTACAATAATTTTTGTTACTGAGTTTTCTAAGTTCAATCAAGCAATGGAAGAATGAAGGAGAAACATGTCTCAACATATGAGAAAACATTTTTGCTAAACAATGAAAATTGGAAGATAGAAAACAAGGCAGCACATGATATGAATAATTAGAAGCAAGGGTCTAAGTTAAATTAAGTGTCCTGTAATCTCCACAAGTCTCTCTGACCCACATCACAATTTCATATATTGTTCAACGTGTGATATGTTGCAATCTAGGAATTGTTAGTTCAATTTGAAATTCTTCCGTTTCTCCAGGGCACTACCTGTGGCAGTAACAAGAAAGCTTTGCACGAATCAATAGGGTACATTTAAGCTTGTTGAGTTACATATTTTTGCCTAATTATCAATCTACCGAGTTTAGTAAGAATCATCATCATAGCCAAGTGCCTCTTTTTCTCTTCCTCCTTCGTACCTTCACTATTCAAACAAATTTTAAAAGTTTCTATAACACAATTACACTGCCTATTTAAGCAGTCAAACGTAGGGATGTAAGTGAGATGAGCTTAAGATAGCTTGTTTTGTGTGTGTTAGGCTCATTCAAATTTTCATGTATTCGTATTTGATTGAATTTTCTGATCTCAATCAAGCAAAAGAAGATGGAAGGATGGAGAAGAAAGATGTCTGAACATATGAGAAAATTTTTCTGCTAAACAATGCAAATTGAAAGATATAAAACAAGCAACACAGTATAGGAATAGTTAAAAAGTAAGGGTCAGAGTCAAATTTAATCTCCTGCAAGCTCCGTAAGTCTTTCTTACCCACATCACAGTTTCATATATTATGCAATGTGTGACAAGTTCCAATTTAGGAATTGTTTGTTCAATTTGGAATTCTTCCCATTCTCTAGGGCACTTCTACTTTGGGAGTAACAATAAAGCTTTGCACGAATCAATAAGGTACATTTAAGCTTGTTGAGTAGCATGCTTTTGCCTAATTATCAATCTACCGAGTTTAGTAAGAACCATCATCATGGCCAAGCGCCTCTTTTTCTTCCTCCTTCATACCTTCACTATTCAAACTAATTTTAAAAGTTTCTATAACACAATTACACTGCCTTTTTAAGCAGCCCAATGTAGGGGTGTAAAACGAGATGAGCTTAAGAAAGCTTGTTTTGTATTTGTGTTCAGCTTATTCAAATTTTAAATGTTCATATTTGACTGAGTTTTTGAATCTCTATCAAGCAAGAAGATGGAAGAATGGAGGAGAAATGATGGGGACATCAGAGGGAAAGTTCTATCGAAGACGTGGCCGTAGATCAACGGCCACGATTTACCCGATGTTTTTTTTTTTAATGATTTATTGATGTAATTTTTCTTTTATTAGTTTTTTCCCTTTTTACCCTTGGTTAAGGGAATGAGTCTTGTAAGCCCTTGAGGGCGTATTAGTCTTTTTTATTTTGAGTCCTTATAGGAGGCTATTTAAAGCCCCCTTTGTTCTATTTTGGTTGATGAATGATTATTATGAGAACTTTCTTGCACTTGTGTTTGGAGAGCGTTTGAGAGTTCTTGGAGAGATCCCTTGGAGAGGGAGATTAGCGCATCACCCACCAACCTTGGAGACGGCCGGGTTCGTGGTCTCATATCAAGGGAAGGGAACAATCATGGAAGAAGAGATGAGAGCTTGCAAGTGGAATTTAGGCCCATTATGGACATAAATCTTAAGAAAAGATGATTTGCCCTCTATAAATACATGGGAAGGGGGGAAATTATGGAAGAAGAGAGTAGAGCTTGCAAGTGAAGATGGTTACATCATGCCAAAATATCACTATAATGAATGGAATTTTGTCCTGTATAGAAGCGTAAGAAAAGACAAGCCATAGATGAGGGGGCTCAGCACCCATTCTTCCCTCTCAATCGCAACGCTCATCTAAGCCTCCGATGCACCAAACCCTCGATTAGACCTTCTGATCTCGCCAGTGAGCGGAGAAAGCCATTGGTTCCAACCACGATTTGTAGGAGATCCGATGCTCTCCCCATCGAACTTTTATTTAGCTATGCCTTCTGCCGCCAGTAGAATCGTGCCACGCGTTCTCACTATTTATCACGCGCCCCGACAATCCGACCCGAAACGGACCCAGGATTGCTCAATATTTCTTGATTTTGCGTATTTGTCGATTTTGCTCGGCAATAACCAGTGTCGAGCAATACTGAGCAAAATCGAGACCAATACTGCTAGAAAAACTCGGTACAACTCGGTATTTCTAGGTATTTGCTCGGTATTGTTCTCGATTTTGCTATGTATTGCTCGGTATTGATCGATTTTGCTCGGCAATAACCAATACCGAGCAATACCGAGTTGTACCGAGTTTTTCTAGAAAAACTTAGTACAACTCGGTATTGCTCGGAATAGCCTTCACAGAGCGTTATTTCTTGTTATTGTCAAGCATTACCTAGTAATACCGAGCAAATACCGAGTAATACCTAGCAAAACGATAACATTGCAATCCCAAGTTCCGATCCGGGTCAAGTCGTCGGGCCGCGCAGTAAAGAGTAAGAGCACGTGGCGACATGTTATTGGCGGCCGAACGTAGCTCTACGTCCGATCAGAGGACATAATAATTGTTCCTCCGCATCACCTAAACGTGGTGATTGTTTATCTCGAAAAGTTGATATTTGCGAAGAGGTGCTTTAATTAATTAATAGCATTAAGACTTAAGATTGGGACTAAATTGGTGGTGAATGGTGATGCTATGGGCATAGGTGAGCCAAGTCTTCTTATGAGTCAATTAGGGCTTAATTTGATAAATGGCTCATGAGCTGAGTTTAATAAGCTAACGAGTCGAATTTGAAGTATGATTTGATTTGTTAGCTCAAGAGTCGGCTCGCTTAAAAATTATTAATTCAAAATATATAAGCATTCCAAATTTTATATAAAGTTGTTAAAAATATTCAAAAACTATATCTCAATATCTTATTTTAATTGATTCTTCATTTTGTTGGGTAATTTTTTATTTTTATTTTTCATTTTGTTATAGTGACGTTATGAATCATATAATTTTCTCTCTTTCATATTAAACGATCCGGCTCAAACTTGTAAAATAAAGGTTGAGCTTCAGCTCAAATTTTATTAATCAATTAAGCTCAAGCTCAAATTAAGATTGACTCAAGCTCGACTTGACTCATTTACACTCAGAGATGCCGTCAATTAGTAAACATCATAAAAATACATATTTAGGCTTTCAATTTATTTAATATCATATAAATTGATTATGTGTAATTTAGGACTAATGGCACCTGTGATCATAGAATTCTGGAGATCGATATATGGAGTATAATTTAAGTAATAATAGATCTAGTGGGAGGATTGTGATTTTTGGTGATCAAGAAATTAATAAGAGTACACATTTTTGATATCTTGGATCTATTGTTCATAGTGATTTTGAAATAGATGGGGATATTTTTAGAAGAATTCAAGTTGGGTGCTTGAAGCGGACGAATGTATCGGGCTTGTTATGTGATAGAAAAGTCCATCTCAAACTTATGGGAAAATTCTATAAGGTGGTGTTTAGACCTGCAATACTTTATGGTGCAGAATATTGATCATTAAAAAAGAAGCATAATATTAAGTTAAGTGCTGCAGAGATGAGGATGCTCAAGTGGATGAGTGGCTTTTCACTTAGAGAAAGAATTTGTGAAAAGGTTGGCGTAGCTCTAGTGGAAGATAAGATTAGACAGAGTCGCCTTAAGATGATTTGATCAGATAAAATGGCGGCTTTCCAATGATCCAATTATGAAAGTAGATGTATTAGATTTGACTTATATTAAAAAAGGTAGTGATAAGCCTAAAAATACTTAATTACAAAATATTAGAAATGATCTTTCTTTATTAGATTTAAATGATAATTTAACTCTTAACATGACACAATAGAGAATTTCCTTATCTCTGCTCAAAAATATTAATTAAAATTTGAACAATTAATAACAAAAAAATAAGATATTGAAAAAGGACTAGAAAATAAATGTAACGATCATTTTTCTAATTCTCTCATACTTATCTGTTGAATGAAACTGTTGTACAATCGCAATTTAATATAGAAGATTTAAATAATGGCCCTTTTTTTATTAAGTCAACACAATATATTGTATGACATATGATTTGATTTAGGTAGGTTATAATGATCCTAACATAAATCAGATTAAGTTATCTGAATATACATAAAATAATTAAAGAGGATATTATAAAAAAGAAATAAATTAAATGAATACAATTAAAACATTTATTTTTTATAGCCCCTAAAAATGATGCTCCAATCAGAGAGGTCAATCATGATTCTTAGGCTTTGTTTGGAATAGATTTCTTATTGGTTTCTAAAGTATTTTTTTAGAACAAAATTTTTTGAACTAGAATTTTTTGTACTAGAAAACTGTTTTAGAAAGCTATCCCAAATGAAGCCTTAATGTGAAGGTGCAAGTGATTTTGTGAGTACATTTGCTAATTGATCCTCGAATACACCATTTTAGACTTATTCTTGAATAATATGGTAACAAACATGTATATGGTTATAAATGAGTAAAATATAAGATTCATATGAGTGAGACCTATATTATCATAAGAGACCATAGGGGGCTAAGAAAGTAATTCACTTAGCTCGATTGAAGAATAAATGTTGGTGAGATAGAAAGCGAAAGAATAATGAGAAGCATATACATCATTAATCTTAACGTGAGCAAGGAGATCAAGAATATATCGACAACGAGATAAGTGAAGCTTATGTAAATATTAAACTATATAATAGGTTTTGCATTAAAAAAAAAAAACTTGTGCAATGGCCCAAGATTCTTGATAAAGAATAGTTGGGCAAGAAAAGTGACAAAGCATTACAAAAAAATATTGAAATTACTTGTGATAATGATCCCATCAATATAAATAATATGACATATAAATTTATCACAAGTGATGATAAATAAAGGCTTTTCATCTACTAAGTTGGGAAGCCAAAAGTATCTAAAAAATACTATAGCTAATGGTATTAGTCATAAGGTACTTGCTTAAGATCATAAATGATTTTATGAAACTTAAAAAAATATGTAATAGCACATATTGACAAAGCATAAGGGCTGGGGCATGTAGTAGTTTAAAAAAAGGCATTTTTGACATTGAGTTGACATAAATGCTACTGCTAACAAATAGTTAAGCTAAAAACCAATCTTTTAGTGGTTGGCTGTACAACTAGACTAAAAGTGCCAAGTAGTCAAATTCTTTGCCATTGGTAAAAATCATTAGCTAGCAATCAAGCTTTGTGCCTATCAATAAGAGCTATCATAGTTACATTGGTAAAAAAATTCACTCGTACCAAATCAAATTTTGAGTGGAGTTGAGTGGAAAAGTTATGATATTTTATTTTGAATAAAAGCATCATATTCTTCTATAAGGCTCAATGCCATTGTAATATTTGCTTAGGGAAGTCAATAAATGAAAACAAAGCATAAGCCACATAATTCTTTTTTTTTTTTTTCATTTCATTGTTTAAGCGTCGAGCATAATTACAAAAAGAAAACAAAAGAATCAGAAACTCACATCATATCAGAAACAAAGCCTAAAAAAGTGCCAAAAACGAGTGAAACAGCTACTCCTGCAGATGCAACCAAAACCATCTGATCCCTACTCATCCCATGGTACGCAAATTCATACTCCCCGTAAACAGATTCAAGCCCCTCCATCACTGCATAAGTTTAACTTTCCAGTTAAATTCAGCAAAAAAAAAACATAATTATCATCGCAATGAACGCACATAAATAAATATATGAATGCGAAGCCCTACCCGACGCAAGAGAGTAGAGAAGCAAGAAGCTCCTCTGGAAACGTAGGAACGGCGCCGTGGGGCCGAAATCGAAGAGGGAGGAGGCAGTAGTCGTCGTCCTCGCGGCTCCGCCGCTTCGCGAGAAGTAGGGGTGGAGAAACACGGACAAGAAACAACAGGCTAGAAGGAAGCCATAGATGAGGGGGCTCAGCACCCATTCTTCCCTCTCGATCGTAACGCTCATCTAAGCCTCCGATGCACCAAACCCTCGATTAGAATCTCGCGGAGAAAGCCATTGTTCCGACCACGATTTGCAGGAGATAAGATGCTCTCCGCATCACCTAAACGTGGTAATTTTTTATCTCGAAAAGTTGATATTTGCGAAGAGGTGCTTTAATTAATTAATAGCATTAAGGGGCTGTTTGGTATCGGATTTACAGCGGGATTTAATTCGGATTTACGCTAAATCCAGCCAAACAGTTTTTGTGCGCGCGTTAAATTCCGGGATTCAGTAAATCCCGGATTTACGGATTTACAGCTTAAATCCGGGATTTAGTAAATTCGAGGGATAAACGGATTTAGTAAATCCGAGGGGTAGACGGATTTAGTAAATCCGAGCGGGATTTATCCGAAGAAGCGCGCGAAAGGGAGAAAGTTACCTTCACAGCCAACGAGCTCCCGTTCTTGCTTCCGATCAAAATGTCGTAACTTCCGATCCGGGTTGGAAGTTGTCGCAGGAGCGAAGTCGAACAGCCACGAAGGAGCCGAAGAAGCGACACTGCAATCTCTACACCTGCAAAAGCAACGGATGAAAGGCAAACCCTAGACGCCTCTAAGTTATTTTTGATTAACTTAATTAATATAATTTACATTATTAATACTTAATTAAATTAATTAAATAGTTAATTGTATAATTAATGCATAAATTAAATAAATTAATTTAAATTATTAATAATTAAAAATAATTAATTATATAATTTAACTTAATTGCATAATTAATAATTTAATATTAATACAATTATCTTAATTAATATAACTTAAAATATATATTATTAAATAAATAATTAATAGTGTAAATAATAATTAATGAATAATTTGTATTTAACATGTTCTTACTTTTTTATTAATTATGACTAGAAAGTCGTCGCAGGAGCAAAGTCGAAAAACCACGAATGAGTCGCAGAAGCGATGCGACCTGCAAAGCAACGAAGCCGAAGAGCAACTACGAAAAGAGAAGATGAAAGGAAAACCATAGAAGCCTCTAAAAGTTATTATTGATTAACTTAATTAATATAATGTAAATTATTAATAATTAAGTAAATTAATTTAATAATTAATTGTATAATTAGTGCATAAATTAATTATCTAATTTATCTTAATTGTATAATTAGTAATTAAATATTAATATACTTAGATTAATTAATATAATTTAATATATATATTATTAAATATATAATTAATTGTGCAAATAATAATTAGTAAGTAATTTGTACTTAACATATTATTAAATTTATAACACATTATATTTTTTATTTTTAATTATAAATTTATTTTTAAGTTATAATTATATTTTTCACATTTAAATCCCTAACTGCTATAAATCCTGAAATATGTTACCAAACAATTTCTCAGGATTTAACATTTGACATACCAAACAGTTTTCAGGATTTAACACATTTCGAATTTACTAAATCCGGATTTAAAGGATTTATTAAATCCCACTAAAGTTAAATCCCACTTGTTGCCAAACAGCCCCTAAGACTTTAAGATTGGGACTAAACTGGTGGTGAATGGTGATGCTATGGGCATAGGTGAGCCAAGTCATCTTATGAGTCAATTAGGGCTTTATTTGATAAATGACTCTAAGCTTAATAAGCTAACGAGTCGAATTTGAGCCAAGTATAATTTGATTTGTTAGCTCAAGAGTCGGTTTGCTTAAAAAAATATTAATTCAAAATATATAAGCATTTCAAATTTAATATAAAGTTGTTAAAAATATTCAAAATTTATATCTCAATTTCTTATTTTAATTGATTCTTCATTTTTTTTGGGTAATTTTTCATTTTTTTTTCATTTGTTATAATGATGTTATGAATCATATAATTTTCTCTCTTTCATATTAAACGATCCAGCTCAAATTTGTAAAATAAAGGTTGAGCTTTAGCTCGAATTTTATTAATCAATTAAACTCAAGCCAAATTAAGATTGACTCAAGCTCGACTTGACTTATTTACACTCGAAGATGCCGTCAATTAGTAAACGTCATAGAAATACATATTTAGGCTTTCAATTTATTTAATATCATATAAATTGATTATGTGTAATTTAGAAGGACTAATGGCGCCTGTGATCATAGAATTCTGAAGATCGATATATGGAGTATAATTTAAGTAATAATAGATCTAGTGGGAGGATTATGATTTTTGGTGATCAAGAAATTAATAAGAGTACACATTTTCGATATCTTGGATCTATTGTTCAGAGTGATTTTGAAATATATTGGGATATTTTTAGAAGAATTCAAGTTAGGCGGTTGAAGCGGACAAATGTATCGGGCTTGTTGTGTGATAGAAAAGTTCATCTCAAACTTATGATAAAATTCTATAAGGTGGTGTTTAGACCTGCAATACTTTATGGTGCGGAATATTGACCATTAAAAAAGAAGCATAATATTAAGTTAAGTGCTGCAGAGATGAGGATGCTCAAGTGAATGAGTTGCTTTACACTTGGAGAAATAATTCGTGAAAAAAGTTGGTGTAGCTCTAGTGGAAGATAAGATTAGATAGAGTCGATCTTAGATGATTGATCAGATAAAATGGCGTCTTTCCAATGATCCAATTATGAAAGTAGATGTATTAGATTTGACTTATTTTAAAAAATGTAGTGATAAGCCTAAAAATACTTGATTAGAAAATATTAGAAATGATCTTTCTTTATTAGATTTAAATGATAATTTAACTCTTAACATTACACAATAGAGAAAAACGATTCATGTAGCCTACCTCACATAATGGGATAAAAGCTTGATGTTATTGTTGTAATGAGATCATGCGTCACTCTCCACACAAATTTACGTATAAAATGAGAATGATTTTATTTAAGTAGATCAATTAGCATTCTCACAAAATTATTAATTAATTAATTACCCTATCACAGCCTTAGAATTTACTTATCTCTGCTCAAAAATATTAATTAAAATTTGAACAATTAATAACAAAAAAATAAGATATTGAAAAAGGACTAGAAAATAAATGTAACGATCATTTTTCTAATTCTCTCATACTTCTATCTGTTGAATGAAACTGTTGTACAATCTCAATTTAATATAGAAGATTTAAAAATGGCCTTTTTTTTAATTAAATCAACACAATATATAGTATGACATATGATTTGATTTAGGTAGGTTATAATGATCCTAACATAAATCAGATTAAGTTATCTGAATATACATAAAATAATTAAAGAGGATATTATAGAAAAGAAATAAATTAAATGACCACAATTAAAGCATTTATTTTTTATAACCCTTAAAAATGAAGCTCCAATCAGAGAGCTCAATCATGATACTTAGGCTTTGTTTGGAATAGCTTTCTTATTGGTTTCTAAAGTATTTTTTTAGAACAAAATTTTTGAACTAGAATTTTTTGTACTAAAAAACTGTTTTAGAAAGATATCACAAACGAAGCCTTAATGTGAAGGTGCAAGTAATTTTGTAAGTACATTTGCTAATTGATCCTCGAATACACAATTTTAGACTTGTTCTTGAATAAAATGGTGATAAACATTAGGAGTGTCAATATTTGACACGACACGAAAACCCGACCCGGTTTCAAAATGGGTCGGGTTCGGGTTCGGGTTCCAGAAATCGACCAGTTTGAAAAACGGGTGGGGTTCGGGTTGACCCGACGGCTTGCGGGTCAACCCGCGAACCTGCTGTCTCGCGACCCTGCCCGCTGTCGCAACCACGCTGGTCGCTGCTGCCCGCGACCCGGCCCCACGATGCTGCCAGTGACCCTATGCCCACGGCGCTGGCCGTTGCTGCCCGCGACCACGCCGGCACACCCCGCTGCCCGCGACCCTGCCCCGCCGCGCGACCCCGCGTCACCGTGCACTCGCCCCTCGCGACAGCTCCGCGCGACCCCCCCGGCGTGACCTCTCCGGCAACCCGTCGGGTCAACCCGACAACCCGTCAGGTCGTGTCCAGGTTCACATTTCTGACCTGTTTACCTAACCGGGTCGGGTTATGGTCGATCCGTTTGAACTCAGGTCAGTTCCGGGTCCGACCCGAACCCGACCCGTGACCCGAAATTGACACCCCTAATAAACATGTATATGATTATACATGAGTAAAATATAAGATTCATATGAGTAAGACCTATATTATCATAAGAGACCATAGGGGGCTAAGAAAATAATTCACTTAGCTCGATTGAAGAATAAGCGTTGGTGAGATGGAAAGTCATAGAGTAATTAGAAGCATATACATCGTTGATCTTAACGTGAAGAAGGAGATCAATAATATATCGACACTGAGATAAGTGAAGCTTATGTAAATATTAAAATATATAATAATTTTTGCATTAAAAAAAAAAACTAGTGCAATGGCCCAAGATCCTTGATGAAGAATAGTTGGGCAAGAAGAGTGACAAAGCATTACACAACAATATTAAAGTTGTGATAATGATCCCATCAATATAAATTATTTGATATATAAGTTTATCACAAGTAATGATGCTAAATAAAGGCTTTTCATCTATTAAGTTGGGAAGCCAAAAGTATTTAAAAAATACTATACCTCATGGTATTAGGCACAAAGTGCTTGTTTAAGATTATAAATGATTTTGTGAAACTTACAAAAATATGTAATAGCATGTATTGACGAAGCATAAGAGTTGGGGCATGGAGACTTCTAAAAAAAGTACTTTTGACGTTGAGTTGACATAAATGCCACCGCCAACAAATAGTCGAGCTAAAATTCAATCTTTTAGTTGTTGGCTATAGAACTAGACTAAGGCTTCATTTGGAATAGCTTTCGTACTGCTTCCTAAAATAGCTTTTTAGTATATAATTCTCTAATTCAGAAAATTTTTGTACTAGAAAACTATTTTAGAAAACAACAAAAAAAGCTAATCCAAACGAAACGTAAAAGTGTAAAGTAGTCAATTCTTTGTCATTCGTAAAAAAAACATTAGCCACCAATCAAGCTTTGTGCCTATTAATAGAGCTATCATAGTTACATTGGTAAAAAAAATTCACTTGTATCAAATAAAATTTTGAGTGGAGTTCAGTTGAAGCAATTATAATATTTTATTTTGAATAAGAACACCACAGAACAAATATTTGAAGAAGATGAGATGATGCAAAAGTGAGGGTAATAAATAAAAGTTTATGAATTTCATTACATTGCCATACATTTTAATTGAGAGTTGGAAATGCTAATGAAAATCCAAATTGAACTGAGAAATTATATTTAATAATTGTAATTACATGATGACTTAATTTTTATACTAAAAATAGTTTTAAGAAACAATAAGAAAGTTATCCCCAACAAAACCATAATCTATGATGCCTCTTAGATGAAAATGTAATGACATAAGATGATAAAAAGTGAATGCATAGGCAAGAAGTTGAGAGTTTGCACAGTTTAAGTTTCGTTTAAAATGACTTTCTTACTATTTTCTTAAACAAATTTTTACTACAAAATTTGTTAAAACTAACGAAAACATCAGTAACAAAAACTGCCCCATATGAAACCTTATTCAATGATGCTTTGTCGAATCAGCATTAGTTGGTTATTTGCAGCTCAATCACAAGCAGAAGCAACAAAACATGTGGTATTTGGCTACTCACGAAAGAGAGCCCAAGATCAACATCAAGCACCAATCAATAAGGGTTATCATTGGATGAGACACATGAGATTTGAAAGGAGGGGAAATTATTCTGTTCAGACATCGAACACAACTCTATATCTGGAGACTAACCAGAATGAGTCGTGTCAGAAATACCAAGCTATGGTACCGACATGGCTCATTCTGATTGATTTCCGAATGGCCCGAACGCCATTCAGTGCCCGCACATAATAATTTCTCAAAAAGGAGGGGGGAGCATACATGCTTTGCTATCATATTAAAATATTAAAATAATGATTATCATTTTTTATTAACTCAACAAAACATATGATTCAATTTAAATATATTATAATAACTATACCATAAATTTAGGCTAGAAAGGAAGCTTATTTATTTATTTACTCTCGATACCATTTTAAACTAATTTTACGATCTAATAAAATACATCATAAGAACAATGAACCGCATGGCTATTGATTCCCGAAAGAAAATCAAATCATTAACAATTCCAAGCAATTGTGAATAAACAAAACACCATTTTCCGACTAGCAAACAATCTACAATAACACAATCATTGAACACAAAAATGATGAGAGTAAGTGTGGAAAAATTGGCTTTGGGTCAGCTAAATTATAGGCAAGATTTCGAGCCCAATATTGTACAAATATGCGACATAAATGAATAAATCGTAATTGATATTAACTTTCCTCCCTTATGACAGCTTATCATATTCAGGTTTCGTACTTCCAAATATGCGACGCCCACCCAATTGAACAGAGTTACGAAACCATATAGCCCCTGCAGCACGATAGGTAGGAAATAATTAGGCATGCATGGCTGCAGATTTACTGTGAGAAACCGAAAACACCTAAAATTTAATTGATATTGAATATTATGAACAGACAAGGAATGATAGTATTATTATTGCTTAGACAAGAAATCTAATAACAAAAAAATATGCACTACCCTATGAATCCTGCTACTACAACAAAAATCAACTTTATTGACCCGAATTTTGATACATATTTTAAATTTAAGACTTAAATTTAGGATGATCCCAATTTTAATTTCAGAATAGTTATAATCAAACTAAATGACCACAGCAATAACATTAAGCCTTTGTCCTAGTATGTTAGGTCAATTACATGAATTCTTTTTCTCCATTGTCATGTTAAGAGTCAAATTCTTATTTAATTGTAATAAAAAAGGTCATTTCTAATATTTTCTAACCAAGCTTTTTTAGGTATACTTCTATTTTCTTAACATAAGTCAAATCTAATACATCTACTCTTTTTATTGGGTCATCGGAAGGTCGCCGTTTTATGTGCCAAACCATCTAAGGCGGCTCTCTAATCTTATCTTCCGTTGGAGCTACTCATACATTTTCACGTATATGCTCGTTTAGTATCATGTCTCTAAGAGTAAAGCCACTCATCAACTTGATTATACTTATCTCTGCAACACTTAAACATAATATTATTTTTCTCTTTTAATGGTCAACATTCTGCACCATAAAGCATAGCAAGTCTCACCACCATCTTATAGAATTTTCCCTAAGTTTGAGAGAGACTTTTCAATCACACAACAAACCTGATGCATTACTTCACTTCAACCATCCAACTTGAATTCTACTAATAATATCCCCATCTATTTCACCATCACTCTAAACAATAGACCTAAGATATCTAAAATGTGTACTCTTATTAATGAATTGATCGCCCAAAGTCACAGTCCCCATACTAGATCTATTACTACTAAAATTACAATCCATATATTCAATTTTATATCTACCCAAACAAAAACCTTTAGACTCTAAGGTTAAACTTCATAATTCAAGTTTACCTTCAACTCCTCCTCTAGTCAAATCAACAAGAAAAATATCATCAACAAAAAGCATACATCAGGGTACAACCTCTTGCAAATGTCTTGTGAGAACATCCATGACTAAAGCAAAAAGATATAAGCTTAAGGCTACTCCTTGATGTAATCCAACTGAAATAGGAAAATACTTGGAACAACCTTGTGTTTGAATACAATAACTCCTGCATACATATCCTTAATAACTTGAATATAAATATTACTAACCCCTTTCTTTTCTAGAACTCTCCATAGCACTTCTCTTGAAACTTCATCATATACTTTCTCTAAATCAATAAATATCACATGTAGATCCTCCGTATTCTCTCTATACTTCTCCATCAAACCTCTCAATAAATATATAGCTTCTATAGTAGATTCCTACTCAGCATGAATCCAAATTGATTTTGAGAAATATTAGCATCACATCGTATCCTATGGTCCATAACTCTCTCCCATAATTTTAAAGTATAACACATTATCTTAAGGCCTCTATAATTAGCACAATCTTGTGCATCACCTTTCTTCTTAAAAATAATAATCAACAAACTCACTCTTCACTCATCTTACATCTTTTTAGTCTTCAAAAAAAATATTAAAAAGTTCAGAAAGCCAAGAAATTCCTTCATCTCCTAAGCATTTTCACACCTCTATTGGAATATCATCAGGTCCAACAACTTTTCCACACTTCATTTTCTTTAAAGTCACTCTAACTTTGATGTTACTAATACGCCAATAAAAATATAAATTTTTATTTTCATTTAGGATGTTAGATCACTAAAGTCAATCGAATTCTTACAATCTTCATTGAAAAGTTTAGAAAAATATCTCATCCACCTTTATTGAATATCCAATTTTAATAAAAAACACTTTTTGATCTTCATCCTAATGCACTTCACTTGAACTAAATCCTTACTATTTCTATCTCTTTGTTTGACTAACTTTATATATATATTTCGGCCTCCTTAATATCTAATATATTATATAAATTATTAAAAGCTAAAATCTTTGCATCGCATATTATTTTCTTAGACTCCTTATGAGCCTTTTGTATCTTTCTTAATTATAAGCATTTTTTACATCTAAAACAATTTTTATAATAAAGCTTCTTGTTTTCTATCTTTTCTTGTACAATTTGATTCCACCACCAACTATTTTTACTATTAAGAGCTTTTCTTTATGATACTCCAAGTATATCCTTTGCAACATTCTTAATATTACTGACTAATTTTTTCCACATAACATTAACCTCCTCATGCACAAACAAAATCTTAAAATCTAGAAACATACTATCAAAAATATTTTTGTTAATATTTTTTAAATGCTCCATCTAATCCTAGAATAACGTTTTACTTTATTTTTATATTATGTCTCTTTATCTAAGTCCAAAAATAATAAGAAATGTTAGATAAATAAACTTTCATTTAGAATAATTTTACAATCATTACAATCTAAACAATATATTTTTTCCCATAAGAAAAAAATCAATTTGAGTTTTAACTATATCCATTCTTATAAGTAATTAGAAACTTATCTCTTTTCTTAAATAAGATATTAACAATTATAAAATCATAAGCTATAGCAAAATCTAATATTATATTATCATCTCTTTAGTCGTTACAAACCTATAACCACTATGAATGCTTTTAAAATCACATATCTCTCTACCAACATTTCCATTTAAATCTCCTCCAATAAAAACTCTTTGTTCAATAATATCTTTTGCATTAATTCTTCTAAATCATTTCTAAATTTTAATTTTGAACACATACATAAACCTACTTGAGGAGCATAAATACTTATAATATTAATAATCTTAGTATTAACAACTATATTTTAAAAATATAATTCTATCTCAAATTTTATTAATTTTTATAACATTATCATTCAAACTCTTACCTATAATAACACATATACCATTTTTAGTACGACTCATACTAGAATACCATAGTTTAAATCCTAAATTATCAATTTCCTTGGCATTCTTCTCCAACCCATTTAATTTCCTGAATGCATAGAATATTAATCTTCATATGAATCATAATATCTATTAATTTTATTAATTTGCCTGTAAGAGAACCTATATTCAAAGTTTTCATTCTAATTTTAATTTCACAGACTAGCTTCTTTGCCCACATTCATTCATGATGTGGGAACTCTTGCATATTTAACACTGCAAATGGGCGTTAGTACAGCGGTCATTGCACATTTATCACAATATTTATGTCATACAACGCGTCGCTTCTAGAGAACGTCTTAGCATTAATACAATAAATTAAAGAATTCATATTATAATTATTTGGCAAGTTTTATACATGCCATCAATTACCTAATGCAACTCTCAACTTTTCTCATCCAAGACTTGGGACCTGACAACAACAGTGTTTACTCAACGAGACAAATCCATCGATATCAAAAGTGATGCAATTTGACTTTAAATAAGCACAAATCAAGAACTTATAGTATAAATGGTAAGTTTGGGACATTATTTGGAAGGACAAAAAGATCTCCAAATATTACATACTTATAGTAAAATGGATCGTCTCAACAAGAGGAATCTCAAGAGTGTAAGATTGCCTAATTTCAACATTATTAAGGCTCTTAAATTTTGAATAAATGATCTATAAATAAAGAAATCAAGACATGCCATTTGATAGAGGCATCAGAATTTTGATTATATTTACAGGAACATCACCCTTAAAAATATATAGATAGACTTTTAAACTTCACATGAAATGGGGCTAAGACCTTAGCTTGAAATTTAAGGGTGCTTCGAGGATTTAAGAAACTCGACTCCACCTGAGCACCACTGTCTAACTGTTGCCATCCAACCTCATTGTTGGAGCATCACTGTCTACCCATTGCTATCTGACAGTTGCCATTGGGCCACTGCTTGATTGCCGTCATCGTTAGTCCTCCAACCACCATCATTCAATTACAGACCTCCAATCATCCAACTTAGTCTCCTGGCTATCTTCGCCCGATTACAGTCCTCCTAGCACAATCGCTCAACTACCATCATCGCTCGACAACAGTCCTTTGAGTGTTGTCGTTCGACTATGATCCTAAGCTTACTGTCTCCTGAATATGGTACTTCAACCATCACTGTCTACCTATTATCCTTCGACAACACTGACATATGCTAACTTTATTACCAACAACGTCAGCATATACCATCATCTATAAAGTTGATGCACACCATCGACACCAACTCTGACTTCCAATATCAACACCAAAATTTATGCTATATTTTTTAGTCTCTAGTTTCCTCTTCTCAAAAGAAAACAACAGAAAAAATATCAAACAATCTATTGAAGATAGCTCATATCCCATAGGGCACTTCCAACCTCTATAAAAAATCTATTATATATAGTTTATTATGTCTACTATATTGTATCAATCTCTTTCCATATCATAGGAATGAGCAATTTGTAATTAATGACAAACATCGGTAAAATAATTTCAATAAGGTTATGCCCCATAGTTTCTCTTTTTTCGAGTTTTTTACATAAGAACTCTAGTATCTCTTATAACTTCTCTTTTATTTGTATGTGTTGGATCTTCATATAAAGCCAAAATATTGATCACTCTCTACCACCACGAATCCTCTAACACAACAACTTGGCTTAGTCTATGACTATGAGAAGTGACTCTTAGCTAGGGGGCAACCCTTTATATAACCTCAAAATGTCGTTCATGCCAACATTATGGGCATGGATATAATAGCGCAACCCCTTTGTCATATCCATTAAATAACATGCACAAGAAAAGCGAAAAGCCACATGTCATCATTGTAGCAATTTAACTTTCACATGCATTATAAGTTGTTAGACAGCCATGAAGTCATCAAAGAGACTTCTCATACGAGCAATCTAAATTTTCAAATGGAAAAGAGTTTCTACACCTTGACTTTATGCTAAAATCTTTACTATGGTAAACCATGAATTCCAAGAAGAGAAAAAGAAAAGAAAAATACGACCACTGCTGGATTATAGATGCCAAAATCTCCTATTTGATCTTGAGAATATAAAAGGCAGACTTGAAAGACTTCTATTCAAAGATTGACCTTTTATTTTACAGTGGGCTGTAACAAGGACAAAATAAAAACAAACAACACAACAGTCTAAAATTTATTTGGGTCACATCAATTTTAAATGAGGTTAAATATAGTGCAAAGATAACACGTTCTATCATGATTCATATCATGCTAGGTCCTATTCGCATCTTTGGGCTTATTAAATGAGATCTGCCTAAAAAAGTTGTCACCATTAATGCAATATAAAGTGCAAACTACAGGAATAGAACTTACATGAGATGTGTTTACTATCTTCGTGAGATCACCCTGACTCCAGTAGCCCTGGAAAAACGGGGCAATAAGCACTGGTGGGAAGGTATGGTCAAGAGATAGGCAGATAATTTACAGAAAAGAGATGAACCAAGCTTGCTAACCTATGAAAATAGCTACCTTTCTGGTTTCTTTCCTCCAAAAGTAATCCTTCCGTTTGTTGATGCATCGTTCGAACCATTTCCAGTAAGATGGCTTAGAGTTAACTGATCAGAGGGCGTATTAGATGTCAAACCACCTTTTTCACCAGAATTCTTTCTGCTAGAGAGAGCTATGTCTGCCAACCCTTGAACAACATTAATGCTTACGCCGTTTTGTTGTTGAACATGTGTTTTTGGAAGCTGAGAGTACTTATCAGATAAATTCCCAGTGTTGTTCATAGCAACATCTTTTAAGAATGAAGCCGAACTAACAGGTTTAGAATCAACTGAGAGAGATTTTTTATTGCGACTGCTCTGAGAAATTGGAGTGACAGCAACCGAAGGAAGTAGTGAAGAATTAGGAGCCGATGATGCAGCAGCAGCCGCAACTTTTGCCACAGCTGCAGTAGCTGAAATAATTTCTTGAGCTCCTTCACAGAGATGAATATAGTCTTCTTCAATGACAAACAACTGAAAGCAAATGCCTGGAATTATCCTAACAGCAAAAATAACAGATAATAGTTCAAGAAGTTCAAAAGAGGATATGGACACCTACTTCAGGATGACGACCAACAAAATCATGAAGCTTTCCATAATGTTTCTTGTAATCATGCCAGTGAAGAGGTGCAAGCATTTTTCCAAGCCTATTTGGCAACTATAAGCAACAGAGTAATAAGCAGAAACAATTTATGATAAAGTTGGTAAAATCAAACAGTAGTTCATTAAGTTCTCAAAATAATAATAATTCTTACAGTGGTGCTAATTCTAATTCGACCATCAGAACCAGCTGGAATTGCCCGAACAATGCAAGCCAAAAGTGCTCGTTCATCCATAAGAACAGGCTCCTTTGCCGTATTGGTGGGCATTGAGCTTAACGCTCCGCTAACACGAACAGGAGGTGCAGGAAATACCAAGTTATCCTCAATGCATTCTACAGCACTGCAGGTACCAACGGCATGACTTAGAGCAGCACTTACAGCCACATTAGAAGCTGACCACTCTTGACCCAAGTCCAAAACTTGCTGATGTGGTCCATTAATTTCTGAGTCTGCATTTTGATCTGGGACCTATAAATTATATAAAAAAAATCGTAAGCACTTCTCAGCAAAAGTGAGAGCTATTTTAAAATTGTAAAAAGTCAAATCCTATTAAAGGTAATATGATATAATGAGCTTTAAGGCAATAAATTAATGAAAATGACATAGTTACTCAAACCTTCTGTTCATTCTTCGGCTCAATTGGTTCGACTAATGGAGCATTAAGTTTAGAATTCATGTTTGGATTCGCCTGCCTTTCTTTAGAAATTTGATTAGTTATATCATTAGATTCAGGGACCTGATATGAAGTTTTAAAAGGCTTAAATCTTAAGGAGGGTTTAGGATTGATAATCAACAGAACAGGAAAGAAACAAAAGCATCTTTCTAACCTTCTTTTGTTCATTTGACACAAATGTTTCAGAAGCAGACCTTTGTTGTTGGTTCATGGGAGAGCTAAGATATTCTGGATGAACTAAATTCAGTGAAGCAGAACGTTCATGGCTATATTGAGAATGAGATTCAAGTAGATTATGCTCCAACTGGGACAGATGGTATTTGTCTTTATTAGGATCCTGAGAAACTTCTTGTATTACCTGCAAAAGAATCAAAGGTGGCATTTGAGATGCCAAACCAAACTTAACCGCTAGTCTGAAAATTAAAAAAGATTCGAAATTTGAAAGAATGATTACCAGCTGCTCCTGCCAATGTTGGGCTGGCATTACAGACATTGATTGAAGATGGCCTACATGAGATTGAGGAATGATAGAATCTGCAGATGATATGGATTCTGGAACACCTTGTTGATGAATGACAAATGGATGCAAAGTGGCCATCTGGCCAACAGGAGCGAAGGCACCCATCCCAAGTACGGGAGGAAGAACAGAGACTAGTTCAGTCTGGAGAAAGACATTTTTTAAAATCAGAGTTCCAACCTTAAGATTGTATCAAATGTAAATTCTACAATTCATCAAAAGGAAAGAAAATAGACAGCATGAAGATTTTACCCTGTTCAAAAAAAAGCATATATCAAAAACTGCAAAAAATAAACACAAATTACTCCATTCGAGCTCCAATCAAATGCCACAAATATTATCAGCTAAGCAATATAGATTAATATGAGGAACATATTTATATGAAAGTTTGCTTGTATGGTCTCGAAGACTTGAACAAGTTGTATTTCAGGCACCATACACAGGAGATAATAACGAAAGAAGCTTACATCAAGCAAGTACTTATCACATTAAAAGCCAACCAGTGAGTACAAAACAATTACTTTGTATTTTGTAAATAGACTTCAAGATTTATAGAGAAAGCATGCATGAAAGGTCATTCATGCCATGAATGTGATTGTGATATAACTAGGGAAAATAGACAAAATGCTAACAAACATTTTCAGATTAGTTGCACAGTGAATGTGATTGTTGCAAACACAAGACCTTTCAGATCAAATAAGTTGCGAGAAAAATAAGTAGGCCAGAGTAAATGATTGGGGAAGAACTTATTGAAAGAAAATTTTAAATCACAATGTTGAATAAGAAGATCAAGCCATCATGAATCCATAAATAACGACTTATTGTCAATTGGATGACTGAAGATCTGAGATAACATGAAAATTGGATCATTGGATTACAGGTTGATGACAAGGACAACATAATGCAAACAAAGAACTCACGCGCATGATTTAGATAGCCATGAAAAAGACAAAAAAGAAGCCCAATAAAATAATGTGGAAGCCCAAAAGAGAACGGAGGAATCCAAAAAATATTTATGAAGGCCTTGGATAAAATCCCCAGCGAACCCAAGCCGAAATTATAATCATGAAAGATATTAAACTTTTAGCCCATATTTTTGAAATGTAATTTTTTTTTACTTGAGCCTTTTCTATTTTTGTTTAGGCAGCAAGATAGCCTCGGGCAACTTAACTTGTGTAACCTGCAGCAAATTAAAATAAAGCAACCACAAAATATAATTTAGTTTCTTAAAATATTGATGAAATTCAATGGGGGGTGGAGTTCTTTGAAGGTAGAGGATTCCCTTACTAAAGGTTTTGCTCAAATAATAAGCATAAAGGTTGGTTCACAAAAGGGTAGTAGGCTAGGTAATTTGTACAAAGTTAATCTAGTTGAAACTTCACGCTATCAGTAATGATTTGAATATAACATATAAAAAAATCATGAGGTCAACTTGAATCTAAATCACCAAATTAAATAAATAAAATCAACTTTCTAAATAAGAGTCGCACCCATTGTTCGAAGAAAATCAACCAAAAATGCGTCTCTTCAAAGTGGTAGTTTCCTTCCTCCTGACTCCTTGCTTGGCTCTAATGCCAAAATGGTGGAGTGTGGACACCAAAGGATGGTGGCCCATTGATATGAGGAACTTCTTGACTTTCAAAATGTTGCTAGGGAGGTGATTGAATGGTTGTTCAAGCTTTGTACTTGAAAGAAGTGTTGCATGCAAAAGTTGAGGCTAGTTTGGAGACCTTGCAAGCAATGGAGCTAGTCAAAATTGAATGTATTTGGAAGTGGGTTAAAAAATATCTTCTTTGCTGTTTAAGGCCCTTGGGGATTAGTTGAGGTGGTGGAGGGTTGATCTGGAGTTTATAATAGAATGTTAAGGCCATTAGAAAGATGTGGTGGTGGGAGATCCAAGACTAGTTCAATTTGGACAAATTTGAGTTAATTTGATTTGGTTCTTTAGGAAATGGGTCTAATGAATACTAAATGGAGGATATTACAAGCGTGTGAAGGGCCAGTGTAAGATATGACATCAAGATATGGAGTATGTGGGCTTATTTGGAGTGGGCTATGATGGGTTAATCAAGCAGAAATCGGTAACTAGTCTGAATACATGTGATAGAGGATTTCGTGTAATTGTAGTAGAGGCTAAGATGGACGTGTAGGGACTAGTTTAGTGGCTATTTATAGTGTAAGGAATGTGGTGGAATGTAGAGGAGTTATTGGGCAACTACAAATGTAGTTTATCGATGGAGAAGCCGGATTTGCAATGACTAGGTGAAGGAAGAGTAGTTCTTGCCGTCATCTATGGGGAGGCTTCCAAGCCACTTGCATGTAAGGTTGAGGCTTAGAAGAGGGGTAAGGGGCTAGTAGGACTGCTAGAATTATAGAGAAAAATATTCCTTCATGAGTGATGGAAGAGATCTAGAGGGAGGAGGATGAAGATTATAACTTTCACTAAGACGTGACGCTCCAAGAGAGGGAGGGCCACCAAGCACAAAGAACTCTAAATTTTGCAAGCAACCAAAAATTAATTTCTCATTTTTTCATACTCCTATTCATAGCCTAATGCAATTCATTCAAAATTCAAATGATCATGGAGGGAAAATCTTATGGGGGTGAAAGTGGCCAATTAAGAAAGAGGATATAAAGCATTTATGACAAAATCCATGCCAGCAGTGCATGGCCACTACTTCCACTCGCCTTCTACAAGTATCTTTACATCTCACACATGCTTATAGCATTTAAAAAAAAAAACTAAAAAAAAACCAAAAAAACAAAAAAAAAACAAAAAAAGACATTTTAAAAAATTCAAAATATGGGAAAAAATTTGAGCATCCATAATGATAAAAGTTTGGGCTAGGGCCTAGCTTGGGACCTTAACCAAGGCCTTCGAAAATTTATTTAGGCTTTTGATAGGAAACACTCGTAGATCTCAAGTATTTCCAATCAATCTTCAGAAAACAACGAGAATTCTCCACAAAAATCCACACAAAACAACAAAAATTGTAGATAATTTGTATTATTTTATGAAATAGAAACGAAAAATAGCAAGATACAGTTGATCCTCAACTCGAGAGGAGGATCATTCTCTCCCAAATCTCTAGACACCGCTAGAGCCCAAAAACCTAAACCTAAGAGATCTCAAACTTTAGCTAAATTCAAGATGCCCTAACCCTAGGAAAACAAATTATTAAAAGCATAAAATCCAAAAGGAAATCCCTAAATAGTTCCTACATCCAAATTTCACTCCTAACTCCCTCAAAAATCCTTTCCAAAAAGCTCCGCTAGACCAAGTGGCTTGAACGGCATGTACGGGAAGAGGCGAAACTCTTCCGCCTGTTCCTCCTGAGCCGGTCCAATGGACTGGTCTAACAATACTCCCCTCCCAAGTTATTGAAAAAAAAATAATAACAACAACAATAATTAAAATTTGACTAACTCCATCAAGGAACAACCTTATCTATAACTCCAAATATAGAAACAACTTCATAGGGCAAAACTACAAAAATAGGCCCTCATTGATTCATGTGGCCAATGTAGTCCTAAAGTATCATATTTTCTTCAAATTTAATCTCACAACTATACAAAATGGATCCAATATGATCCCTTAGGGACTAAATTGGAATCAATTTTATATAATAATCTATACATGAGGGAAGAAAGCATAATAGACTGATTGATCTCATATTTATTCCCTCCTTATACCAGAACATTTTTTTTGTCATATTCAATAGAAGATAATATCCATATCTCAAATTATGGATTATACAAAATTACATGATCTAGATCTATTAGTATAATGTCACATAGTACCACATCATTAAAATCTAAAGAGAAAGAAAACCTAAAGTTTAACGTCTTAGCTTTGTATGAAATCCAGCATACGAACAAATGAAATATTGAGGTATACAATGTTCATATGAGACACTAGAATTTTTATGGGGAAACCCCTGAAAAGCGAGGAAAAATCACGGGGCCTTGCTCAGTTTAAATGAATCCACTAGTGTTTGCAGTTGATTACAAATGAGAACCTTCCATAGTCTGGAGATGTTGGTCAGAGAGAACGTAATTGACGGGCAATGGAGGTCAGAAAGACCATAGTCAGGTGATGGTGGTCGGAAGGACTATAGTCGACGGACGACGAAGGTCAGAAAGATCGTAGTCAAACGACGACGGTTGGGGAGACCATAGTATGGAGATGTTGGTTAAAGAGACGGTATTCGGCGGGCGAAAGAGGTCGGAAAGACCGTAGTCGAGTGACGGTGGTCAGAAGGACTGTAGTCGCCAGTCGGCATGCGACGAAGGTCAAAAGGGCCTTAATCGGTGATAGTGCTCAGAAGGATCGTAGTTGGCGAGCAACGAAGGTCGAAAAGATCTTAGTGGGTAACGATGGTTAGAGGGACCGTAATTGGTGCAACAAAAAAAAACACTCACGCAATTTAAGATTGCAAACTAAGAGTCATCCTTACCATAAATATAGACAAACACATATATAATATAACAATACTAGAACACAACATCTTACAACTTATATACTAAGAGAAGAAATATACAGATGGGGTGAGAATTGAGGATAGAGAAGAAGAGGTAGAAGACCGAGATGAAATAGTAGAGGGGAAGGTGAAAGGAGGCTAGCTCGCAAGCTAGAACAAACCCACAGGTTTACATTCCAAAAATTATCACATATCCTACCTAAAACTGCCACAAAACTATTCCATTTATAGGAGAAAAAAGGGGAAAAGACAATTAATACATGTAGTTACTACACCTCCCAAACAACCAATAGGAAAACCTAGAAAATTGCAGCAAAAAGGGACCAAAGGGACAGCCTCCAAGGGGAAAAAACGAAGCATCCACATAGTAGGGGGGGGGGGGGGACTGAAGTAACAACACAACTACCAAGAAGAGGGAAACCGAAGCACCAAGGGGGGAAAACCGAAGCATCAAGATAGCAACCACGGGGCAGCTTGATTGCATCAATAATCGGCAGGCGACGGAGGTCGAAAAGATCGTAGTCAGGTGATAGTGCTTGGAAGGATCGTAGTCCATGGGCGATGAAGGTCAGAAAGACCGTAGTCAGTTGACGGTGGTCGGAAACACTATGGTTGGGCGACGACAATCAGGGAGACCATAGTCTGTAGATGTTGGTCAGAGAGACCGTAGTCTGCAGGCGACGGATGTCAGAAAGAACGTAATCGGGTGACAATGCTCAAAATGACTGCAGTCGGGCAACGACAGTCGGGGAGACCGTAATCTAGAGATATTGGTCGAAGAGACCGTAGTCGGCGGGCGACGGAGGTCGGAAGGACCATAGTCTGGTGACAGTGGTTGAAAGAATCATAGTTTGCGGGCTACATAGGTCGGAAAGATCATAGTCGGGTGAAAGTCGTCGGAAAGATCGTAGTCGGGTAACGGCGATCAGGAAGATCGTAGTCTGGAGATGTTGGTTGGAGAGACTGTAGTCAGCAGGCAACGAATGTCAAAAAGACTGTAGTCAGGTGACGGTGGTCATAATGACCGTTGTCGGGTGACGACGGTTGGGGAGACCGTAAACTAGAGATGTTGGTCTAAGAGACCGTAGTTGGCGGGAGATGGAGGTCGAAAAGATTGTAGTCGGGTGACGGTGGTCAGAAGGACCATAGTCGGCGGACGACGGAGGTTAGAAAGACTTTAGTTGGCAGGCAACGGTGATTGGAAGAATCGTAATCGAAAGGACTGTAGTAGACGAGCGATGGCGGTTGGAAGGACCGTAGTTGACAGGTGATGGCAGTTGGAAGGACAGTAGACGGTGGATGATGGTGGTCAGAGGGAAGGTAATCGACGGGCGACGGAGGTCGGAGTGGACTGTAATCAGAGATGCTAGTCAGAAGGAAGTCCAGCAGCGGTCAGCAGCCAGGTGGAAGTCCGATGGCAGTAGGTGCGGCGGAGCAAGCTTGAGAAAGCAAGAGAGATCCTTCATTTTTTATCTCTTCCTCCTTACCTTCATGTGAAGAATGAATGACTATTTATAATTTGTTGGTAATGACATGACCAATAAATAGGGAAAAAATCAAGGGCGAGTTCTCTGATACCTCCTCTGATAAACGCGCCAAAATCTCCTTTTGATGTGCTCATCACAAGTATTATAATAATTCTCCTTTATTTCAAAGGATACAATTGATGCTATGACCTCATTAAAATTTTGATAATCTCACTCCCAAACTAAAATCTTCTTGATAGATTATATTTGTTTTGTTTCTCTATAGGTATAACTAGCTATAACACTAGATTTTGAGAATATTTGCTCATGCTTCACTGATAGTAATTTCCTTAGAATCTTTAATCAAAATATCATCTCCAATCTATTCTTTGATTTCTTCCCAAGAGGATGTTCTTTATTCAATCTCAATCTCCCTCTATTTGATATTTAAAATTAACTATTTCATCCTCAAAAGATAGTTTTTTTTTCTAATTTCAAGAGAAGTCATCCATATATGGTGATTCATGATTTTCAATTCTAGGCACAATAAACACCAGTCTCAAAGTTAGTTTTTTTTTTTTTAGAAAGGAACGGCATTAGTCCCTTGATTCTTTATGAAAGACCAACAATATTAAAAAACCATTTTGGCCCCTCAACTCTTCAAAGAGGAACCAAAATAATCCAACTAAAGAATCAAATTAATCCCACCATGGGAGTATTTTGGTTCCTATTTAAGGACGTGAGGGACCAAAATGGTCCTTTAATTTGGGGATTGCTCCTTTATAAAGAGTTAAGGGTCCATTTTGGTCCTTTTTCCCTTTTTTTCCTCTTAAAGATGATATTATAAAAAATTTTAAAACACTATAGTTATGCTATCTTCAAGTTTCTTTTTTTTTTCAATCATCGAAAGTAAAATACCATCTTGAAGGAGGGGAAAAGAAAAGTTTCATATAGCCTAAGGCAGAATTTCTTTGAATAAACACAACGAGAAAGAAATCCATCAACATTACTGAGGTCGAAATTCCTTAGGCGGACCATTTTGAATTAATATTGTTGGATTTAAACTTGAGCACTGAATGTGGAAGCATTCAAACAGCAAACTGTTGTGGTTATGGTTTAAGCAGTGGAGTTTATCATGTTCCTCCATTAATTTCAGTATTGCTGACATAGTATATTTTCCTATGAATTCATTGGACTTATCTTTCTTACTATTTTGGAATTATCTAGTTCTCTCTTACTGCCGCCTAGGGTTCCTGAACGCTTATTGCCCTAGATTAATAACATCCAAAAAGTTCCAGAACAGACGATCAAACAAAATAGCAGATAAAATATGCAATGCAAGTTATGTGAACAACAATCACAAATAACTTGAATAAGAATGATGATGATTGCATCAACAAGAAGATTTACATTTACAAAATATGGGAAAAGCTTCCTTTTTTATGAAGTAACAAGGAAGAAAGGGCGTTTTGGAAATCAAGATGACAGAATAATATTTAAGAGAAAGATATAAACGTTAGATAAGTCCAATCACAATTTTTCTTACTTCGGTAGAAGAACTGGAAACTCGAAGTTTTCCATCAGAGCCAAATGTCAAGCTACTGCTTAATACAGGGGCCTCATTTGTTTTCACTTGGTTCCCCTCGTTTTGCAGGTATGATGATGAATCAGTTTGGTTTTCATGAACAGTCTGGGAGCTATCCTGGTATACTGCACTCTTACCTCTCAACTCGGCAAGCTCCAAATGAAGTTGTTGTATAGTTTGCAGATGGTGACGTTCCATCTCCACAAACTAACATGAGGACACCAAAAAAAAAAAACAATTACAACGAAAGAACTGAGAATATGAAAATGCCAGAATCTGGAACAATCTAATGTTGGCATCCTAACAAGAATAAAGTAGCAACCAAAGGGTGCAGGCATAGATGCGTATTATAACTAGTTAATGCATACATTCTTACCTTCCTAGCATCTAAGAAAACAATAAGAACAATTTTTTTTCTGTAAAGATAGACTAACTTGTTGCTGCAAAACAATCCAATATTGATTGAACTGTTCAGTGCGGTCACGAAGTTCAGCTTGTAAAGACCTGTTTGTTGTTATTTGCAAAGCATCCATCTCCTGAACACGTGCCATCCATGCCTGCACCTCCCTTAACTGCTCATCCTTGTAAAGGATTGTTTCTTGAGCAACTCTGTGCTGCAAGAAAATTATTAAAAAAAAAAAGTTAGTATTTCCATGTTCTATATGAACCATAAAGAGAGGAAGACATCCAATTCCAAAAAGAAAAATTGAAACTTATATGATCATTACATTATCATTTTCATTTTAATTATTGTATTATAGTAAAGTAAAAAAAAAAATTTGACATGTTAAGTGGATAGTGATATGCACATATAACTTCTCTTGTGTGATCTACAAACATTTACATCATTCTAACTGCAACATTAGCTGATTTGAAAGCAAATTAGTCAAATCTCAAACTCAAAAAGGAAATCAAAAGTGATGTTTTATCAAGAACTGTACCAGGTTAATCCTTCACGATTCAGCAAAAAGTTTAACACAAGACACTTCACTAAATTCCTTTTATAGCTAACTAATTCTTCAAAAAAGCATGCTCATATCTCTCCCTAATCAGAATCAAACTAAGAGGAACATAAATCTGGGAATCAATCTAATATTGCCTCTTCAAATCCTTGGACTTGTTTGTTCAACTAGTAGGGTTTATGATAGGAAATACTTGAGTTCGCAAGTAACCCTAAGGTAATACTTGAGTTCGCAAGCAACCTATCCCAAATTGGAGAGAAAACAGCAACAATACTGCTGTTTACGGCAGTTTAACAGCCCCAAACAGTGAAAAACAGCAAGAAATTAAGTAGGAATCTGAAGAAAATCAAGCCAACCACTTGTATTCCACTAGTAGATGAAAGAAAACAATAACCATACAAAATTCTTCAATTCAAGAGGAAGAGAACTCTCCAAAATCTCTAGCCAAGAAGACTAGAGACTAAGCCTCCAAGAAGATCCCAAAAAATCAGCCCAAATTCAAGATAAAAACCTAAATCCCCACCTTTCCCCTTCTTTAACACCAATCCCCATACAAATTCCCTAAACAGCCCTTCTATTCAAATTCCCCCCCCCCCCCACCTTCCATTCAAATTTTCCCTCCAACACTTGAATTAAACCCCATCATGAGCCCCAAGGCTTTTTGACAATTAACTTTGATATTTCTCATAATCTAACTTGTGTTTTAATATAGCTAACTTTTATAGGAAATAAATTCAGCTCCATAGAATAGATTGCAATATCAAGTTTATCGTAGTTTGCTTACACAAAGCATGAAAGATTCTGAAGATGAAATCCACAATATTATAATACACGACACTGGTTCAATATAATACTGATTTCTATTTGGATCTTTACAAGCACACATATGTATATTGTGCGTGAACTTTAATAAATATGTAAGTTGAGTCACTTAATTGCAGCAGTCCTCTATTCCATGCTAACCTTCGCTTTCACACGTGTAAACCCTCATTTTCAATTAGCATATTGCCCTCTAAGAAAAATTTATCTTATAAATTTGGGAAAACACAATGGAAATTAGGAAAAAAAATCAAAGGTAAATCTTCTAAATACACAATCACTCTACCAAAGTAAAATAGTTTATGCAAATTTAAACAAAACTTCCCCGTTTATATTACTAAGAGACACCCCCCAAAAACTAAACACACTCCCTTTAGAAAGCACCAACCACTTATGCACAAGCTTCAAGATCAATTACATAATACCATAAAAAAAATGCCTCCAAAATCACCCATAACTTTATCAAAGAAGAAAAGATTCCAGCTCCCTTTTTTAATAAGGAAAAACAAAAAGAATTAAATAGAACATATTATATTCGTTAAAAATACACCCTTATCAAGTCCTGTCCTTGAGCAAGCCTGGGCTATTCAAAGAGCAGATAAAAAATCAAACCCCTAATTCTACAAATAGCATCCTGAAAATTACCCGAAGTTCAGAACCATATCAAAAGAAGGAGAATATCCTAGTTCTTGTAACTTTCTTTAACGAAACAGACCAAAGTTTTTTGTAAACAGAAACTAAAACTTTTCACAAGTTATATTTGTACAAAAAACATCCGTCAGGGAGTTCTCTCTAAGGACCAGCCATTCAAAGAGTTAGCTTGAAGGTTAACTCACTGATTCTATCAAAAAAATTCCCGTATCACCCAAAGTCATACTGTACGTCATATTTGAGCATCTAATGCACTCACAATAGGACATTGTTTGGCAATGATATGTTGCTTTGTGCTGATTGGTATGAAATAAAAGGACCATTATTCTCCACTACATAAGTGTTTCCACCATGAAGCCACGGAGGCCATGGAGGAGGCTGCAATAAGTTGCAAGTTTCTAAGAAAATCATACCTGTGAATCCTCAAGTTTTGAATAGCATTATCAAACTAAGTCTAAGAAGCAAACATATTATGTCCAGGAAAGAAGTAACATAACTTTGCAGCCAGGACAAGGAACCTACAGAAGAAGGAAGCCTAGAATCGGGGCATTTATTAACAAAGATTGTTCCAGTGTTAAAGTTCAAACAAACCAATCCATAGTTATCCAAAAAAAAAAAAACAAACAGCCATGTGTAAATACAAGTAGTCTACAATGGCATTTAATAGAAAAATCCCCCAACATCAAGGATTCATGTCAATTACCAAGCTCCAAATGCAAAATATTAATAATAATAATAATAATAATAATAATAATAATAATAATAAATTCAAAGAAAAATAAAAGAACCACAAGAGAAAATATTGCCTGTAAAACCTCAAAAAGACTCCCAAAAAGTTGTGTTTTTGGAAATGTGTTTGAATGTCAGTGTGAAAAGCAATTGAAACTCATGTTTTATAGTTATAAAATACGCAATCTCAAGGCTAAAAAAGGAATGCCTAACACCAGTGATCAGCTAATGTAGGATGCTATGAATTCAGTATATGGACCATCAAAGTTCACATTCAAATTCACAAGATGTGTTCAATATTCTAAAAACTAAAAGGACATACCAATTACCAAGGTCTTAAAGCTCCCACCAATACAGAGTGTCTAGAGATAGGGGTGAATTGATATATACAATCTTATGCCTGCATTACACAGAGGTTGTTTTCATGACTCAAACTAATGACCTCCTGGTCGCAATAGAGACAACCTAACCTATGAAATTTAAGATATAATTCCAATAGAAAAAAACCCTAAGCTTATGAAAAACTTAAAAAAATCAAAATAAGATGGTGCTAGAAACAGCTATCATAATTGGAAGGAATCGCCGTAAAACTAACAGACTCAAAGAATCAGAATGAAAATAAATGAGCACACCTTGTTTATATACATCAAGGGCTTAGAAACTAGAAACCCTTAATAGCCGAACAAAACTACAAACCTGTTCTTCTAAGGCAAGAAATTGATTCTCTTTATCTTGAATATGCTCCTGGAAATCAAGAATTTTTTTAAGAAGCTGGGCTCTTTCAGATTCTGAGTTGTCACGTTCTCTTCTGCAGCACAAAAACATGAAGGGTTTAGAATTTAATTATAAAAGTTTTTTATAGAACACAAGAAGCACTACCGTGACTCCAACACTGAAGCATCAAAGCTAGACATCTCTTCTAAGCTTATACAGACCCATACACTAAAGATTAACAAATTTTGGAAGTATATTGATGAAGAGAAGCAAAAAAATATTAAATAAACAGAATTACAGGTGTGTGCACACCCTGCATGAATATGCACCTACTTCTATAACAACGAGCCTATATACATATGAATGCATTTTTATGTATAAATATCACTATTTACATGATGATGTGTACATACATGACACATGCAGCCTCGCATGTGTCTGATGTGTGTGATTATGACGCCCGTGCACAAGTCAATTCACCATTTCATGGAAAATATAAAAAATGACTGGCTTCAGCATATGTGCAACGTACTATCATGAATGGTGTAAAAAAAGGAAGAGTATAAGTGTGCTGTCCCGGAGCATAATCTAGCTCCACCTATGCAATAGAAGTAACTTCATGACTGACAGAAGTCACAGAATGATAAAAGTTAAAATATTTGTCGTTTGTTACTCCATTAAGTGACAATTGAGGCCATGAATGTGTTTTTTTATGGATGAAAGTACACTGATAGCTTGGATAAAATTATATCTAAATTAGTCATGGAAGATGAAGATGTAGTTTCTCCGACACATGACTTCCCCATAAAAGCAGCTACTTCCTCTAATACAATCAAGATGTTCTAGTTAGAAAAACAATGTTAAAGTAATTTATTATAAACATTGAATAGACATCCTTCAAAAAAATAATGCTCATAACGAAGATGGTTAGACAAGGCAGCAGGTAGCACAGTTTAAGCTACCAGAAATAACATAACCAAGTAAAACAATGGCTCGTATGAGACTGGAAAAATAATATAATAGCAATAGAGACAGTAAAATGTCAAATTAGTTGAGCTAGATAAAGTAGTAGATAAAAAAATCTTCACAAAAAAGAGATACTAACCACTTAAAGGAGAATTCATTTTGCAAAGATCTCAACCGGAGCCTCCCAAACCTCTAACCAACATAACGAGTAATACACACTTGGATGGCAAAACAAAGCTAATACGACTATAAGTTGTACAAAAAATAATTATGCAAATATGGTAGAAATTAGATTCATCAATGAAGATGAAGATTGGCAAAACCCAAAAAGGAGGATTAAACATCATAATGACTTCGATGATGATGAGAATGATAAATAGTCAAATGAAAAAAGAGCAGGGAAAATCTATATGGGTTTCAAATATCAAAAACTTGTCGAGATCATTTAACAACTCACAATAGGAAAGTTGGCATTTATTCAATATAACATCTATTGAATATTGATATGCAAAATAAAAATAAATGGTTAAGTCATTTTAATTATCCCAAAACAAAAAAAAGAGGGAATAATGGCATGCCTGAATGTCGCCAACTCTTTATTTTGTTCCCTGAAGAGATCCTCTTTAGCCCAAACCTGAAAGAGAAAAGTAAGAGAACAGGTGATGCATTTTCAACATTGTCAGCAGAGGAAGAAGCTAACTGGGAAATTAAAAAAACAAACAAACAAACAAACCGCTTCATTGTCTATCTTAACTGCACGCAATTCTATATTCTTCTCTTCCAAGTTCAACGCTAATTCACGCACTTCTTGTTCTCTTTCTTGTAATTGCTCCTGCACATTGGTTATAGATGACAGGCATCCGAGAAAAAGAAGCAGATCAGCAGAAAAAAATTTTCTTATTAGTACCACAATTTTGCGCATAGAATAATAGGATAACATAAGGTAAGTATGCTAGTATGCCAAGAACCTCTTACTTCTACTAGGTAATATTCATCACAGTCTAGAGATAAATAAAGCATCAATGTCTCGCAAAAGGCACACAAGCTACAACAATCATACTACAATAAAGAAGCCATCACACTTCCAACTTCCAAGACTTGAGAAATGAGTTATTATATTTTGAATGCTATAAATGAGTTAGTCTTTAATAATGAGAACTTGAAAAAAAATGATGTGCAAATAAAAATAAGAGTTGGAGAAATAAAATGCTAAGTTGACTGAATTTAGATGCAGTGAGTTAAATTCTAGAGACATAAATATTAAAAATGAAGATGATGATTAAAAAAAATATTAGGGTAAATGATTAAGGGCAATAAAACCAATAATAGAAAAAAGAGCATGATTGATGATGAAGATGGAATAAAAAGTAGTAAAGATTTAATTATCACTTGGCTATACATATTACAAACCTTATTTTAATAACAACAATTTAAAATATACTATTCATTAAGCTTTGCAAACTTAGAATGAAATGAAACTCGATTTCATTAATTTTTTTAAACATAATTTAATGTAATGGTCATTTTAAACTCAAAAAAATCTCATAATTAAATAAATTTATAAGAAATACAAATATTTCAATTATAGAACTAGCTAAACTTATGGTGACGTCTACAACTCGATCATTGAATATCAATATCACCTTAAGTTCATATGTTACTTCTAAAAAAATTAATCTAAACAATCATCCTACAAACTAAAGGAGACAATATTATACCATGGCCATCAAATAGGGGCACCTCGTGAAGAAGCCCATTGATATGGACTCCTAAAGCACATATGTCATGACTCATGAGTTGTAGAAAGCACATATGTCATGACTCACGAGTTGTAGGAAGGACATTTCAATATAGGCAAAACCTAGCTAAACATTAAAAAAATATTAATAATCTCAATGAAACAAGAGTTCGCATGATTTGTGAGAGGGTGTACAATGAGCAACATTGTCAAACTAGCAAACCACAAATATAATTCCTACAATTCATTCCATATACTAAGCCACCAAAGACAAAGCATACTCCTAATCTTTTTAAGAGATTATCAAGACTTCAAAAGGCCATGAGTACTTATATATGGAGGATTTTCTCAAAAATAACATGGAAGCATCATGGGTTGTCTTGACCTATCACATCAAATAAAGATACTAGGTTCTTAGGTCACTTCTAGAAAACCTATAGATGATGACATACAAAATTACAAAAATAATACAAATATCTGACCAACAAAAGTGATGGAATCAAAGCAAGGCGCACATGATGCAAGGGTACAATGCAACAATGCAATGGATCCTACCAATTTGGATGAAAGCTTTTCAATGTACACATCGAATCATGTATTGATCTACACTCAAGTAGCCCTTCAAGGTTTGCTTTGATTTTCTGTCTCAAGGTCATTTTCATTTGAAATTATCTATATACGTGTAGCCTAGAACGACAAGAAGGCTCCGGTTTTCAAATCACAAAACCTTAAGAATAGCATTCAACAAGCACATGAGAAATTCAAGTAACATCGAAGAAAACCAAGGCTTTAACAAATCTATTTATGAAAGAAGAACGAAGAGACGGAGAGCCAAATTTGGTGAAGTTAAAAATTCCTATACAACAATAAACAATTATAAATCTTGGCGAATTAGAAAACTTCACTACAAAAACAAAAGGACGGTTTTGGCCATACATTTCTAAATTTTAGAAAACACAATTATAATTTTATTATCACACGTTGTTTTGGCTATACAACCCTCCATTTTAATAATACATCTCACATCCCTCTGTTTCCTAATTTTTAAAAAGATAGAAATATGATTATTTTTCATCCAAAAAAGATAACACAATAAGCAAACATTAAGAACTGAATAAAACAAACAACATTAAGATTTTCCAATCAAAACAAATTTCCATGGAATTTAAAAAGCATATTAAAGCCTAGTCATCCTATTCTAAGAGCTCAATCCAAAAATTTGGCAACAAGCTAGGACCTATGCGTGCAAGTTTGAGCCTATATAAATCTCCTCGAGTAAGAAAAAAAATCAACCTAGACATTTTAAAATGCTTTCAAGATCACAATATAGTAATGAAAATGAGATATTAAAAAGTGGTGGAAACATTATAACCTCCATATAGCTCATTTTGCAAGCATTTTCAATGATGTAACAAATTACTCACAAAAGTACAATCAACCCTTGGTTTGAATTTAACTAACATACAATAATAATAGAAATCTATCTTTTTCTTATGTGAATTCAACATTAAATCTCCTTCCTGTGAAAGTAGCTTTCAAATCTTGTTGGCCTTTTTCTGGTACTTGGCATATCCTTAACTTTTTATCTCTTGGTTGACTAACTTTAATAGTATATATTTCGGCCTCCTTAATTCTAAATATTTATATAAATATTAAAAGCTAAGAATCTTTGCATACGCATATTATTTCTAGACTCTTATGAGCCCTTTGTATCTTTCTTAATTATATCATTTTTTTACATCTAAACAAACAATTTTTATAATAAAGCTTCTTAGTTTTTTATCTTTTCTTGTACAATTTGATTCCACCACCACCAACTATTTTTACTGTCATTAAGTGGCTTTGCTTTATGATACATCCATTCATTCCTTTGTCAATACATTCTTAATATGTACTGACTAATTTTTTCCAATAGCAACATTAAGCACTCGCATCAGCACATAACAAAATCTTAAATCTAGAAACATCTACACTATCAGAAAAATATTTTTTGTTAATATTTTTTAAATGCTTCCAATAATCCTAGAATAACGTTTTACTTTATTTTTTATTTATGGTCTCTTTATCTAAGTCCCAAAAATATTAAGAAATGTTAGATAAAATAAACTTTCATTAGAATAATTTTACAATCATTACAATCTAAACAATATATTTTTTTCCCATAAGAAAAAATCATTGAGTTTAACTATATCATTCTTATAAGTAATTAGAAACTGATCTCTTTTCTTAAAGTAATATTAAAATATAAATCAATAGCTTAGAGTAAGATCTAATGATTATATTATCAGTCTTTTAGTCGTTACAAACCTATACACTATGAATGCTTTTAAAATCACATATCTCTCTACCAACATTCCATTTAAATCTCCTCCAATAAAAACTCTTTGTTCAATAATATCTTTTGCATTAATATCTCTAAAATACCTTTCTAAATTTAATTATGACACATACATAAACCTACTTGGAGCATAAATACTTATATATTAATATTCTTAGTATTAACAACTAAATTATAAATATAATTCTATCTCAAATTTTATTAATTTTTAATAACATTATCATTCAAACTCTTACCTATAATAACACATATACCATTTTTAGTACGACTCATACTAGATACCATAGTTTAAAATCCTAAATTATCAATTTCCTTGGCATTCTCTCCAACCATTTAATTTCCTGAATGCATAGAATATTAATCTTCATATGAATCAACATAATACTATAAATTTTACATTATTTGCCTGTAAGAGAACCTATATTCAAAGTTTTCATTCTAATTTTAATTTTCACAGACTAGCTTCTTTGCCCACATTCATTCATGATGTGGGAACTCTTGCTATTTAACACTGCAAATGGGCGTTAGTACAGCGTCATTGCACATTTATCACAATATTTATGGTCATACAACGCGTCCTTCTAGAGAACGTCTTAGCATTAATACAATAAATTAAGAATTCATATTATAAATTATTTGGCAAGTTTTATACATGCCATACAATTACCTAATGCAACCTCTCAACTTTTCTCATCCAAGACTTGGGACCTGACAACAAACATTGTTTACTCAACGAGACAAATCCATCGCATATCAAAAGTGATGCAATTTGACTTAAATAAGCACAAATCAAGAACTTATAGTATAAATGGTAAGTTTGGGACATTATTTGGAAGGAAAAAGATCTCCAAATATACATACTTATAGTAAAAGGATCGTCTCAACAAGAGGAATCTCAGAGTAAAGAATTGCCTAAATTTCAACATTAATAGGCTCCTTAATTTTGAATAAATGATCTATAAAATAAAGAAATCAGACATGCCATTTGATAGAGGCATCAGAATTTTGATTATATTTACAGGAACATCCCCCTTAAAAATGATATAAATAGACTTTAAACTTCACATGAAATGGGGCTAAGACCTTAGCTTGAAATTTAAGGGTGCTCGAGATTTAAGAAACTACTCGACTCCACCTGAGCCCACTGTCTAACTGTTGCCATCCAACCTCATTGTTGGAGCATCACTGTCTACCCATTGCTATCTGACAGTTGCCATTGGGACCACTGCTGATTGCCCATCGTTAGGTCCTCCAACCACCATCATTCAATTACAGACCTCCAATCCTCCAACTTAGTCTCCTGGCTATCTTCGCCCGATACAGTCCTCCTAGCACAATCGCTCAACTACCATCATCTCGACAACAGTCCTTTGAGTGTTGTCGTTCGACTATGATCCTAAGCTTACTGTCTCCTGAATATGGTACTTCAACCATCACTCTCTACCTATTATCCTTCGACAACACATGACATATGCTAACTTTATTACCAACCAACGTCAGCATATACCATCATCTATAAAGTTGATGCACACACCATCGACACCAACTCTGACTTCCATATACACACCAAAATTTATGCTATATTTTTTAGTCTCTAGTTTTCCTCTTCTCAAAAGAAAACAACAGAAAAAATATCAAACATCTATTGAAGATAGCTCATATCCCATAGGGCACTTCCAACCTCATAAACAACTAATTTATAAGTTTATTATGTCTACTAATTGTATCAATCTCTTTCCATATCATAGGAATGAGCAACTTTACGTATTAAGACAAACATCGGTAAAATAATTTCAATAAGGATATGCCCCATAGTTCTCTTTTTATCGAGTTTTTTACATAAGAAACTCTAGTATCTCTATAACTTCTCTATTTATTTTGTATGTTGTTGGATCTTCATATAAAGCCAAAAAATGTTATCACTCTCTCCCACCACGAAATCCTCTAACACAACAACTTGCTTAGTCTATGACTATGAGAAGTGATCTTAGCTAGGGGGCAACCCTTTATATAACCTCAAATGTCGTTCAGCCAACATTAGGGCATGGATATATAGCGCAACCCCTTTTCATATCCATTAAATAACATGCACAAGAAAAGCGAAAAGCCACATGTCATCATTGTAGCAATTTAACTTCACATGCATTAGTTTGTTAGACAGCCATGAAGTCACAAAGAGACTTCCTCATACGAGCAATCTAAATTTTCAAAATGGAAAGAGTTTCTACACTGACTTTATGCTAAAATCTTTACTATGGTAACCAGAAATTCCAGAGAGAAAAAGAAAAGAAAAATACGACCACTGCTGGATATAGTATGCCAAAATCTCCTATTGATCTTGAGAATATAAAAGGTCAGACTTGAAAGACTTCATATTCAAAGATTGACCTTTTAATTTACAGTGGGCTGTAACAAGGACAAAATAAAAACAACAACACAACAGTCTAAAATTTATTGGGTCCACATCAATTTTAAATGAGGTTAAATATAGTGCAAAGATAACACGTTCTATCATGATTCAAATCATGCTAGGTCCTATTCGCATCTTTGGGCTTATTAAATGAGATCTGCCTAAAAAAAGTGTCACCATATAATGCAATATAAAGTGCAAACTACAAGGAATAGAACTACATGAGATGTGTTTACTATCTTCGTGAGATCCCCTGACTCCAGTAGCCCTGGAAAAACGGGGCAATAAGCACTGGTGGAAGGTATGGTCAAGAGATAGGCAGATAATTTACAGAAAAGAGATAACCAAGCTTGCTAACCTATGTAAATAGCTACCTTTCTGGTTCTTTCCTCCAAAGTAAATCCATCCGTTTGTTGATGCTCGTTCGACACCATTTCCGTAAGATGGCTTAGAGTTAACTGATCAGAGGCGTATTAGATGTCAAACCACCTTTTTTCACCAGAATTCTTTCTGCTAGAGAGAGCTATGTCTGCCAACCCTTGAACAACATTAAGCTTACGCCGTTACTGCTTTGTGTTGAACATGGTTTATTGAAGCTGAGAGTACTTATCAGATAAATTCCCAGTGATGTTCATAGCAACATCTTTTAAGAATGAAGCCGAACTAACAGGTTAAGAATCAACTGAGAGAGATTTTTTATTGCGACTGCTCTGAGAAATTGAGTGACAGCAACCGAAGGAAGTAGTGAAGAATTAGGAGGCCGAGATGCAGCAGCAGCCGCAACTTTTTGCCACAGCTGCAGTAGCTGAAATAATTTCTTGAGCTCCTTCACAGAGAGAATATAGTTGCTTCTTCAATGACAAACAACTGAAAGCAAATGCCGGAATTATCCTAACAGCAAAATAACAGATAATAGTTCAAGAAGTTCAAAAGAGGATATAGGACACCTACTTCAGGATGACGACCAACAAATCATGAAGCTTTCCATAATGTTTTCTTGTAATCATGCCAGTGAAGAGGTGCAAGCATTTTTTTCCAAGGCCTATTAGGCAACTATAAGCAACAGAGTAATAAGCAGAAACAATTTATGTAAAGTTGGTAAAATCAAACAGTAGTCATTAATTCTCAAAATAATAATATTTTCTTACAGTGGTGCTAATTCTAATTCGACCATCAGTAACCAGCTGGTAATGCCCGAACAATGCAAGCCAAAAGTGCTCGTTCATCCATTAACGAACGGGCTCCTTTGCCGTATTGGTGGGCATGGAGCTTAACGCTCCGCTAACACGAACAGGTAGGTGCAGGAAATACCAAGTTATCCTCAATGCATTCTACAGCACTGCAGGTACCAACGCGCATGACTTAGAGCAGCACTTACAGCCACATTAGAAGCTGACCACCTTGACCCAAGTTCCAAAACTTGCTGATGTGGTCCATTAATTTCTGAGTCCTGCATTTTGATCTGGGACCTATAAATTATATAAAAAACTCGTAAGCACTTCTCAGACAAAGTGAGAGCTATTTATAAAATTGTAAAAGTCAATCCTTATAAAGGTAATATGATATAATTAGCTTAAGGCAATAAATTAATTAAAATGACATAGTTTACTCAAAACCTTCTGTTCATTCTTCGGCTCAATTGGTTCGACTAATTGGAGCATTAAGTTTAGAATTCATGTTGGATTCCGCATGCCTTCTTTAGAAATTTGATTAGTTATATCATAAGATTCGGACCTGATTGAAGTTTTAAAAGGCTTAAATCATAAGGAGGGTTTAGGATTGATAATCAACAGAACGGAAAGAAACAAAAGCATCTTATTCTAACCTTCTTTTTGTTCATTTGACACAATTAGTTTCAGAAGCAGACCTTTGTGTTGTTTCAATGGGGTAGAGGCTGAAGATATTCTGGATGAACTAAATTCAGTGAAGCAGACTTTCATGGCTATATTGAGATGAGATTCAAGTAGATTATGCTCTCCAACTGGGACAGATGGTATGTTGTCTTTATTAGGATGCCTGAGAACTTCTTGTATTACCTGCAAAAGAATCAAAGTGTGGCACTTTGAGATGCCAAAACCAACTAACCGCTAGTCTGAAAATTAAAAAAGATTCGAAATTTTGAAAGAATGATTACCAGCGCTCCTGCCAATGTTGGGCTGGCATTACAGACATTGATTGAGAGTGCCTACATGAGATTGAGGAATGATAGAATCTGCAGATGATAGGATTCTGGAACACCTTGTTGATGAATAGAAAATGGATGCAAAGTGCCATATGCCAACAGGAGCGAAGGCACCACATCCCAAGTACGGAGGAAGAACAAGACTAGTTTCAGTCTGGAGAAAGACATTTTTTAAAATCAGAGTTCCAACCTTAAGATAGTAATCAAATGTAAATTCTACAATCATCAAAAGGAAGAGAAATAGACAGCATAGAAGATTTTACCCCCTGTTCAAAAAAAAGCATATATCAAAACTGCAAAAAATAAACACAAATAACTCCATTCGAGCTCCAATCAATGCCAACAAATATTATCAGCTAAGAATATAGATAATTGAGGAACATATTTATATGAAAGTTTGCCTTGTATGGTCTCGAATACTTGAACAAGTTGTATTTCAGGCACCATTACACGGAGATAAATAACGAAAGAAGCTTACTCAAGCAAGTACTTATCACATTAAAGCCAACCAGTGAGTACAAAACAATTACTTTGTATTTTGTAAATAGACTTCAAGATTATAAGAGAAAGCATTCATAAAGGTCATTCATGCCATGAATGTGATTGTGAATAACTAGGGAAAATAGACAAATGCTAACAAACATTTTCAGATTAGTTGCACAGTGAATGTGATTGATTATTGCAAACACAAGACCTTTCAGATCAATAAGTTGCGAGAAAAATAAGTAGGCCAGAGTAAAATGATTGGGGAAGAACTTATTGAAGAAAATTTTAAATCACAATGTTTGAATAAGAAGATCAAGCCATCATGAGATCCATAATAACGAACTTATGTTCCAATGGATGACTGAGATCAGAGATAACATGAAAATTGGATCATATGGATACAGGTGATGACAAGGACAACATAATGCAAACAAAGAACTCACGCGCATGATTTAATAGCCATGAAAAAGACAAAAAAGAAGCCCAATAAAATAATGTGGAAGCCCAAAAGAGAAAGAGGAAATCCAAAAATATTTATAAAGGCCTTGGATTAAAATCCCCAGCGAACCCAGCCGAAATTATAAATCATGAAATATTAAAGCTTTATAGCCCATATTTTGAAATGTAATTTTTTTTTACTTGAGCTTTCAATTTTTATGTTTAGGCATCACAGATAGCCTCGGGCAACTTAACTTTGTAACCTGCAGCGAAATTAAAATAAAGACAACCACAAAATATAATTTAGATTTCTTTAAGAAAATTGATAAATCTCAATGGGGGTGGAGTTCTTTGAAGTTAGAGATTCCCCTTACTAAAGGGTTTGCTCAAATAATAGCATAAGGTTGGTTCACAAAAGGGTAGTATGCTAGGTAATTTGTACAAAGTATATCTAGTTGAAACTTCACGCTATCAGAAATGATTTGAATATACATATAAAAAAATCATGAGGTCAACTTGAATCTAAATCACCAAATTAAATAAATAAAATCACACTTCTAAATAAGAACGTCCAACCCATTGAGTTCGAAGAAAAATCACAAAAATGCGTCTCTTCAAAGTGTAGTTTCCTTCCTCCTGACTCCTGCTTGCTCAAATGCCAAAATGGTGGAGTGTGGACACAAAGATGGTGGCCCATTGATATGAGGACATCTTGACTTTCAAAATGGCTAGGGAGTGATTGAATGGTTGTTCAAGCTTTTGTACTTAAAGAAGTTGTTGCATGCAAAAGTTGAGGCTAGTTTGGAGACCTGCAAGCAATGGAGCTAGTCAAAATTGAATGTATTTGGAAGTGGTTAAAAATAATCTTCTTTGCTGTTAAGGCCCTTGGGGATTAGTTGAGGTGGTGGAGGGTATGATCTGGAGTTTATAATAGAATGTTAAGGCCATTAGAAAAGACTGTGGTGTGGGAGATCCAAGACTAGTTCATTTGGACAATTTGAGTTAATTTGATTTGGTTCTTTATGGAAATGGGTCTAATGAATACAAATGGAGAGATATTACAAGCGTGTGAAGGGCCATGTAAAATATGACATCATGATATGGAGTATGTGGGCTTATTTGGAGTGGGCTATGATGGTTTAATCAAGCAGAAATCGGTAACATTATCGATACATGTGATAGAGGATTTCGTGTAATTGTAGTAGAGGCTAAGATGGACGTGTGGACTAGTTTAGTGGCTATTTATAGTGTAAGGACATGTGGTGGAATGTAGAGGAGTTATTGGGCAACTACAATGTATTTATCGATGGAGAAGCCGATTGCAATGACTAGGTGAGGAAGATATGTTCTTGCCGTCATCTATGGAGCTTCCAACCACTGGCATGTAAGGTTGAGGCTTAGAAGAGGGTAAGGGGCTAGTAGGACTGCTAGTATTAATAGGTAAATATTCCTTCATGAGTGAGGAAGAGATCTAGAGGGAGGAGGATGAAGATTATAACTTTCACTAAAACGTGACCTCCAAGAGCAGGGAGGGCCACCAGAGCAACAAAGAACCTAATTTTTGCAAGCAACCAAAAAATTAATTTCCTCATTTTTCCATACTCCTATTCATAGCCTAAGCAATTCATTCAAAATTCAAATGATCATGGAGGAAAATCTTATGGGGGTGAAAGTGTGCCAATTAAGAAAGAGGATATAAGCATTTATGACAAAATCCATGCCGCAGTGCATGGCCACTACTTCCACTCGCCTTCTACAAGTATCTATTACATCTCAACATGCTTAAAGCATTTAAAAAAAAAAACTAAAAAAAAACCAAAAAACAAAAAAAAAACAAAAAGACATGTTTAAAAAATTCAAAATATGGGAAAAAATTTGAGCATCCATAAAAAAAAAGTTTGGGCTAGGCCTAGCTTGGGACCTTAACCAAGCTTCGAAAATTTATTTAGGCTTTTGATATAGGAAACACTCGTAGATCTCAAGTATATCCAATCAATCTTCAGAACAACAACGAGAATTCCCCACAAAAATCCACACAAAACAACAAAAATGTAGATAATGTGTATTATTTTTATGAAATAGAACACGAAAATAAGCAAATACAGTTGATCCTCCAACTCGAGAGGAGGATCATTCTCTCCCAAATCTCTAGACACCGCTCAGAGCCCAAAAACCTAAACCTAAGAGATCTCAAACTTTAGCTAAATTCAAGATGCCCATAACCCTAGGAAAACAAATTATTAAAAGCATAAAATCCAAAAGGAAATCCCTAAATAGTTCCTACATCCAAATTTTCACACCTAACATCCCATCAAAAATCCTTCCAAAAAGCTCCGCTAGACCAATGGCTTGAACGGCAATGTACGGGAAGGAGGCGATACTCTTCGCCTGTTCCTCCTGAGGCCGGTCCAATGGACTGGTCCTAACAATAACTCCCCTCACAAGTTATTGAAAAAAAAATAATAAACAACAACATAATTAAAATTTGACTAACTCCATCAAGGAACACCATATCTATAACACCAAAATAAGAAAACACTTCATAGGGCAAATATCAAAAATAGGCCTCATTGAGCATTGGGCCAATGTTGTACCTAAAGTATCATATTTTCTTCAAATTTAATCTCCACAACTAACAAATGGATCCAATATGATCCCTTAGGGACAAAATTGGAATCAATTTATAAAATAATCTATACATGAGGGAAGAAACATAATAACTGAATTATCGCATTATTTATATTTCCCTCCTTATACCAGAACATTTTTTTGTTCATATTCAAATAGAAGATAATATCCATATCTCAAATATGGATTATAACAAAATTACATGATCTAGATTCTATTAGAGTATAATGTCACATAGTACCACATCATTAAATCTAAAGAGAAAGAAATCCTAAAGTTTAACGTACTTAGCTTGTATGAAATCCAGCATACGAACAAAATGAAATATTGAGGTATACAATGTTCATATGAGACACTAGAATTTTATGGGGAACCCTGAAAAGCGAGGAAAAATCCACGGGGCCTTGCTCAGTTTAAATGAATCCACTAGTGTTTGCAGTTGATTACAAATGAGAACCTTCCATAGTCTGGAGTATTGGTCAGAGAGAACGTAATTGGACGGGCAATGAGAGGTCAGAAAGACAACATAGTCAGGTGATGGTGGGTCGAAGGACTATTAGTCGACGCGACGAAGGTCAGAAAGAATCGTAGTCAACGACGACGGTTGGGGAGACCCATAGTATGAGTAATGTTGGTTAAAGAGACGGTTTCGGCGGGCGAAAGGAGGTCGGAAAGACCGTAGTCGGTGACGGTGGTTCAGAAGGACTGTAGTCGGCCAGTCGGCATAGCGACGAAGGTCAAAAGGGTCCTTAATCGGTGATAGTGCTCAGAAGGATCGTAGTTGGCAGCCCACTCAAGGTCGAAAAGATCTTAGTGGGTTAACGATTGGTTAGGGGACCGTAATTGGTGCAACAAAAAAAAAACGACTCACGCAATTTAAGATTGCAATCTAAGATCATCCTTCCCATAAATATAGACAAACACATATATAAATATAACATACTAGAACACAACATCTCACAACTTATATACTAAGAGAAAGAAATATACAGATGGGGTGAATTGAGGATAGAGAAGAAGAGGTAGAAGACCGAGATGAAATAGTAGAGGGGAAGTGGAAAGAGGCTAGCTCGCAAGCTAGAACAAACCCACAGGTTTACAATTCCAAAAAAATATCACCTATCCTACTAAACTGCCACAAACATCCATTTATGGAGAAAAAGGGGAAAAGACAATTAATACATGTAGTTACTACACCTCCCCAAACAACCAATAGGTAAAACCTAGAAAATTGCAGCAAAAGGGACCAAAGGGACGCCTCCAAGGGAAAAAACGAAGCCCCGCATAGTAGGGGGGGGGGGACTGAAGTAACAACACAACAACCAGAAGAGGGAAACCGAAGCACCAAGGGGGAGAAAACCCAAGCATCAAGATAGCAACCACGGCGGCAGCTTGATTGCACAATAAGGCGGGCAGGCGACGGAGGTCGAAAAGATCGTAGTCAGGTGATAGTGCTTGGAAGGATCGTAGTCCATAGGCGATGAAGGTCAGAAAGCCCGTAGTCAGTTGACGGTGGTCGAACACTATGTTTGGGCGACGACAATCAGGGGACCATAGTCTGTAGATGTTGGGTCAAGAAGACCGTAGTCTGTCAGGCGACGGATGTCAGAAGAACGTAATCGGGTAGACAAGCTCAAATGACTGCAGTCGGCACGACAAGATCGGGGAGACCGTAATCTAGAGATATGGTCAAGAGACCGTAGTCGGGCGTGGCGACGGAGGTCGGAAGGACCATAGTCTGGTGACAGGTTGAAAGAATCATAGTTTGCGGTACATAGTCGGAAAGATCATAATCGGGTGAAAGTCGTCGGAAAGATCGTAGTCGGTTAACGGCGATCGGAAGATCGTAGTCTGGAAGAGTTGGGTTTGGAGAGACTGTAGTCAGCAGGCAGCTACGAATGTCAAAAAGAGTGTAGTCAGGTGACGGTCTGGTCATAATGACCGTTGTCGGGTGACGACGGTTGGGAGACCGTAAACAGAATGTTGGTCTAAGAGACGTAGTTGGCGGGAGATGGAGGTCGAAAAGTATGAGTCAGGTGACGGTGACCAGAAGGACGGCATGTCGGCGGATGACGAGGTTAGAAAGACTTTAGTTGGCAGGCAACGGTGATTGGAAGAATCGTAATCGAAAGGACTGTAGTAACGAGCGATGCGGTTGGAAGGACCGTAGTTACAGTGTGACTGGCAGTGGAAGGACAGTAGACGGTGGATGATGGTGGTCAGAGGAAGGTAATCGACGGGTCGACGAAGGTCGGAGTGACTGTAATAAGAGATGCTAGTCAGAAGTAAGTCCAGCAGCGTTCAGCAGCCAGTGGAAGTCCGATGGCAGTAGGGGCGCGGAGCAAGCTTGAGAAGCAAGAGAGATACCTTCATTTTTTATCTCTTCCTCCTTACTTCATGTGATAATGAATGACTATTTATAATTGTTGGTAATGACATGACCAATAAATAGGGAAAAAATCAAGGGCGAGTTCTCTGATGCTCCTCTGATAAACGCGCCAAAATTCTCCTTTTGATGTTCTCACCCAGTATTATAATAATTCCTCCTTTATTGCAAAGGAAAACTATGATGCTATGACCCATTAAAATTGATAATCTCACTCCAAAAACTAAAATCTTCTTGATAGATTATATTTGTTTTGTTTCCTATAGGTATAACTAGCTTATAACACTAGATTTTGAGAGAATTGTCACGCTTCACTATAATAATTTCCTTAGAACTTTAATCAAAATCATCTCCATCTATTCTTTGATTTCTTCCCAAGGAGGTCTTTATTCAATCTCAATCTCACCCCTCTATTTGAATTAAAATTAACATATTCTTCCTCAAAAGATAGTTTTTTTTTTTCTAATTTCAGGAGAAGTCATCCATATATGGTGATTCAAATTTTCATTCTAGGCACAATAAAACCAGTCCAAAGTTAGTTTTTTTTTTTATTTTTTTTAGAAAGGAACGCATTAGTCCCTTGATTCTTTATGAAAGACCAACAATATTAAAAAACCATTTTGGCCCCTCAACTCTTCAAAAGGAACCAAAATAACCAACTAAGGAATCAAATTAATCCCACCATGGGATTATTTTGGTCCTATTTAAGGATGAGGGACCGAAAATGGTCCTTAATTTGGGGATGCTCCTTATAAAGAGTTAAGGTCCATTTTGGTCCTTTTTTCCCTTTTTTTCCTCTTAAAGAGGATATTATATAAAAATTTAAAACACTAATGTTATGCTATCTTCAAGTTTCTTTTTTTTTTTCATTCATCGAAGTAAAATACCATCTCAAGGAGGGGAAAAGAAAAGTTTCATATAGCCTAAGGCAGAATTTCTTTGAATAAACACAACGAGAAAGAAATCAATCAACATTACTGAGGTCGAAATTCTTAGGCTGACATTTTGAATTAAAATGTTGGATTAAACTTGAGCACTGAATCGTGTTGAGAGCATTTCAAACAGCAAAACTGTTGTGTTATGTTTAAGCAGTGCAGTTTATCATGTTCCTCCATTAAATTCAGTATTGCCGACCATAGTATATTATTCCTAGAATTCATTGGACTTATCTTTCTTACTATTTGGAATTATCTAGTTCTCTCTTACTGCCGGCCTAGGGTCCTGAACGCTTATGCCCTAGATTAATAACATCCAAAAAGTTCCAGAACAGACGATCAAACAAAATAGCAGATAAAATATGCAATGCAAGTTATGATGAACAACAATCACAAATAACTTGAATAAGAATGAGATGATTGCATCAACAAGAGATTTACATTTACAAAATATGGGAAAAGCTTCCTTTTTTATGAAGTAACAAGGAAGAACAGGACAACAGAATATAATATTTAAGAGAAGATATAAAGGTTAGATAAGCCCAATCACAATTTTTCTACTTCGGTAGAAAGAACTGAAGAACTCGAAGTTTTTCATCAGAGCCAATAGTCAAGCTACTGCTTAATACAGGGGCCATTTGTTTCACTTGGTCCCCTCGTTTTGCAGGTATGATGATGAATCAGTTTGGTTTTCATGAACAGTCTGGGAGCTACCTGGTATACTGCACTCTATCCTCTCAACTCGGCAAGCTCCAAATGAAGTTGTTGTATAGTTTTGCAGATGGTGACGTTCCATCTACCACAAACTAACATGAGGACACCAAAAAAAAAAACAATTACACAACGAAGAACTGAGAATATGAAATGCCAGAATCTGGAACACCTAATGTTGGCATCCTAACAAGAATAAGTAGCAACCAAAGGGTGCAGGCAGTGATAATAACTAGTTAATGCATACAGTCTTACCTTCTAGCATCTAAAAAACAATAAGAACATTTTTTTTCTGTAAAGATAGACAATCTTGTTGCTCGCAAAACAATCCAATATTGATTGGAACTGTTCATCGGTCACGAAGTTCAGCTTGTAAACCTGTGTGTTATTTGCAAGCATCCTCATCTCCGAACACTGTGACCTCCATGCCTGCACCTCCCTTAACTGCTCACCCCTTGTAAAGGATTGTTTCTTGAAGCAACTCTGTGTCTACAAGAAAATTATTATAAAAAAAAAAGTAGTATTTCCATGTTCTATATGAACCATAAAGAGAGGAAGACATCCAATTCCAAAGAAAAATTGAAACTTATATGATCATTACATTATCATTTTTCAGTTTAATTATTGTATTATAGTAAGTAAAAAAAAAAAATTTGACATGTTTAAGTGGATAGTGATATGCCACATAAACTTCTCTGTGTGATCTACAAACTTTTACATCATTACTAACTGCAACATGCTGATTTCTAAGACAAATTAGTCAAATCCTCAAACTACAAAAGGAAATCAAAGTGTGTTTTATCAAGAACTGTACCAGGTTAATCCGTCACGATTCAGCAAAAAGTTTAACACAAGACACTTCACTAAATTCCTTTTATAGCTAACTAATCTTCAAAAAAGCATGCTCATAACTCTCCCTAATCAGAATCAAACTAAGAGGAACATAAATCTGGGATCAATCTAATATTGCCTCTTCAAATCTTGGACTTGTTTGTTCAACTAGAGGTTTTATTATAGGAAATACTTGAGTTGCGCAAGTAACCTAAGGTAATACTTGAGTTCGCAAGCAACCATCCCAAATTGGAGTTGGAGAGCGAAGAAGGAAAACGCGCAACAATATCTGCTGTTTACGGCAGTTTAATAACACCCCAAACAGGAAAAAACAGCAAGAAATTAGTAGGAATCTGAAGAAAATCAGCCAACCACTTGTATTCCACTAGTAGATGAAAGAAAACAATAACCATACAAAATTCCAATTCAAGAGGAAGAGTAACTATCCAAAATCTCTAGCCAAGACGACTAGAGACTATAGCCTCCAAGAAGACCCCAAAAAATCAGCCCAAATTCAAGAAAAAAACCTAAATCCCTACCTTCCCCTCTTTAACACCAATCCCCATATACAAATTCCCTAAACAGCCCTCTATTTCAATTCCCCCCCCCCCCCACCACCTTCCATTCAAATTTTCCCTCCACAACTTGAATTAAACCCCATCATGAGCCCCAAGTGCTTTTTGACAATTCAACTTGATTTTCTCATAATCTAACTTGTGTTTAATATAGCTAACTTTTTATAGGAAATAAAATTCAGCTCCATAGAATAGTTTTGCAATATCAAGTTTATCGTAGTTTGCTTACTACAAAGCATGAAAGATTCTGAAGAAAAATCCACAATATTATAATACACGACACTGTTCAATATAATACTGATTTCTATTTGGATCTTTACAAGCACACATATGTATTTGTGCGTTGAACTTTAATAAATATGTAAGTTGATCACTTAATTGCAGCAGTCCTCTATTCCATGCTAACCTTTCGCTTTCACACGTGTAAACCCCATTTTTCAATTAGCATATTGCCCTCTAAGAAAAATTTAATCTTATAATTTGGGAAAACACACAATGGAAATTAGGAAAAAAACCAAAGGTAAATCTTCTAAATACACATCACTCTACCAAGTAAAATAGTTTATGCAAATTATAAACAAAACTTCACCGTTTTATATACTAAGAGACACCCCTCAAAAACTAAACACACTCCTTTAGAAAGCACCAACCAATTATGACAAGCTTCAAGATCATTACATAAATACCATAAAAATATGCCCCCAAAATCACCCATAACTTTATCAAAGAAGAAAAAATTCAGCTCCCTTTTTAATAAGGAAAAACAAAAAAGAATTAAATAGAACATATTATATTCGTTAAAAATACCCCCTTATCAAGTCCTTCCTTGAGCAAGCCTGGGCTATTCAAAGGCAGATTAAAAACAAACCCTAATTCTACAAATAGCATCCTGAAAAATACCCGAAGCTTCTCGAACCATATCAAAAGAAGAGAAGATATATCCTAGTTCTTGTAACTTCTTTAACAGAAAAATCAGACCAACAAGTTTTTATGTAAATCAGAAAACTAAAACTTTTCAACAATAAGTTATATTTGTCAAAAACATCGTCAGGGAGTCTCTCTAAGACCAGTCCTTACAAAGCTTAGCTTGAAGGTTAACTAATAGTATCTACAAAAAAATTCCGTACACCCAAAGTCATACTGTACGTCATATTTGAGCATCTAATGCTCACTCACATGGACATTGTTGAGTGCAATGATATTTGCTTTGTGCTGATTGGGTTGAAATGAAAAAGGACCATTATCTCAACTACATAAGTGTTTCCACCATGAAGCGCACGGAGCCCAGGGAGGGCTGCAATAAGTTTGCAAGTTTTCTAAGAAAATCATACCTGTGAATCCTCCAGTTTTGAATAGCATTATCAAACTAAGTCAGAAAAGCAAACATATTTTATGTCCAGGAAAAGAAGTAACATAACTTTGCAGCCAGGACAAGGAACCTACAGAACAGGAAGCCTAAAAACGGGGCATTTATTACAAAGAATGTTCCAATGTTAAAGGTTCAAACAAACCAATCCATAGTTATCCAAAAAAAAAAAACAAACACCATTGTAGAATACAAGTAGTCTACAATGGCATTATAGAAAAATCCCCCAACATCAAGGATTCATGTCAAGATACCAAGCTCCAAATGCAAAAACTATTAATAATAATAAGAATAATATAATAATAAATATAAATCAAAGAAAAATAAAAGAACCAACAAGAGAAAAATTGCCTGTAAAACCTCAAAAAGACTCCAAAAAAGTTTGTGTTTTGGCAAAATGTGTTTGAATGTCAGTGTGTGAAAAGCATTGTGAATCCATGTTTTATAGTTATAAAATACGCATTCTCAAGGTAAAAAAGGAATGCCTAACACCAGTGGATCAGCTAATGTAGGATGCTAATGAATTCAGTATAATGGACCTCAAAGTTCACATTCACAATTCGACAAGATGTGTTCATATTCAACAAAACTAAAAGGACATACCAATTAAAAAGGTCTTAAAGCTCCCACCAATTACAGAGTGTCTAAGATAGGGGTGAATTGATATATACAATCTTATGCCTGCAATTACACAGAGGTTTGTTCATGACTCAAACTAATGACTCCTGGTCCAATAGAGGCAACCAAACCTATGAAATTTAAGATATAATTCCAATAGAAAAAACCCTAAGCTTATGAAAAACTTAAAAAATAAAAATATAGATGGTGCTAGAAAACAGCTATCATAATGGAAGGAATCGCCGTAAAACTAACACACTCAAGAATTCAGAATGAAAATAAATGAGCACACCTTGTTTATATACACCAAGGGCTTAGAAACTAGAAACCTTAATAGCCGAACAAAACTACAAACCTGTTCTTTCTAAGGCAAGAAATTGATTCTCTTTATCTTGAATATGCTCCTGAAATCAAGAATTTTTTAAGAAGCTGGGCTCTTTCAGATCTGAGTTGTCACGTTCTCTTCTGCAGCACAAAAACATGAAGGGTTTAGAATTTATTATAAAAGTTTTTATAGAACACAAGAAGCACTACCGTGACTCCAACACTGGGCATCAAAGCTAGACATCTCTTCTAAGCTATACAGACCCATACACTAAAGATTAACAAATTTGTGAAGTATATTGATGAAGAGAAGCAAAAAAATATTAAATAACAGAATTACCAGGTGTGTCGCACACCCTGCATGAATATGCACCTACTTCTATAACAACGAGCCTATAATCATAGAATGCATTTTTATGTATAAATATCACACTATTTACATGGATGTGTACATACATGCACAGCAGCCCGCAGTGTCTGATGTTGTGTGATTATGACGCCCGTGCACAAGTCAATTCACCATTTCAGGAAAATATAAAAAATGACTGGCTTCAGCATATGTGCAACGTACTATCATGAAAGGTGTAAAAAAGGAAGATATAAGTGTGGCTGTCCCGGAGCATAATCTAGCACCACCATATGCAATAGAAGTAGAACTTCATGACTGACAGAAGTCACAGAATGATAAAAGTTAAAATATTGTCGTTTGTTACTTCCCATAAGTGACAATTGAGGCCATAGAATGTGTTTTTTTTATGGATGAAAGTACACTGATAGCTTGGCATAAAATTATATCGCAAATATAGTCCTAGGAAGATGAGAATGTAGTTTCTCCGACACATGGATCTTCCCCATTAAAAGCAGCTACTTCCTCTATTACAATCAAGAACGTTTCAATGTTAGAAAAAACAATGTTAAGTAATTATATATTTAAACATATGAATATGAATCACTATCAAACAAATAATGCTTAGTAACGAAGATGGAAAGACAGAGCACAGTAGCAACAGTTTAATCTACCAGAAATACCATAACCAAGTAAAACAATGGCTCGTATGGAGAACTGAAAAATAATATAATAATAGACAATATAAAGACAGTCAAAAATGTCAAATTAGTTGAGCATAATAAATAGTAGATAAAAAAAATCTTCACAAAAAAGAGATACTAACCACTTAAATGGAGAATCATTGTTGCAAAGAGATCTCCACCGGAGCCTCCCACCCTCTAACCCAACATAACGAGTAATACACACTTGGATAGGCAAAAACAAAGCTAATACGACTATAAGTTGTACAAAAAATAATTATGCAAATATGGTAGAAATTAGATTCTCAATGAAGATGAAGATTGGCAAAACCCAAAAAGGAGATAAAACATCATAAGTGACTTCGATGATATTAGAATGATAAATAGTCAAAATGAAAAAAAGAGCAGGGAAAATCTATATGGGTTTCAAATACTCAAAAACTGTCGAGATCATTTAAACAACTCACAATAGAAAGTTGGCATTATTCAATATAACATCTATTGAATATTGATATGCAAAATAAAAAATAAATGGTTAAGTCATTTTAATTATACCAAAACAAAAAAAAGGGAATAATGTGCATGCCTGAATGTCGCCAACTCTTTATTTTGTTCCCTGAAAGATCCTCTTTAGCCCACACCTGAAAGAGAAAAGTAAGAACAGGTGATGCATTTTCAACATTGTCAGCAGAGGAAGAACTACATGCAATATACAAAAAACAAACAAACAAACAAACCGCTTCATTGTCTATCTTAACCTGCACGGACACTATCTCTATACGTTGCTTCCCGTCGTTTCCCAAGTATCAATGCTAATTGCCAATGCATTCTTGTTCTCTTTCTTGTAATGCTCCTGCCCATTGGTAAAGCGAATACATGCTTTGCTATCATATAAAAATATTAAAATAATTATTATCAATTTTAATTAACTCAACAAGATATATGATTAATTTTAAATATATTATAATAACACTACCATAAATTTAGGCTAGAAATGGAGCTTATTTATTTATTTACTCTCGATACCATTTTAACTAATTTTACGATATGGTAAAATACATCATAAGAACAATGAACCACATGGCAATTGATTCCCGAAAGAAAATCAAATCATTAACAATTCCAAGCAATTGTGAATAAACAAAACACCATTTTCCGACTAGCAAACAATCTACAATAACACAATCATTGAACACAAAAATGATGAGAGTGTGGAAAAATTGGCTTTGGGTCAGCTAAATTATAGGCAAGATTTCGAGCCCAATATTGTACAAATATGCGACATAAATGAATAAATCGTAATTGATATTAACTTTCCTCCCTTATGACAGCTTATCATATTCAGGTTTCGTACTTCCAAATATGCGACGCCCACCCAATTGAACAGAGTTAAGAAACCATATAGCCCCTGCAGCACGATAGGTAGGAAATAATTAGGCATGCATGGCGGCAGATTTACTGTGAGAAACCGAAAACACTTAAAATTTAATTGATATTGAATATTATGAACAGACAAGGAATGATAGTATTATTATTGCTTAGACAAGAAATCTAATAACAAAAAATATGCACTTCCCTATGAATCCTGATACTACAACAAAAATCAACTTCATTGACACGAATTTTGATACATTTAAATTAAAGACTTATAAGATTAACTTTAGGATGATCCAAATTTTAATTTCAGAAAAGTTATAATCAAACTAAATGACTACAACAATAGAATTAAGCCTTTGTCCTAGTATGTTAGGTCGACTACATGAATTCTTTTTCTACATTGTCATGTTAAGAGTCAAATTGTCATGTTAAGAGTAAAATTCTTATTTAATTGTAATAAAAAAGGTCATTTCTAATATTTTCTAACCAAGCTTTTTTAGGTATACTTCTATTTTCTTAACATAAGTCAAATCTAATACATCTACTCTTTTATTGGGTCATCGGAAGGTCGCCGTTTTACGTGCCAAACCATCTAAGGCGGCTCTCTAATCTTATCTTCCGTTGGAGCTACTCATACATTTTCACGTATATGCTCGTTTAGTATCATGTCTCTAAGAGTAAAGCCACTCATCAACTTGATTATACTTATCTCTGCAACACTTAAACATAATATTATTTTTCTCTTTTAATGGCCAACATTCTGCACCATAAAGCATTGCAAGTCTCACCACCATCTTATAGAATTTTCCCTAAGTTTGAGAGAGACTTTTCTATCACACAACAAACCTGATGCATTACTCCACTTCAACCATCCAACTTGAATTCTACTAATAATATCCCCATCTATTTCACCATCACTCTAAACAATAGACCTAAGATATCTAAAATGTGTACTCTTATTAATGAATTGATCGCCCAAAGTCACAGTCCCCATACTAGATCTATTACTACTGAAATTACAATCCATATATTCAATTTTATATCTACCCAAACAAAAACCTTTAGACTCTAAGGTTAAACTTCATAATTCAAGTTTACCTTCAACTCCTCCTCTAGTCTAATCAACAAGAAAAATATCATCAACAAAAAGCATACATCAGGGTACAACCTCTTGCAAATGTCTTGTGAGAACATCCATGACTAAAGCAAAAAGATATAAGCTTAAGGCTACTCCTTGATGTAATCCAACTGAAATAGGAAAATACTTGGAACAACCTTGTGTTTGAATACAATAACTCCTGCATACATATCCTTAATAACTTGAATATAAATATTACTAACCCCTTTCTTTTCTAGAACTCTCCATAGCACTTCTCTTGAAACTTCATCATATACTTTCTCTAAATCAATAAATATCACATGTAGATCCTCCGTATTCTCTCTATACTTCTCCATCAAACCTCTCAATAAATATATAGCTTCTATAGTAGATTCCTACTCAGCATGAATCCAAATTGATTTTGAGAAACATTAGCATCACATCGTATCCTATGGTCCATAACTCTCTCCCATAATTTTAAAGTATGACACATTATCTTAAGGCCTCTATAATTAGCACAATCTTGTGCATCACCTTTCTTCTTAAAAATAATAATCAACAAACTCACTCTTCACTCATCTTACATCTTTTTAGTCTTCAAAAAAAATATTAAAAAGTTCAGAAAGTCAAGAAATTCCTTCATCTCCTAAGCATTTTCACACCTCTATTGGAATATCATCAGGTCCAACAACTTTTCCACACTTCATTTTCTTTAAAGTCACTCTAACTTTGATGTTACTAATACGCCAATAAAAATATAAATTTTTATTTTCATTTAGGATGTTAGATCACTAAAGTCAATCGTATTCTTACAATCTTCATTGAAAAGTTTAGTAAAATATCTCATCCACCTTTATTAAATATCCAATTTTAATAAAAAAACACTTTTTGATCTTCATCCTAATGCACTTCACTTGAACTAAATCCTTACTATTTCTATCTCTTTGTTTGACTAACTTTATATATATATTTCGGCCTCCTTAATATCTAATATATTATATAAATTATTAAAAGCTAAAATCTTTGCATCGCATATTATTTTCTTACACTCCTTATGAGCCTTTTGTATCTTTCTTAATTATAAGCATTTTTTACATCTAAAAACAATTTTTATAATAAAGCTTCTTGTTTTCTATCTTTTCTTGTACAATTTGATTCCACCACCAACTATTTTTACTATAAAAGCTTTTCTTTATGATGCTCTCCAAGTATATCCTTTGCAACATTCTTAATATTACTGACTAATTTTTTCCACATAACATTAACACCTCATGCACAAACAAAATCTTAAAATCTAGAAACATACTATCAAAAATATTTTTGTTAATATTTTTTAAATGCTCTATCTAATCCTAGAATAACGTTTTACTTTATTTTTATATTATGTCTCTTTATCTAAGTCCAAAAATAATAAGAAATGTTAGATAAATAAACTTTCATTTAGAATAATTTTACAATCATTACAATCTAAACAATATATTTTTTCCCATAAGAAAAAAATCAATTTGAGTTTTAACTATATCCATTCTTATAAGTAATTAGAAACTTATCTCTTTTCTTAAATAAGATATTAACAATTATAAAATCATAAGCTATAGCAAAATCTAATATTATATTATCATCTCTTTAGTCGTTACAAACCTATAACCACTATGAATGCTTTTAAAATCACATATCTCTCTACCAACATTTCCATTTAAATCTCCTCCAATAAAAACTCTTTGTTCAATAATATCTTTTGCATTAATTCTTCTAAATCATTTCTAAATTTTAATTTTGAACACATACATAAACCTACTTGAGGAGCATAAATACTTATAATATTAATAATCTTAGTATTAACAACAATATTTTAAAAATATAATTCTATCTCAAATTTTATTAATTTTTATAACATTATCATTCAAACTCTTACCTATAATAACACATATACCATTTTTAGTACGACTCATACTAGAATACCATAGTTTAAATCCTAAATTATCAATTTCCTTGGCATTCTTCTCCAACCCATTTAATTTCCTGAATGCATAGAATATTAATCTTCATATGAATCATAATATCTATTAATTTCATTAATTTGCCTGTAAGAGAACCTATATTCAAAGTTTTCATTCTAATTTTAATTTCACAGACTAGCTTCTTTGCCCACATTCATTCATGATGTGGGAACTCTTGCATATTTAACACTGCAAATGGGCGTTAGTACAGCGGTCATTGCACATTTATCACTATATTTAGGTCATACAACGCGTCGCTTCTAGAGAACGTCTTAGCATTAATACAATAAATTAAAGAATTCATATTATAATTATTTGGCAAGTTTTATACATGCCATCAATTACCTAATGCAACTCTCAACTTTTCTCATCCAAGACTTGGGACCTGACAACAACAGTGTTTACTCAACGAGACAAATCCATCGATATCAAAAGTGATGCAATTTGACTTTAAATAAGCACAAATCAAGAACTTATAGTATAAATGGTAAGTTTGGGACATTATTTGGAAGGACAAAAAGATCTCCAAATATTACATACTTATAGTAAAATGGATCGTCTCAACAAGAGGAATCTCAAGAGTGTAAGATTGCCTAATTTCAACATTATTAAGGCTCTTAAATTTTGAATAAATGATCTATAAATAAAGAAATCAAGACATGCCATTTGATAGAGGCATCAGAATTTTGATTATATTTACAGGAACATCACCCTTAAAAATATATAGATAGACTTTTAAACTTCACATGAAATGGGGCTAAGACCTTAGCTTGAAATTTAAGGGTGCTTCGAGGATTTAAGAAACTCGACTCCACCTGAGCACCACTGTCTAACTGTTGCCATCCAACCTCATTGTTGGAGCATCACTGTCTACCCATTGCTATCTGACAGTTGCCATTGGACCACTGCCTGATTGCCGTCATCGTTGGTCCTCCAACCACCATCATTCAATTACAGACCTCCAATCATCCAACTTAGTCTCCTGGCTATCTTCGCCCGATTACAGTCCTCCTAGCACAATCGCTCAACTACCATCATCGCTCGACAACAGTCCTTTGAGTGTTGTCGTTCGACTATGATCCTAAGCTTACTGTCTCCTGAATATGGTACTTCAACCATCACTCTCTACCTATTATCCTTCGACAACACTGACATATGCTAACTTTATTACCAACAACGTCAGCATATACCATCATCTATAAAGTTGATGCACACCATCGACACCAACTCTGACTTCCAATATCAACACCAAAATTTATGCTATATTTTTTAGTCTCTAGTTTCCTCTTCTCAAAAGAAAACAACAGAAAAAATATCAAACAATCTATTGAAGATAGCTCATATCCCATAGGGCACTTCCAACCTCTATAAAAAACCTATTATATATAGTTTATTATGTCTACTATATTGTATCAATCTCTTTCCATATCATAGGAATGAGCAATTTGTAATTAATGACAAACATCGGTAAAATAATTTCAATAAGGTTATGCCCCATAGTTTCTCTTTTTTCGAGTTTTTTACATAAGAACTCTAGTATCTCTTATAACTTCTCTTTTATTTGTATGTGTTGGATCTTCATATAAAGCCAAAATGTTGATCACTCTCTACCACCACGAATCCTCTAACACAACAACTTGGCTTAGTCTATGACTATGAGAAGTGATTCTTAGCTAGGGGGCAACCCTTTCTATAACCTCAAAATGTCGTTCATGCCAACATTATGGGCATGGATATAATAGCGCAACCCCTTTGTCATATCCATTAAATAACATGCACAAGAAAAGCGAAAAGCCACATGTCATCATTGTAGCAATTTAACTTTCACATGCATTATAAGTTGTTAGACAGCCATGAAGTCATCAAAGAGACTTCTCATACGAGCAATCTAAATTTTCAAATGGAAAAGAGTTTCTACACCTTGACTTTATGCTAAAATCTTTACTATGGTAAACCATGAATTCCAAGAAGAGAAAAAGAAAAGAAAAATACGACCACTGCTGGATTATAGATGCCAAAATCTCCTATTTGATCTTGAGAATATAAAAGGCAGACTTGAAAGACTTCTATTCAAAGATTGACCTTTTATTTTACAGTGGGCTGTAACAAGGACAAAATAAAAACAAACAACACAACAGTCTAAAATTTATTTGGGTCACATCAATTTTAAATGAGGTTAAATATAGTGCAAAGATAACACGTTCTATCATGATTCATATCATGCTAGGTCCTATTCGCATCTTTGGGCTTATTAAATGAGATCTGCCTAAAAAAGTTGTCACCATTAATGCAATATAAAGTGCAAACTACAGGAATAGAACTTACATGAGATGTGTTTACTATCTTCGTGAGATCACCCTGACTCCAGTAGCCCTGGAAAAACGGGGCAATAAGCACTGGTGGGAAGGTATGGTCAAGAGATAGGCAGATAATTTACAGAAAAGAGATGAACCAAGCTTGCTAACCTATGAAAATAGCTACCTTTCTGGTTTCTTTCCTCCAAAAGTAATCCTTCCGTTTGTTGATGCATCGTTCGAACCATTTCCAGTAAGATGGCTTAGAGTTAACTGATCAGAGGGCGTATTAGATGTCAAACCACCTTTTTCACCAGAATTCTTTCTGCTAGAGAGAGCTATGTCTGCCAACCCTTGAACAACATTAATGCTTACGCCGTTTTGTTGTTGAACATGTGTTTTTGGAACCTGAGAGTACTTATCAGATAAATTCCCAGTGTTGTTCATAGCAACATCTTTTAAGAATGAAGCCGAACTAACAGGTTTAGAATCAACTGAGAGAGATTTTTTATTGCGACTGCTCTGAGAAATTGGAGTGACAGCAACCGAAGGAAGTAGTGAAGAATTAGGAGCCGATGATGCAGCAGCAGCCGCAACTTTTGCCACAGCTGCAGTAGCTGAAATAATTTCTTGAGCTCCTTCACAGAGATGAATATAGTCTTCTTCAATGACAAACAACTGAAAGCAAATGCCTGGAATTATCCTAACAGCAAAAATAACAGATAATAGTTCAAGAAGTTCAAAAGAGGATATGGACACCTACTTCAGGATGACGACCAACAAAATCATGAAGCTTTCCATAATGTTTCTTGTAATCATGCCAGTGAAGAGGTGCAAGCATTTTTCCAAGCCTATTTGGCAACTATAAGCAACAGAGTAATAAGCAGAAACAATTTATGATAAAGTTGGTAAAATCAAACAGTAGTTCATTAAGTTCTCAAAATAATAATAATTCTTACAGTGGTGCTAATTCTAATTCGACCATCAGAACCAGCTGGAATTGCCCGAACAATGCAAGCCAAAAGTGCTCGTTCATCCATAAGAACAGGCTCCTTTGCCGTATTGGTGGGCATTGAGCTTAACGCTCCCCTAACACGAACAGGAGGTGCAGGAAATACCAAGTTATCCTCAATGCATTCTACAGCACTGCAGGTACCAACGGCGTGACTTAGAGCAGCACTTACAGCCACATTAGAAGCTGACCACTCTTGACCCAAGTCCAAAACTTGCTGATGTGGTCCATTAATTTCTGAGTCTGCATTTTGATCTGGGACCTATAAATTATATAAAAAAATCGTAAGCACTTCTCAGCAAAAGTGAGAGCTATTTTAAAATTGTAAAAAGTCAAATCCTATTAAAGGTAATATGATATAATGAGCTTTAAGGCAATAAATTAATGAAAATGACATAGTTACTCAAACCTTCTGTTCATTCTTCGGCTCAATTGGTTCGACTAATGGAGCATTAAGTTTAGAATTCATGTTTGGATTCGCCTGCCTTTCTTTAGAAATTTGATTAGTTATATCATTAGATTCAGGGACCTGATATGAAGTTTTAAAAGGCTTAAATCTTAAGGAGGGTTTAGGATTGATAATCAACAGAACAGGAAAGAAACAAAAGCATCATTCTAACCTTCTTTTGTTCATTTGACACAAATGTTTCAGAAGCAGACCTTTGTTGTTGGTTCATGGGAGAGCTAAGATATTCTGGATGAACTAAATTCAGTGAAGCAGAACGTTCATGGCTATATTGAGAATGAGATTCAAGTAGATTATGCTCCAACTGGGACAGATGGTATTTGTCTTTATTAGGATCCTGAGAAACTTCTTGTATTACCTGCAAAAGAATCAAAGGTGGCATTTGAGATGCCAAACCAAACTTAACCGCTAGTCTGAAAATTAAAAAAGATTCGAAATTTGAAAGAATGATTACCAGCTGCTCCTGCCAATGTTGGGCTGGCATTACAGACATTGATTGAAGATGGCCTACATGAGATTGAGGAATGATAGAATCTGCAGATGATATGGATTCTGGAACACCTTGTTGATGAATGACAAATGGATGCAAAGTGGCCATCTGGCCAACAGGAGCGAAGGCACCCATCCCAAGTACGGGAGGAAGAACAGAGACTAGTTCAGTCTGGAGAAAGACATTTTTTAAAATCAGAGTTCCAACCTTAAGATTGTATCAAATGTAAATTCTACAATTCATCAAAAGGAAAGAAAATAGACAGCATGAAGATTTTACCCTGTTCAAAAAAAAGCATATATCAAAAACTGCAAAAAATAAACACAAATTACTCCATTCGAGCTCCAATCAAATGCCACAAATATTATCAGCTAAGCAATATAGATTAATATGAGGAACATATTTATATGAAAGTTTGCTTGTATGGTCTCGAAGACTTGAACAAGTTGTATTTCAGGCACCATACACAGGAGATAATAACGAAAGAAGCTTACATCAAGCAAGTACTTATCACATTAAAAGCCAACCAGTGAGTACAAAACAATTACTTTGTATTTTGTAAATAGACTTCAAGATTTATAGAGAAAGCATGCATGAAAGGTCATTCATGCCATGAATGTGATTGTGATATAACAAGGGAAAATAGACAAAATGCTAACAAACATTTTCAGATTAGTTGCACAGTGAATGTGATTGTTGCAAACACAAGACCTTTCAGATCAAATAAGTTGCGAGAAAAATAAGTAGGCCAGAGTAAATGATTGGGGAAGAACTTATTGAAAGAAAATTTTAAATCACAATGTTGAATAAGAAGATCAAGCCATCATGAATCCATAAATAACGACTTATTGTCAATTGGATGACTGAAGATCTGAGATAACATGAAAATTGGATCATTGGATTACAGGTTGATGACAAGGACAACATAATGCAAACAAAGAACTCACGCGCATGATTTAGATAGCCATGAAGAAGACAAAAAAGAAGCCCAATAAAATAATGTGGAAGCCCAAAAGAGAACGGAGGAATCCAAAAAATATTTATGAAGGCCTTGGATAAAATCCCCAGCCAACCCAAGCCGAAATTATAATCATGAAAGATATTAAACTTTTAGCCCATATTTTTGAAATGTAATTTTTTTTTACTTGAGCCTTTCTATTTTTGTTTAGGCAGCAAGATAGCCTCGGGCAACTTAACTTGTGTAACCTGCAGCAAATTAAAATAAAGCAACCACAAAATATAATTTAGTTTCTTAAAATATTGATGAAATTCAATGGGGGGTGGAGTTCTTTGAAGGTGGAGGATTCCCTTACTAAAGGTTTTGCTCAAATAATAAGCATAAAGGTTGGTTCACAAAAGGGTAGTAGGCTAGGTAATTTGTACAAAGTTAATCTAGTTGAAACTTCACGCTATCAGTAATGATTTGAATATAACATATAAAAAAATCATGAGGTCAACTTGAATCTAAATCACCAAATTAAATAAATAAAATCAACTTTCTAAATAAGAGTCGCACCCATTGTTCGAAGAAAATCAACCAAAAATGCGTCTCTTCAAAGTGGTAGTTTCCTTCCTCCTGACTCCTTGCTTGGCTCTAATGCCAAAATGGTGGAGTGTGGACACCAAAGGATGGTGGCCCATTGATATGAGGAACTTCTTGACTTTCAAAATGTTGCTAGGGAGGTGATTGAATGGTTGTTCAAGCTTTGTACTTGAAAGAAGTGTTGCATGCAAAAGTTGAGGCTAGTTTGGAGACCTTGCAAGCAATGGAGCTAGTCAAAATTGAATGTATTTGGAAGTGGGTTAAAAAATATCTTCTTTGCTGTTTAAGGCCCTTGGGGATTAGTTGAGGTGGTGGAGGGTTGATCTGGAGTTTATAATAGAATGTTAAGGCCATTAGAAAGATGTGGTGGTGGGAGATCCAAGACTAGTTCAATTTGGACAAATTTGAGTTAATTTGATTTGGTTCTTTAGGAAATGGGTCTAATGAATACTAAATGGAGGATATTACAAGCGTGTGAAGGGCCAGTGTAAGATATGACATCATGATATGGAGTATGTGGGCTTATTTGGAGTGGGCTATGATGGGTTAATCAAGCAGAAATCGGTAACTAGTCTGAATACATGTGATAAAGGATTTCGTGTAATTGTAGTAGAGGCTAAGATGGACGTGTAGGGACTAGTTTAGTGGCTATTTATAGTGTAAGGAATGTGGTGGAATGTAGAGGAGTTATTGGGCAACTACAAATGTAGTTTATCGATGGAGAAGCCGGATTTGCAATGACTAGGTGAAGGAAGAGTAGTTCTTGCCGTCATCTATGGGGAGGCTTCCAAGCCACTTGCATGTAAGGTTGAGGCTTAGAAGAGGGGTAAGGGGCTAGTAGGACAGCTAGAATTATAGAGAAAAATATTCCTTCATGAGTGATGGAAGAGATCTAGAGGGAGGAGGATGAAGATTATAACTTTCACTAAGACGTGACGCTCCAAGAGAGGGAGGGCCACCAAGCACAAAGAACTCTAAATTTTGCAAGCAACCAAAAATTAATTTCTCATTTTTTCATACTCCTATTCATAGCCTAATGCAATTCATTCAAAATTCAAATGATCATGGAGGGAAAATCTTATGGGGGTGAAAGTGACCAATTAAGAAAGAGGATATAAAGCATTTATGACAAAATCCATGCCAGCAGTGCATGGCCACTACTTCCACTCGCCTTCTACAAGTATCTTTACATCTCACACATGCTTATAGCATTTAAAAAAAAAACTAAAAAAAAAACCAAAAAAACAAAAAAAAAACAAAAAAAACAAAAAAAGACATTTTAAAAAATTCAAAATATGGGAAAAAATTTGAGCATCCATAATGATAAAAGTTTGGGCTAGGGCCTAGCTTGGGACCTTAACCAAGGCCTTCGAAAATTTATTTAGGCTTTTGATAGGAAACACTCGTAGATCTCAAGTATTTCCAATCAATCTTCAGAAAACAACGAGAATTCTCCACAAAAATCACACAAAACAACAAAAATTGTAGATAATTTGTATTATTTTATGAAATAGAAACGAAAAATAGCAAGATACAGTTGATCCTCAACTCGAGAGGAGGATCATTCTCTCCCAAATCTCTAGACACCGCTAGAGCCCAAAAACCTAAACCTAAGAGATCTCAAACTTTAGCTAAATTCAAGATGCCCTAACCCTAGGAAAACAAATTATTAAAAGCATAAAATCCAAAAGGAAATCCCTAAATAGTTCCTACATCCAAATTTCACTCCTAACTCCCTCAAAAATCCTTTCCAAAAAGCTCCGCTAGACCAAGTGGCTTGAACGGCATGTACGGGAAGAGGCGAAACTCTTCCGCCTGTTCCTCCTGAGCCGGTCCAATGGACTGGTCTAACAATACTCCCCTCCCAAGTTATTGAAAAAATAATAATAACAACAACAATAATTAAAATTTGACTAACTCCATCAAGGAACAACCTTATCTATAACTCCAAATATAGAAACAACTTCATAGGGCAAAACTACAAAAATAGGCCCTCATTGATTCATGTGGCCAATGTAGTCCTAAAGTATCATATTTTCTTCAAATTTAATCTCACAACTATACAAAATGGATCCAACATGATCCCTTAGGGACTAAATTGGAATCAATTTTATATAATAATCTATACATGAGGGAAGAAAGCATAATAGACTGATTGATCTCATATTTATTCCCTCCTTATACCAGAACATTTTTTTTGTCATATTCAATAGAAGATAGTATCCATATCTCAAATTATGGATTATACAAAATTACATGATCTAGATCTATTAGTATAATGTCACATAGTACCACATCATTAAAATCTAAAGAGAAAGAAAACCTAAAGTTTAACGTCTTAGCTTTGTACGAAATCCAGCATACAAACAAATGAAATATTGAGGTATACAATGTTCATATGAGACACTAGAATTTTTATGGGGAAACCACTGAAAAGCGAGGAAAAATCACGGGGCCTTGCTCAGTTTAAATGAATCCACTAGTGTTTGCAGTTGATTACAAATGAGAACCTTCCATAGTCTGAAGATGTTGGTCAGAGAGAACGTAATTGACGGGCAATGGAGGTCAGAAAGACCATAGTCAGGTGATGGTGGTCGGAAGGACTATAGTCGACGGACGACGAAGGTCAGAAAGATCGTAGTCAAACGACGACGGTTGGAGAGACCATAGTATGGAGATGTTGGTTAAAGAGACGGTATTCGGCGGGCGAAAGAGGTCGGAAAGACCGTAGTCGAGTGACGGTGGTCAGAAGGACTGTAGTCGCCAGTCGGCATGCGACGAAGGTCAAAAGGACCTTAATCGGTGATAGTGCTCAGAAGGATCGTAGTTGGCGAGCGACGAAGGTCGAAAAGATCTTAGTGGGTAACGGTGGTTAGAGGGACCGTAATTGGTGCAACAAAAAAAAAAACACTCACGCAATTTAAGATTGCAAACTAAGAGTCATCCTTACCATAAATATAGACAAACACATATATAATATAACAATACTAGAACACAACATCTTACAACTTATATACTAAGAGAAGAAATATACATATGGGGTGAGAATTGAGGATAGAGAAGAAGAGGTAGAAGACCGAGATGAAATAGTAGAGGGGAAGGTGAAAGGAGGCTAGCTCGCAAGCTAGAACAAACCCCCAGGTTTACATTCCAAAAATTATCACATATCCTACCTAAAACTGCCACAAAACAGTTCCATTTATAGGAGAAAAAAGGGGAAAAGACAATTAATACATGTAGTTACTACACCTCCCAAACAACCAATAGGAAAACCTAGAAAATTGCAGCAAAAAGGGACCAAAGGGACAGCCTCCAAGGGGAAAAAACGAAGCATCCACATAGTATGGGGGGGAACTGAAGCAACAACACAACTAGCAAGAAGAGGGAAACCGAAGCACCAAGGGGGGAAAACCGAAGCATCAAGATAGCAACCACGGGGCAGCTTGATTGCATCAATAATCGGCAGGCGACGGAGGTCGAAAAGATCGTAGTCGGGTGATAGTGCTTGGAAGGATCGTAGTCCATGGGCGATGAAGGTCAGAAAGACCGTAGTCAGTTGACGGTGGTCGGAAACACTATGGTTGGGCGACGACAATCAAGGAGACCATAGTCTGTAGATGTTGGTCAGAGAGACCGTAGTCTGCAGGCGACGGATGTCAGAAAGAACGTAATCGGGTGACAATGCTCAAAATGACTGCAGTCGGGCAACGACAGTCGGGGAGACCGTAATCTAGAGATATTGGTCGAAGAGACCGTAGTCGGCGGGCGACGGAGGTCGAAAGGACCATAGTCTGGTGACAGTGGTTGAAAGAACCATAGTTTGCGGGCTACAGAGGTCGGAAAGATCATAGTCGGGTGAAAGTCGTCGGAAAGATCATAGTCGGGTAACGGCGATCAGGAAGATCGTAGTCTGGAGATGTTGGTTGGAGAGACTGTAGTCAGCAGGCAACGAATGTCAAAAAGACTGTAGTCAGGTGACGGTGGTCATAATGACCGTTGTCGGGTGACGACGGTTGGGGAGACCGTAAACTAGAGATGTTGGTCTGAGAGACCGTAGTTGGCGGGAGATGGAGGTCGAAAAGATTGTAGTCGGGTGACTGTGGTCAGAAGGACCATAGTCGGCGGACGACGGAGGTTAGAAAGACTGTAGTTGGCAGGCAACGGTGATTGGAAGAATCGTAATCGAAAGGACTGTAGTAGACGAGCGATGGCGGTTGGAAGGACCGTAGTTGACAGGTGATGGCAGTTGGAAGGACAGTAGACGGTGGATGATGGTGGTCAGAGGGAAGGTAATCGACGGGCGACGGAGGTCGGAGTGGACTGTAATCAGAGATGCTAGTCAGAAGGAAGTCCAGCAGCGGTCAGCAGCCAGGTGGAAGTCCGATGGCAGTAGGTGCGGCGGAGCAAGCTTGAGAAAGCAAGAGAGATCCTTCATTTTTTATCTCTTCCTCCTTACCTTCATGTGAATAATGAATGACTATTTATAATTTGTTGGTAATGACATGACCAATAAATAGGGAAAAAATCAAGGGCGAGTTCTCTGATGCCTCCTCTGATAAACGCGCCAAAATCTCCTTTTGATGTGCTCATCACATGTATTATAATAATTCTCCTTTATTGCAAAGGATACAATTGATGCTATGACCTCATTAAAATTTTGATAATCTCACTCCCAAACTAAAATCTTCTTGATAGATTATATTTGTTTTGTTTCTCTATAGGTATAACTAGCTATAACACTAGATTTTGAGAATATTTGCTCATGCTTCACTGATAGTAATTTCCTTAGAATCTTTAATCAAAATATCATCTCCAATCTATTCTTTGATTTCTTCCCAAGAGGATGTTCTTTATTCAATCTCAATCTCCCTCTATTTGATATTTAAAATTAACTATTTCATCCTCAAAAGATAGTTTTTTTTTTCTAATTTCAAGAGAAGTCATCCATATATGGTGATTCATGATTTTCAATTCTAGGCACAATAAACACCAGTCTCAAAGTTAGTTTTTTTTTTTTTTTTTTAGAAAGGAACGGCATTAGTCCCTTGATTCTTTATGAAAGACCAACAATATTAAAAAACCATTTTGGCCCCTCAACTCTTCAAAGAGGAACCAAAATAATCCAACTAAGGAATCAAATTAATCCCACCATGGGAGTATTTTGGTTCCTATTTAAGGACATGAGGGACCAAAATGGTCCTTTAATTTGGGGATTGCTCCTTTATAAAGAGTTAAGGGTCCATTTTGGTCCTTTTTCCCTTTTTTTCCTCTTAAAGATGATATTATAAAAAATTTTAAAACACTATAGTTATGCTATCTTCAAGTTTCTTTTTTTTTTTCATTCATCGAAAGTAAAATACCATCTTCAAGGAGGGGAAAAGAAAAGTTTCATATAGCCTAAGGCAGAATTTCTTTGAATAAACACAACGAGAAAGAAATCCATCAACATTACTGAGGTCGAAATTCCTTAGGCGGACCATTTTGAATTAATATTGTTGGATTTAAACTTGAGCACTGAATGTGGAAGCATTCAAACAGCAAACTGTTGTGGTTATGGTTTAAGCAGTGGAGTTTATCATGTTCCTCCATTAATTTCAGTATTGCTGACATAGTATATTTTCCTATGAATTCATTGGACTTATCTTTCTTACTATTTTGGAATTATCTAGTTCTCTCTTACTGCCGCCTAGGGTTCCTGAACGCTTATTGCCCTAGATTAATAACATCCAAAAAGTTCCAGAACAGACGATCAAACAAAATAGCAGATAAAATATGCAATGCAAGTTATGTGAACAACAATCACAAATAACTTGAATAAGAATGATGATGATTGCATCAACAAGAAGATTTACATTTACAAAATATGGGAAAAGCTTCCTTTTTTATGAAGTAACAAGGAAGAAAGGGCGTTTTGGAAATCAAGATGACAGAATAATATTTAAGAGAAAGATATAAACGTTAGATAAGTCCAATCACAATTTTTCTTACTTCGGTAGAAGAACTGGAAACTCGAAGTTTTCCATCAGAGCCAAATGTCAAGCTACTGCTTAATACAGGGGCCTCATTTGTTTTCACTTGGTTCCCCTCGTTTTGCAGGTATGATGATGAATCAGTTTGGTTTTCATGAACAGTCTGGGAGCTATCCTGGTATACTGCACTCTTACCTCTCAACTCGGCAAGCTCCAAATGAAGTTGTTGTATAGTTTGCAGATGGTGACGTTCCATCTCCACAAACTAACATGAGGACACCAAAAAAAAAAAACAATTACAACGAAAGAACTGAGAATATGAAAATGCCAGAATCTGGAACAATCTAATGTTGGCATCCTAACAAGAATAAAGTAGCAACCAAAGGGTGCAGGCATAGATGCGTATTATAACTAGTTAATGCATACATTCTTACCTTCCTAGCATCTAAGAAAACAATAAGAACAATTTTTTTTCTGTAAAGATAGACTAACTTGTTGCTGCAAAACAATCCAATATTGATTGAACTGTTCAGTGCGGTCACGAAGTTCAGCTTGTAAAGACCTGTTTGTTGTTATTTGCAAAGCATCCATCTCCTGAACACGTGACATCCATGCCTGCACCTCCCTTAACTGCTCATCCTTGTAAAGGATTGTTTCTTGAGCAACTCTGTGCTGCAAGAAAATTATTATAAAAAAAAAAGTTAGTATTTCCATGTTCTATATGAACCATAAAGAGAGGAAGACATCCAATTCCAAAAAGAAAAATTGAAACTTATATGATCATTACATTATCATTTTCATTTTAATTATTGTATTATAGTAAAGTAAAAAAAAAAAATTTGACATGTTAAGTGGATAGTGATATGCACATATAACTTCTCTTGTGTGATCTACAAACATTTACATCATTCTAACTGCAACATTAGCTGATTTGAAAGCAAATTAGTCAAATCTCAAACTCAAAAAGGAAATCAAAAGTGATGTTTTATCAAGAACTGTACCAGGTTAATCCGTCACGATTCAGCAAAAAGTTTAACACAAGACACTTCACTAAATTCCTTTTATAGCTAACTAATTCTTCAAAAAAGCATGCTCATATCTCTCCCTAATCAGAATCAAACTAAGAGGAACATAAATCTGGGAATCAATCTAATATTGCCTCTTCAAATCCTTGGACTTGTTTGTTCAACTAGTAGGGTTTATGATAGGAAATACTTGAGTTCGCAAGTAACCCTAAGGTAATACTTGAGTTCGCAAGCAACCTATCCCAAATTGGAGAGAAAACAGCAACAATACTGCTGTTTACGGCAGTTTAACAGCCCCAAACAGTGAAAAACAGCAAGAAATTAAGTAGGAATCTGAAGAAAATCAAGCCAACCACTTGTATTCCACTAGTAGATGAAAGAAAACAATAACCATACAAAATTCCAATTCAAGAGGAAGAGAACTATCCAAAATCTCTAGCCAAGAAGACTAGAGACTAAGCCTCCAAGAAGATCCCAAAAAATCAGCCCAAATTCAAGATAAAAACCTAAATCCCCACCTTTCCCCTTCTTTAACACCAATCCCCATACAAATTCCCTAAACAGCCCTTCTATTCAAATTCCCCCCCCCCCCCACCTTCCATTCAAATTTTCCCTCCAACACTTGAATTAAACCCCATCATGAGCCCCAAGGCTTTTTGACAATTAACTTTGATATTTCTCATAATCTAACTTGTGTTTTAATATAGCTAACTTTTATAGGAAATAAATTCAGCTCCATAGAATAGATTGCAATATCAAGTTTATCGTAGTTTGCTTACACAAAGCATGAAAGATTCTGAAGATGAAATCCACAATATTATAATACACGACACTGGTTCAATATAATACTGATTTCTATTTGGATCTTTACAAGCACACATATGTATATTGTGCGTGAACTTTAATAAATATGTAAGTTGAGTCACTTAATTGCAGCAGTCCTCTATTCCATGCTAACCTTCGCTTTCACACGTGTAAACCCTCATTTTCAATTAGCATATTGCCCTCTAAGAAAAATTTATCTTATAAATTTGGGAAAACACAATGGAAATTAGGAAAAAAAATCAAAGGTAAATCTTCTAAATACACAATCACTCTACCAAAGTAAAATAGTTTATGCAAATTTAAACAAAACTTCCCCGTTTATATTACTAAGAGACACCCCCCAAAAACTAAACACACTCCCTTTAGAAAGCACCAACCACTTATGCACAAGCTTCAAGATCAATTACATAATACCATAAAAAAATGCCTCCAAAATCACCCATAACTTTATCAAAGAAGAAAAGATTCCAGCTCCCTTTTTTAATAAGGAAAAACAAAAAGAATTAAATAGAACATATTATATTCGTTAAAAATACCCCCTTATCAAGTCCTCTCCTTGAGCAAGCCTGGGCTATTCAAAGAGCAGATTAAAAATCAAACCCCTAATTCTACAAATAGCATCCTGAAAAATACCCGAAGTTCAGAACCATATCAAAAGAAGGAGAATATCCTAGTTCTTGTAACTTTCTTTAACGAAACAGACCAAAGTTTTTTGTAAACAGAAACTAAAACTTTTCACAAGTTATATTTGTACAAAAAACATCCGTCAGGGAGTTCTCTCTAAGGACCAGCCATTCAAAGAGTTAGCTTGAAGGTTAACTCACTGATTCTATCAAAAAAATTCCCGTATCACCCAAAGTCATACTGTACGTCATATTTGAGCATCTAATGCACTCACAATAGGACATTGTTTGGCAATGATATGTTGCTTTGTGCTGATTGGTATGAAATAAAAGGACCATTATTCTCCACTACATAAGTGTTTCCACCATGAAGCCACGGAGGCCATGGAGGAGGCTGCAATAAGTTGCAAGTTTCTAAGAAAATCATACCTGTGAATCCTCAAGTTTTGAATAGCATTATCAAACTAAGTCTAAGAAGCAAACATATTATGTCCAGGAAAGAAGTAACATAACTTTGCAGCCAGGACAAGGAACCTACAGAAGCAGGAAGCCTAGAATCGGGGCATTTATTAACAAAGATTGTTCCAATGTTAAAGTTCAAACAAACCAATCCATAGTTATCCAAAAAAAAAAAAACAAACAGCCATGTGTAAATACAAGTAGTCTACAATGGCATTTAATAGAAAAATCCCCCAACATCAAGGATTCATGTCAATTACCAAGCTCCAAATGCAAAATATTAATAATAATAATAATAATAATAATAATAATAATAAATTCAAAGAAAAATAAAAGAACCACAAGAGAAAATATTGCCTGTAAAACCTCAAAAAGACTCCCAAAAAGTTGTGTTTTTGGAAATGTGTTTGAATGTCAGTGTGAAAAGCAATTGAAACTCATGTTTTATAGTTATAAAATACGCATTCTCAAGGCTAAAAAAGGAATGCCTAACACCAGTGATCAGCTAATGTAGGATGCTATGAATTCAGTATATGGACCATCAAAGTTCACATTCAAATTCACAAGATGTGTTCAATATTCTAAAAACTAAAAGGACATACCAATTACCAAGGTCTTAAAGCTCCCACCAATACAGAGTGTCTAGAGATAGGGGTGAATTGATATATACAATCTTATGCCTGCATTACACAGAGGTTGTTTTCATGACTCAAACTAATGACCTCCTGGTCGCAATAGAGGCAACCTAACCTATGAAATTTAAGATATAATTCCAATAGAAAAAAACCCTAAGCTTATGAAAAACTTAAAAAAATAAAAATAAGATGGTGCTAGAAACAGCTATCATAATTGGAAGGAATCGCCGTAAAACTAACAGACTCAAAGAATCAGAATGAAAATAAATGAGCACACCTTGTTTATATACATCAAGGGCTTAGAAACTAGAAACCCTTAATAGCCGAACAAAACTACAAACCTGTTCTTCTAAGGCAAGAAATTGATTCTCTTTATCTTGAATATGCTCCTGGAAATCAAGAATTTTTTTAAGAAGCTGGGCTCTTTCAGATTCTGAGTTGTCACGTTCTCTTCTGCAGCACAAAAACATGAAGGGTTTAGAATTTAATTATAAAAGTGTTTTATAGAACACAAGAAGCACTACCGTGACTCCAACACTGAAGCATCAAAGCTAGACATCTCTTCTAAGCTTATACAGACCCATACACTAAAGATTAACAAATTTTGGAAGTATATTGATGAAGAGAAGCAAAAAAATATTAAATAAACAGAATTACAGGTGTGTGCACACCCTGCATGAATATGCACCTACTTCTATAACAACGAGCCTATATACATATGAATGCATTTTTATGTATAAATATCACTATTTACATGATGATGTGTACATACATGACACATGCAGCCTCGCATGTGTCTGATGTGTGTGATTATGACGCCCGTGCACAAGTCAATTCACCATTTCATGGAAAATATAAAAAATGACTGGCTTCAGCATATGTGCAACGTACTATCATGAATGGTGTAAAAAAAGGAAGAGTATAAGTGTGCTGTCCCGGAGCATAATCTAGCTCCACCTATGCAATAGAAGTAACTTCATGACTGACAGAAGTCACAGAATGATAAAAGTTAAAATATTTGTCGTTTGTTACTCCATTAAGTGACAATTGAGGCCATGAATGTGTTTTTTTATGGATGAAAGTACACTGATAGCTTGGATAAAATTATATCTAAATTAGTCATGGAAGATGAAGATGTAGTTTCTCCGACACATGACTTCCCCATAAAAGCAGCTACTTCCTCTAATACAATCAAGATGTTCTAGTTAGAAAAACAATGTTAAAGTAATTTATTATAAACATTGAATAGACATCCTTCAAAAAAATAATGCTCATAACGAAGATGGTTAGACAAGGCAGCAGGTAGCACAGTTTAAGCTACCAGAAATAACATAACCAAGTAAAACAATGGCTCGTATGAGACTGGAAAAATAATATAATAGCAATAGAGACAGTAAAATGTCAAATTAGTTGAGCTAGATAAAGTAGTAGATAAAAAAATCTTCACAAAAAAGAGATACTAACCACTTAAAGGAGAATTCATTTTGCAAAGATCTCAACCGGAGCCTCCCAAACCTCTAACCAACATAACGAGTAATACACACTTGGATGGCAAAACAAAGCTAATACGACTATAAGTTGTACAAAAAATAATTATGCAAATATGGTAGAAATTAGATTCATCAATGAAGATGAAGATTGGCAAAACCCAAAAAGGAGGATTAAACATCATAATGACTTCGATGATGATGAGAATGATAAATAGTCAAATGAAAAAAGAGCAGGGAAAATCTATATGGGTTTCAAATATCAAAAACTTGTCGAGATCATTTAACAACTCACAATAGGAAAGTTGGCATTTATTCAATATAACATCTATTGAATATTGATATGCAAAATAAAAATAAATGGTTAAGTCATTTTAATTATCCCAAAACAAAAAAAAGAGGGAATAATGGCATGCCTGAATGTCGCCAACTCTTTATTTTGTTCCCTGAAGAGATCCTCTTTAGCCCAAACCTGAAAGAGAAAAGTAAGAGAACAGGTGATGCATTTTCAACATTGTCAGCAGAGGAAGAAGCTAACTGGGAAATAAAAAAAACAAACAAACAAACAAACCGCTTCATTGTCTATCTTAACTGCACGCAATTCTATATTCTTCTCTTCCAAGTTCAATGCTAATTCATGCACTTCTTGTTCTCTTTCTTGTAATTGCTCCTGCACATTGGTTATAGATGACAGGCATCCGAGAAAAAGAAGCAGATCAGCAGAAAAACAATTTTCTTATTAGTACCACAATTTTGCGCATAGAATAATAGGATAACATAAGGTAAGTATGCTAGTATGCCAAGAACCTCTTACTTCTACTAGGTAATATTCATCACAGTCTAGAGATAAATAAAGCATCAATGTCTCGCAAAAGGCACACAAGCTACAACAATCATACTACAATAAAGAAGCCATCACACTTCCAACTTCCAAGACTTGAGAAATGAGTTATTATATTTTGAATGCTATAAATGAGTTAGTCTTTAATAATGAGAACTTGAAAAAAAATGATGTGCAAATAAAAATAAGAGTTGGAGAAATAAAATGCTAAGTTGACTGAATTTAGATGCAGTGAGTTAAATTCTAGAGACATAAATATTAAAAATGAAGATGATGATTAAAAAAAATATTAGGGTAAATGATTAAGGGCAATAAAACCAATAATAGAAAAAAGAGCATGATTGATGATGAAGATGGAATAAAAAGTAGTAAAGATTTAATTATCACTTGGCTATACATATTACAAACCTTATTTTAATAACAACAATTTAAAATATACTATTCATTAAGCTTTGCAAACTTAGAATGAAATGAAACTCGATTTCATTAATTTTTTTTAAACATAATTTAACGTAATGGTCATTTTAAACTCAAAAAAATCTCATAATTAAATAAATTTATAAGAAATACAAATATTTCAATTATAGAACTAGCTAAACTTATGGTGACGTCTACAACTTCGATCATTGAATATCAATATCACCTTAAGTTCATATGTTACTTCTAAAAAAATTAATCTAAACAATCATCCTACAAACTAAAGGAGACAATATTATACCATGGCCATCAAATAGGGGCACCTCGTGAAGAAGCCCATTGATATGGACTCCTAAAGCACATATGTCATGACTCATGAGTTGTAGAAAGAACATATGTCATGACTCATGAGTTGTAGGAAGGACATTTCAATATAGGCAAAACCTAGCTAAACATTAAAAAAATATTAATAATCTCAATGAAACAAGAGTTCGCATGATTTGTGAGAGGGTGTACAATGAGCAACATTGTCAAACTAGCAAACCACAAATATAATTCCTACAATTCATTCCATATACTAAGCCACCAAAGACAAAGCATACTCCTAATCTTTTTTAAGAGATTATCAAGACTTCAAAAGGCCATGAGTACTTATATATGGAGGATTTTCTCAAAAATAACATGGAAGCATCATGGGTTGTCTTGACCTATCACATCAAATAAAGATACTAGGTTCTTAGGTCACTTCTAGAAAACCTATAGATGATGACATACAAAATTACAAAAATAATACAAATATCTGACCAAACAAAAGTGATGAATCAAAGCAAGGCGCACATGATGCAAGGGTACAATGCAACAATGCAATGGATCCTACCAATTTGGATGAAAGCTTTTTCAATGTACACATCGAATCATGTATTGATCTACACTCAAGTAGCCCTTCAAGGTTTGCTTTGATTTTCTGTCTCAAGGTCATTTTCATTTGAAATTATCTATATACGTGTAGCCTAGAACGACAAGAAGGCTCCGGTTTTCAAATCACAAAACCTTAAGAATAGCATTCAACAAGCACATGAGAAATTCAAGTAACATCGAAGAAAACCAAGGCTTTAACAAATCTATTATGAAAGAAGAACGAAGAGACGGAGAGCCAAATTTGGTGAAGTTAAAAAATTCCTATACAACAATAAACAATAATAAATCTTGGCGAATTAGAAAACTTCACTACAAAAACAAAAGGACGGTTTTGGCCATACATTTCTAAATTTTAGAAAACACAATTATAATTTTATTCATCACACGTTGTTTTGGCTATACAACCCTCCATTTATAATACATCTCACATCCCTCTGTTTCCTAATTTTTAAAAAAGATAGAAATATGATTATTTTTCATCCAAAAAAGATAACACAATAAGCAAACATTAAGAACTGAATAAAACAAACAAACATTAAGATTTTCCAATCAAAACAAATTTCCATGGAATTTTAAAAAGCATATTAAAGCCTAGTCATCCTATTCTAAGAGCTCAATCCAAAAATTTTGGCAACAAAGCTAGGACCTATGCGTGCAAGTTTGAGCCTATATAAATCTCCTCGAGTAAGAAAAAAAATCAACCTAGACATTTTAAAATGCTTTCAAGATCACAATATAGTAATGAAAATGAGATATTAAAAGTGGTGGAAACATTATAACCTCCATATAGCTCAATTTTGCAAGCATTTTCAATGATGTATCAAATTACTCACAAAAGTCCATCAACCCTTGGTTTGAATTTAACTAACATACAATAATAATAGAAATCTATCTTTTCTTATGTGAATTCACATTAAATCTCCTTCCTTGAAAGTAGCTTTCAAATCTTGTTGGCCTTTTTCTGGTACTTGGCATTTTGCTTTTCAATATTATCATGAACTGGTCTGCGTAGCTTATTAATCTTTTCAAATCTTTTATTTGCATCAGTATTGAACCCAATGGTAATGGATTTTGGAATGTGTTCAATAAGAGTGACTGGGTCATGACCATACTTGACTTCAAATGGTATTTGACTGATGGATTGGCTTGGTGATTTTGCATACGAAATTCCACTTCTGCAAGAATTTCTGAATTTGATCCCACTTTTGAATATTCTTGCCACATAACAATTCAGCCAATGTCTCAAACTATGGTTCATAGCTTATGTCAATCCATTATTTTGCAGATAAACAGCCAACTTATATTGCACTTTGGTTCTCAGCTTTCACCACAGGGCCTTCCAAAAGAAACTCATGAATATAATATCTCAATCGAAAATGATAGTCTTCAAAATGCCTAAAAGCCACACAATATTGTTAAAGTGGAGGAAGAGAATATGTGTAGCATCATTCATTCAGTGGCATGGCATAAACTAAGCCAGCTTGGAGAATCAATCCATGATCATTATGATTGAGTCTTTCTATTGTTGCATGCAAAGAAGGCCAACAACAAAATTCATGCTAACTTTGATCCACGAGGAATCAAAAACTAGTAAAGGAGTATATAATCTATTCTTCTGCCCACAGGTTTTGGTGATGTGACAGGCCATACTCGTATTAATATGCCAATCAACATATATATATATATATATGTGTGTGTGTGTGTTGGGTAATAGCTAATAAAAATTATCTTGCACTCGTTTTAAGACCTTACCTCATCCAAAGTGTCTCGCTAACCCTCCAACTTAGTATTCAATTAGAACAACCTCTCACCAAAAACACATGAGGATGCAAAGTCGAAATCCCTAGAATATATAGTGATTATGAAGGTGGAATTATCAACATACTATTTGCACACTACTATTAGATTCCTCCAAAATCAACAAGTTCAAATCCTACCATAATTCTTTCACAAGTTCAAATCCTACCACAATTGTTCAAATCCTATCAAATTCCTCCTGAAAATTAAGACTTGGATAAAACTCTTTCAGAAGTTCAAATCCTACCACAATTGTTTGGAGCATTGTAAGCAACAAATTTCCTCAACTTAACACATATGCCACTTTGCTTTGAGCTCCAAATTTGTGCTTTAGTATAGTTGATGATTAAAGAAACCCAACCCAAGCAACCTGGCACCACTTTAGCTTGTTCTATATATACAAATACATGAGAGCTTCATAGTCAAAGAACAACGTAAACTCTCTAATAGCAAGAAGTAGCTCAAATGGCTTAGCGCTCGGAATATGGCATGGAACACCTCATATGGGGAATATTTTATCCACGACTCATTAGCTTTTCAATGAAAATTTTGAACAGGCATCCTCCTTGGCTTAACAGAGCACTAATGGCCACATTCAAGGCATCAAAATCCACCTCAAAGACCATGCTGAAATCAAGGAAAGCTAAAACTAAAACTTTAGTACTTTATTGATTTAGGATTTCAAAATTTTCTTGTAGAAACTTTACCTTGTTTGTAAAGAAGTGACGCTTCTTTGGAAAGGCATACAACTTTGGTTCTTGGAGGGCTATAAAAATTTGTTTGAGGTGATGTAGAGTTTGTTCAAGTTGTGGCTATAATATAACAATCATTGAAGTAGACCAAAACAAAGTTTCCGAGGTCAGATTAAAAGACTTGGTTTATAAGACACATTAAACAGTCTAACGGCATAATTAAGCGCTCATAAAGCCAATCTCCTATTTAGAATGTATTTTTTTCCACTCATTGCTCTAAATCTCAAACAATATGGCGATAGTTGCTAATTAAATCAATATTGGAGAAGATTGATGATTCATCCAATTGGACAAGCAAGCAATGCAATCAGGGAATTGAAAACTAATATTTGATTTTGATCATGATGATTGTTTGACTATCAATGCACATGTACTATGCTCCGTCATCTTGCTTAGGAATGAGTAGAGCTAGGACTACACATAGACTCAAACTTTCACTTACCAACCCATTGGCCATCAACTCCCTAACTTATTGATACAACTCCTCATGTTCCTTAAGAGTCATGAGGTGGTTTTGTTGATGTAAAATGCTTACTCTTAAGAACAAAGTCAATGGCATTTTAGATGTCACAATAAGAGGAAAACCTATGGGTAGCTTGAGAAGGCAGTTTCTTAATATTCTTGTAGCAATACTTAGATCTCCTCGGGATGGGATTCATCATTAAAACTTTCTTCCAAGACAATCATGGGCTAGGCAATCTTCATCTCCTCAATGGAGCATATAAACATCATCTTAGAAATCATGGTTTTTTCTTAGATATTTTCAAAGAGTTCCTATCGAAAAGGCATCAACATGATTCTCATACCATTTTTATCAAATAAATAGGTGCACTTATAGTTTCCATGGATTGTATGTCTATCACATAAGCATCCATAGGCATGATGTCAAACCAAACCTCCTCTTGGAATTTTTTCTAGTTGAGAAGTGAACCAGACATCTCTTCATCATCTTTATTTCATTACCCTTTCTCTAAACACAATAACATGTAAAGCTTGAAATGCTCATGGGTTTGCAAGCACAGCTTCTCCACCACCTTTGTGGGTACGAAATTCTCACAATTGCCCCCACCAATAAAAATATTGCAAACTTTGCCTTAAACGATACAGCAAATATGAAAATGCTAAGCCGCAACAAATTCTCTTCCTTTACTATCATTGTGTTTAACACTCAACACACAAGTTTATCACCTTCATCTGCACATATCACATAATAGTTGTGACAATTGTAGGTGTTGTGTCCAAACCCATGGCAAATGAAACACTTCCATGTTTGGAGTTTAGGAGACAAGTTGGTTTGTTTCTATGATTGGAGTTTGTTTTCTTGAAACTAAAAGTCCATATCGTGGGCCTACTTGTAACATCCATATGAAGGTCGTCATCCTTGTTGACAATCTTGAGGCATTGAATATAGAGTTTCATTGTTGTCACTCTATCTTCTTTGTGAGCTTTATTACATAAGAGAATATCCAATAATGTTGTAATTGGACTAAGTTTATGATTCTTGGGTGCAATCCTCCAAAGAACTTAACAATGATATGCTATTATGGTTCAAGAGCATCACACTTATCATAACTTGCTGAAAATTAGCACTACTAATACTTATCGATGGATAAATCCATTTATTAAAGATTATAGAAGTTAAGTAACACATCTTGTCGATAGTAATCTGAAACAGCCACCAAAATAAAGAAAACTTGCAGGAAATCAGAGAAAAACAGCAATATTGAGCAGCTTTTGATGAAAAACTATAGGAAAATCCCAAAAAAAAATAGCAATGGATACTCACTACTAGTTGAAAAGAAACGATTTGATACAATGAATCTTCAATTCAAGAGGAAGATTCCACTCTCCAAATCCCTAGCCCAAGCTTAGAGCCCCAAAAGCAAACACAAGAGATCTCAAATTTCACCTCAAATTCAAGATAACCCTAACCCTAGGCAAAAGATTAATACTTAAAGCACAATACAATTATTTAATGTTGAATCCCTAAACAACCCTCCACATTTGAATTTTCCCCCCTAAACCCAAGCCCCCATCAATGCTTGCATTAATGCTTGGGCCCCAACCATGTGCTGCCCTCCCTTCCAATTTCAGCCCCCGTAAGAGCCCGCCTCCTGTAGCAAACCGGTCCAATTAGGATCGGATCAGGTTGGGCCCTAACATAATCCAATTAGTTCCACTAAAGTTCTTTATTCATCATTTCACGTTTAGTAAATCTTGCCCCTACCTTCGCAAAGGCGTTGTTGCTTCAAATTCTCCCACCACATAGTGGACTTTTTAGTTTGATTACGAGTTTACGACAAGCTTCACCTTTTGCTCATGGGGAACATCTACTTTTTTTTTAACATCTATTCAATAAAGGCATTGAGTCGTACTTCAAAATATGTAAAACCCCTCTAAATCTAAAGGTCAGGTATTGTCTACTTGGTTCATAGTAATAGTGTCATAACTCTTCTTCTGACTCGTTATAAATCATTTGATGGAATGGATTTTCCTCCTCAGCTTGGTCCTCTTCAGATTTCGTTGTGTTCCAAATGTTAACCCTGCTTGTAAACCAGGAGACATGTATGAACTCATTGGATCTCATGTTGCATGTCATTCATCATAAGTTCTCGTATTGGGCTGTGATGTTTCCTTTAGAGTGGTATCTTTAAATCTGGGCTCTAATACCAAGTTGACATTAGAGATAACAAAGGTATGGAAAAAATATATAATTAGAGAATAACGGATTAACGAAAGTCAATCATGACGAGTAAGAAAACTCCACTACAAGTCTACAACAACAAAAAGTGCTCTAAATTTTATAAAATGCAATTGGCATAAAAAATTCTCTTTGGTATTATAGTTACCCTCCATTTATAATAGATGTCATATCTCTCCTTCCAAATATTTAAATAGATAGGAAGCTAATTATTACTCTCCTAAAAGGGCTAATACATCAAGCAGGCAATCATGCAGTAAGACTTTCCAAACAAAACATATTTCAACAGATTTGTTGACAACAGCCTAGCGCCTAGGCATTTAGTCAAGGATTTTGGATAACAAAACTAGTGCCTAGCACCAATGCACATATCCATATCATCGAGGTACATTTGCAATGCATTCCAAAAACCTATAAGGCTGGACATTATGAGAATAGATCACCATATACTTTCCTATTAAACTGGCATGGATTAGATGCATTTGAATGGGAAAAATCTCAAATGAAAGGCAAGACATTGATGTTAGTTTTCTATATTATAAGGAAAAAGGTACAAAACATGTTCAATTTGGACTTCCTTGAAATATGCCCAATATTATGTGACAAATTTCAAAAAAAATTATCTCCTAAACTTCAATAAGGACTAATAGAAACAAGCAATACATCCTTTGGTAGATAATGTCAACATACCCCGTGTGTAGTAAGAGGTGGAATACTACTCTTTTTTTTCTTTTTCTTTTTTTTTTTTTTTTTTTTGAGAGGGAGAGAGAGAACCGCCACCAGACCCCTCCCAAGACCTAGCTTTGGTGGGAGCTCCAGACACAATGTATGACTTGGATCACTGGTGCTAGAAGTAGTCATAATTAGAAAGAGGGCTGTGAAGAACGGTCAACTGGCAAAAAAGGCAATATGATTCTCTAAAGAAGTTAGGGAAAGGAGGTTTACTGGTCTCCAATTCTAATATCAAGGGAAACATAGAATTTTTCACCAATGTTGCTAATAAATCCATGAAAATGTGTGGAAAGTGAAGGGCCAAAGAAGACGATGCAAATAATCGCCTCAGTTACTGTACAGCAGCGAGGATCAGCAGGACAGCAAGAGAACTAGAACAAACATGATCCAACAAGTATCTTCTTCATCAAAAGGCATAACTAAGCTCACAAAGGGATTTCACCCGGTTCGTTTAGAGAAAGGTACAAACAGCGTACCAAAACCCATCAGCAAGACAAAATAAAATCATAAACCCAAAAAAACAGAAAGATATATCCGTGGCATGATAAATCATGAAAGCAAGAAATGGGTAAGACACCTTCAGCTTTGCAGCAGCATCTATTTGCTCCTTAAGCTGAGACCGGTAACTATTATGCATGTCCGATATCTTAGAACTCGCAATTACTTGCGCTCTTAGTTCAATCTCCATATGTTGTAGATCCTCCCTCTGCCTCGATATCTCTTGAATTCTACGCTGCAAACTGTCTTCTTTCAAGCCCTCGCCATTAACGGTGATCGGGCAGGAATCCACATTAACAGGCCCGGTTCCCTCCTGCACCTTCCCACATTAAACACTTATCTTCAGCGGGCTTCAGCCCCAAACAATTTCATTCAAGCATGACACAAACAAAACCAGCAATTTTTTGTTCCAGTAGAATACCTCATATATTGTTCTCTCATCAGTCTGCACCAACTTAAGGTTCTCTGACTCCTGTAAATGAACCATACACTAACAAACAACCCCAAACTTAAATGCTGGCAAGAGAAACAGTGGTTCCGTCTTACCTCGCCTCCATTTTTCCGAAAAGAATTCTCCGAGATGGCACGCCATTCCTTCCTCGGCGGAGTGTGGGAGGAAGGCACGGCGAGTGATCCGCTGCGGCCAGCGGCAGCCTCCATTCTGATCGCCAAAAACCACCTGAATCTTCAGCTAAGCTACGCCTCGCTATGTTTTGGGCCGCTGGTGCCCAATCCAGTGCCGCGATGAAGAGATCGGTGGTATCAAAAGAAATCTCGAAAATTGGAATCTAACGGCGATATCAAGAAACCCTAACCTAGACTGAGAAGGGAGAGAAACAGAGAATAGCTGTCTTAGGTTTACTTGGCGATTAATATGGACGAATCAAGGGCCGACGAAAAATCTGGATTTTCTTTGGTAGAGTGGCTTTGAGGAGATCGGGAAGAGCGGCCTAAACAAAGGCAGAGCCTCTATTGCTAGAATGCGGAATTGGAGGTAAGCCAGGCACGGGAGATACTGGCTTGCTAGCATTCAGCTCCACCTTCAGCTAAATTTAAATATTTATTTTTATATGATTTAGATAATAAAATATATAATACCAACACATGCCATTGACTTTATCCTATTGTATGAGTCGATCCTATGAATCATATAATATTATAAAAAATATTTAAATATAATTAAAAATATTATTTTGATATTTTTCTAATTAAATCCTTTAAGATTTCTACTTCATCAAAAATTGTTTTGATTGTGTACAAATCACTAGGCATATTTAAATTGAAAATTTTCAAAATTAAATTGAAGATCATTTGCACTCCAATTTCAACAATGTTATAGTCAAATTGAACATCTCAAAGAGACGAACTTTTATTTGGTCCGGTCACAGGACGTAGCTCTACGTTCGGCCGTTAGTAGAATCGCGCCACGCGTTCTCACTATTTACCGCGCGCCCCAACAATCCGACCTGGAACGGACCCAGGATGGCTCGGTATTTCTCGATTTTGCTAGGTATTGCTCGGTATTGCAAGATATTGGTCGATTTTGCTCGGCAATAACCAATAGCGAGCAAATACCGAGTAATACCGAGCAATACCGAGTTGTACCGAGTTTTTCTAGAAAAACTCGGTACAACTCGGCATTGCTCGGTATTGGTCTTCACAGAGCGGTATTTTTTGTTATTGCCAAACAATATGTAGCAATACCGAGCAATATTGAGCAAATACCGAGTAATACCTCGCAATATGCGAACATAGCAATTCCGGGTTCCGGTCCGGGTCAAGTCGTCGGGCCGCGCGGTAAAGAGTAAGAGCACATGGCGACATGTTATTGGCGGCCGAACGTAGCTCTACGTCCGGTTAGAGGACGTAATAATTGTTCCAGAGAGACAAACCCAACAACATCAAAATAGGTCTAATTTGAGCCCAAATGAGTTGAAATTAGGGGCCCGAAGCTTTGGAATTAATTTTAAAAAACCTTTTTTGTTTATAATAACATTTGAGCTCATCATGTATTTTAGCATTCTAGTTTAGTTTGTAGTTTCTTAATCCAAAATTTTGTAATTATATTACATTTATATTTAAAATTTTATACAATAACTTCAAATAATATTTTTTTTCATAACAATTTCACAACAAATTCTACACATCAGTCCAAATAGCCTAACACATAAAAGGCATAAAGTTTAACACATACATAATGTTTCACATAATATTAAGATATAAAAATCAATTAAATTTTTCTATATTATGGTCTTCATTTGACTCTTGGTGAAAGGTTCTTCATGATTAGCTAGTTGGACCCTTTTGTCATCCCGTGCTTCTTATTTTCCTAATGCTACATAGAAAAATACATTATAGAGGCAAAATTTATATAAGGTAATACAATCTTTAACCTCCTAAACTAGATAACAAGCTTTTGTCCAATAAGTGTTCTAAGCAATACATGCAAAGAATCTTAAGGATGTTTTAAGGGGGGATTTGAACCCTTTCCATCATAAGGATGGAAACTAAAGGAGAATCCACCAAGTGAAAGGCTCAACAAAGGCTTATAGTTTGTCAAAAAATGCACACTCTAATGGCACAAAAAGAGAGAACAATACTTATTGTGATTGATGAATAAGTTTAAAGGCGTTAAAAGGTGAGAGATTTCTATTCCTAAGTGCAAACTGCATGTTGATAAGCATATTTTTGTAAAAGTAAATGTATAGTAAGTCTATTTATAAACATAAAAAATATTAAGATAACATTATTAAATGCCAGCATATTGTCAACAATCCCACCAACCCCAAAATTTTGTAACCACGAGAAAGAGTCATGGTACATTTTTTCATGGTGCATTTTTTTGGCCCAAGGCTTTGGCAATAAAAGAGAGTCGCAAGGCATAGTTGGCAATGGTTGACAATTTACCCCATGAAATTCTTTTGGAAAAGTATAATGTATAAGGTATTTGTTGAAAGAAGACATATTTAGCATGTAGAAGGATTCACTTGTATCATCCTCATTTTGAAAATTTGAAATACTAGTTTAGAACATAAGCGCCAAAAAAGGGTCAAATCAATACATTGATTCTCAAGTATCAATTATTATAGTGGCTAGTTGGCATTAAAAGAGTGCTAGCAAGAAAAAATGGTGTTAAAGGTAAAAGTACTAAGATGAATGACATTGATAATCAATTAAGAATGGAAGACATGCATATCACTAATAAGATTCTAGAAAGGAATACATCTTGAGAAGCCAATGAGAAGGTGGACTTCTCAATATTGGATGTTTACAAGACATATATAAGGAACTTTTCTAGGGAGAATTTGTTAAGAAAAGATGCTTCTTAGGAAAAGGAGTTGGTAAGGGAGACTTCAAATGACAAGTCTTCGGAGAGGAGTGCTTCACAGGACAAGTCATTGTGAGCAAAAACATCTTAGGGTAAATCATCGAGATGGGAGCCTCTCGAGATGAGGTGTTGACAAGGCACCAAGAAAGGAGAATTGCAGGAAAATGACATCAACAAGGGAACCTCTTTAAATAATATGACAATAAGACAGAAGTTTTAGAAGAAATTACTTAGAAATAAGATTTCTTTAGAAAAGATAATGACAAGAAACTTAAAAGAGAGACTTCCATAGAGAATTTATTATGTCTTGCACTGAAAAAGGAGAATTTTTTGGAGAAGCTATTAAGAAAGGATACTTCTCTTTGAGAATTATTAGGATTAAGAAGGGAGACGTTTTTAAGTGAAGTCGTTTAGAATGAAGCCATCCAAAGTTTTTAAACTTATAATGGTACAAAATGTAAAGGAACTAGCAAAATACTAATAGAATGTTAAGATATCAGTTAAATAATCACTTATCAAGGCTCATTTTGTTGCTTAGTTATATAATCATAAAACTATAAGGGCACTAACTTCAAACTGCTCTCAAGTCTCAAATACTTAAAAAACTACTCACAAAGAGAACTAGTAAAATGAAATCATTGATTGCTAAATTTTTTTTTCAATCCATCTACAATCATCTAAGTGGCTTCGAGTGTAACAGACAAAAATGATTACAATAGAGCAGTTTAACAGACAAAAATGAGTTGTTATTTCCATGGCTCATCAAATCAAAGCCATAACAGCATAATTCTTCCTAATTAATCTAAGTGATCACAACTTCATAGAAGTTAATTTGCATTTGCTGGTGACATATTCAATATTTCATCAATTCCTAATCCTCACTCTAAAGACATATATCATAGTAGAAAGGAGAATTAAATTGCTGTAGTAGAAGGATCACCCCTGTTAGGCTTCAAGAGTAGTTCTCAGTATCGAGAAATGAGAAGGAAAATTACGACATAAAAGAAGTCCAAATTTGAATATATTACAATAATGCATAAGAAATTTGGTCAAATGATAGAAAATTGAATGAATATATCAGTAACAGAGACTAATAAGCCTAGAAATGGTACATTATACACTTATATTTATAATCAGTCATTCATGTTGCTTAAGTCTTCAGCTTTCTTAATGCTTCTTAAAGCATAAAATTTTGATAGTAAAAAGTTATTTTAAGTAGTAAGAAAACTGACTCAAACGAAGTCTAAATTTGCCACCTTAACATTTCTGAATTTTTTTTAGGCCACATATTAATTCAAACCCACTCACTTGGCAATAAGCAATAGGGTTTATAAAAAGTTTCGAAGACAAAATAGATTAGCATTTCAACTGACACACTTACAAAGGCAACAGCGAGTTATGAGGTAAAGCCAGAAACTTTTCATGGCTTGTGTATTTGGCATATAATACAAAATGGTTTACGGAAATGAATACAACTTGTTGAACGAGAACAGTGTATCTATGCACGATATGAAGACAAAAATGCATTATTTCAAATTGTTTGGAGTCACATGGCATGGTAGCTAAATATCAAGTTAATTTCAGGATAAATGAGAAGAAGTTTAGATCAAGTTTGTTTTCACTATTGGAATGAGGAACTCCTTGTTGAGAGGCTGAATGTACGGTACATTCAAAGACTTAGGATTCGTTTGAGATGACTTTTTTGTTGGTACTTAAATCAATTTTCTAGTATAAAAATTTAAACTTTTATACTAGAAAACTGCTTTAAGAAGTAGTAAAAAAGCCATCCCAAACAAAGGCTTCATTTGTGATGGCTTTCATACTGCTTCTTAAAGTAGTTTTTTAGTATAAAAATTGAACTTTTTGTGCTAGAAAGCTGTTTTTAGAAGCGGTAAGAAAATCATCTCAAACGAAGCCTTAACTTTAAATTAAATTTGATATTATTTGCTTTTTGAAGAACTTTGAAAGAGTAGTTAATGGTAGGCATTATAATAAACTTGAAGTTGAGTACTTGGGTTTCGACCTCAAGATGCATTAGTGGAGGATTTGGTAGAAAGTTTCATCTCTAAATTCTAATAAAAAGCTCCATGATCAAAGCACATACAAATTCTTATCATACTAATATTAGCAAATAAATCACATAACCGCTAGCAAAAAAAAGTCTTGAGTGAAATTTATTAATAAGGAACAATAATTCAATAATAATTTATCAATTATATTGGCTTCCAAGTTACATCAAAAGTACTATGTTTGCTGCAGGAAGACTAGCTCCTAATTATTGATTTTTTATTTTATTATTCAATGCTCCATTTAATATCACTAAGGCTTCATTTGGGATAGCTTTCTACTGTTTTGCTTTTCGACCCGCAATTATAATTTTTATTTGGCCATTATTTTTTTTACTATTTTTAAAAATATTATGTACTAAGAAGTTGCTTATTAGTGATCGACAATTATTTTATCGGTGGTCTTATTGTTAGAAAAATACTGCCCCTAATTTTATGCTATGAAATTATTAACCTAAAATTAATAAAGAAGAGAAGTCCCAACTGATGTAGGGAGATCATTCGATAAAGCATTCCAAATAAAGCTCCTCAAAGCTAGAACACACAAACAGTGAAAACACTGCTAAATTTCCAAAAATACATTCATCATCTTCCCTCTTACAACTCCTATTTTTATAAGCTAGCAAGATAAACCTAGAAAAATCAAAAACATTCTAGAATCCTATAACAAACTTGTATCAAACTAATTAGCATATGCCTAAGAAACAATTTAACTAAGATGCTCTACATAACCAACTCTCCCAACAAGAGAAAAACATAAATAACTTACAAGAGACAATAACAAATATGTTACAGAAATAATAATAAAAAATTTTACCACTTCAAAAATTCCCCAAAAAAGTGCAATTAGTTCTTGGAGATGATACTTTAATCTCCCAGAAATACTTTTTATGTAATTTTCTTCTCCTTCTTGAGCATAAGTCAAATCTAATACCTCAACTTTCCTAACTGGGTCATCGGAAGTCCTCCGTTTAATGTAACCAAACCATCTACAAAATCTCTCTCTAATCTTTTCTTCAATTTCATGTCATAATTATTCGATAAGCTTTATACTGACTATCGACTACCTAACACAACCCTCCATCTTCTTCATCTAAAACTTGAGACATGGCAAAGCTTTTCTCATCATTTTTTTTCATCAATCCGCTTTGATGGCGTAACGTCTGGCATATATGAGGCTTTTGTGCATTTAAGGTGGAGACATATCGAATATTTGGTACTCTAAAATTATTTTATATTACATACCTTTTTTTTTGGGGGGGGGGGGGGGGGGGGGTTGGAATTTATTTTATATTACATACCGTCATAACCTTAATAATCTCTCCAGTTAGAATTATGAGGCCGTCAACGATATATGAATCAAGGCGATTAAATTATATCGTAACTGCATGTGGTTAGCTAATGATCAGATTGAATGATATTAGATCCGACCCGACAGGAATAAAATCTTCTCGCTTGCTGCACCTAATATTATAATCCATAATTCCATATCGCTACGAGTGCAGTTCTTCGAATTATTTTATCTAAAAAAAATTAGAAAAATAGGGAGCGGACAAATAGTGTGAAAGGCCCGTACGCTAAAAAGTCTCAAAAGGATTGGAGAGATGAGTTTTACAAATGAATGATGAGAAAAAGCATATCAAATAGGATTTTTAAAAAAAAAAAAGAAAGTGCATGTAATTTTTAAAATTTAAAATGGAACAAATAAACTCGCGTATTCACCCCGCATAACTCCCAGCCAATTGAATTTAGAACGGTAACAATGCATCATACTAAAAGGCGCATTCAATGGAATGAGTTAAATAGTATGATGCATTCCATTAAATGTGTCAAACTGTTTGACTTATTCTAAATATGTTAGTCAGTTTGGTGTATTCAATGAAATGCACCATTCTGTTTAATTGGTTTGATTCTTTCAAAAATTTTTTACTACTCTGAACCTATTCCTAACTTAAAATAATCACTTGATTCTTTTAAAATTGATTTTTAGGAACAAATTTTGAAATGAGATTGCGTATAAATTTAAATATTAAAAAAATAAAATAAATTTAAATTATTTAAACATATCAAATCATTACTTGGATGACGATTTTTACTGCCATATGGACGACTTTTCGTCCACATGATATATATATATATATATATATTGAGTGCTCTTCTATTCATAGAAAGGAGCCCAAGTAATGTGGATAAATTAAAATAAATAAATAAATTCACTTTGGCTAAGCAAACAATAATATTGTAAATGCGCGTAAGTTTTTGTTATTTTTTTAAAATTAAAAATAAAAAATAACATAAAATTGTACTAATTTACAAAATTATTGCAACTATACACCATACAAAAATTGCACATCTTATAATCTTAGGTTGTTGGGTGCAACACAAAAAAATATTATCCCAACTTAAATATGATGTTATAGTTATAATATTTTCAAAATATAATTCTCATTCAATTCTGAATTATAACAATTAATAATAAAATATAGCCACAAGAACAAAGGCTTCTATCATGATAAACTTTATAGAGTTAAAAGCTCTATTATTTGGATCATCTCGTTTGACTCATTAATAATATTCATTTCATGTTATTATTAAAAAAATTGAAGATAGATTTCATCTTATATTATAATACTAAAAAATATTGAACGTTGGTGTACCTTAAAGTGCCATAATATATATCTATTATGATGCATAAATTATTATAATAGTTGGTGAAGGTGCCGCTTTAGTGGCCGATGAAATGGATTAAAAGCATATTTAACCATTTGGTCAATCAAGGTTTGATGAAAAATTCCACCATAGACAATTTTAGATGGCAGCACTGATAAAAGCTCATCTAAAAGGATAAATTATTCTGTTTGGAGGCTGGACGTAGCTCTACGTCCGGAGGCGAATCAGGCGTAGCCACATCATTAGCGGTACTGAGTAGTACCGAGCCGTGTTACACAATGAATGGGTGACGTGACGCATTCTGGTTGGTCTCTGAACGACGTTCGGCATCTGCACAGAATAATTAATCATCTAAATAACATAACAAAATTCATATGAATGCTCACATCTTGACCAATCCAAGCATCGAGAGGATTTTTGACATCGATAGCATCGTAGGGTTGCGGGCAAAACTTATGACTGGAGGTGTTGATGATTCAATTAAAGGCAAGTAAATCAATATAAGAATATGAGAAAAGAGCTTCTTAGATGAAATAAGTTATGCCAACATTTTTTTTCCAGTCAGAATCAAAAGCGCTTCAATAAACATCTTCTTAATAATTAGGACAAACGTCATAATGTCTCATAATAGATATATATTAAAATTGATAAAAGAATGATCATAGATCTTACACATATACTAACCCCTCTTTAATAGGCTCAAACCTTAAAAAGAAAGGATTTATATCTAAGATATCACAAGAGCAGTTGAGTTCAAAACTTGTTCACTATGAAATTGAGAATAAATCATAAGTCAAAGCAGGAAAGAAGAAAGGGACAAGTAGTTGTATTTACAGTCTATAACTTCTATTCTATCAAGAAGTAATTCTTCTTTGAAGAATAATGAATAGGGTGTAACTAATAGCCCTCACTCCTTGCATACAAAGCTTGTGAGGTTGAGAAGCATTACTCTATACAAAAATGATGAATATGGGTTACTTTACTTGGCCTATTGTGTATATCTATATTTGTTAGGGACAAAAGTTGATTTAAAATTGATCATTTTTAATTAAACTGTTCATGCCTATGAGAAGATACACTTTTAGTTAATATTTCTCATAATATATGAATAGAAATAAAAATTTAAATATAAAAAATTATAATTTATAGAGTTTCATTTAGAAAGAAAAATTTTATTTTGAAAATGTTTTTTAAAATAGATAATATAATAAATTAAGAATAGATTTGTATAGGCATATAAGCTAGATGATAATTCTATGCTTTAAGGATGATACATCTCAAAAAGATTTACTTGATTGTTTAGAATTTTTATGCATTATTTATATTAAATATTTTCGAAATTAAGTTTAAAATTATTCAAGCTGCAATTACAGTAAATATATAATTAAATTGAGAAGCTTGACAATATGAACATAATAACATCAAAAGTGATCCGATCCAAGTCTAAATGAGCCCAAAGTAAAAGCAAAATAAAAAACTTTGGGGCATTCATTGAGGGGATGACATGATCTCTAAAACTTACATGCTCATAGTCTAGTAGAGTTGCTCAAAGAGATGAATCCAATATACCCAATATATATTACTCGATTATAAGATCATTAAAGTAATGAAAAATTGAATGATTGATTTATGATCAAATGATTCAATATGAGCCATTTAACGAAGTACTATAATTTTTTTTCCAAATTTATCAAATACGAGCCATTTAATAGAGTATTATAGAATTTTGATCAAATTTATCAAAATGTCACACACAACATATTATAAATATACCCTCATTTTTCATATAACTATGACATTTACTTGAGTTTGGAGAGGGCTTAAAATCTAAGAAATTTTAGAGCTCTACTTGATATTCTACGTCAACAAACGCTATCAATGACCATTGTCACCCAATTGTTGCAATTCAATCACTATGGCTTGAATGTCATTGTCTAAACACCATCTCTCAATCATCACAGTCTATTCATCATCATATGATCGACATCATCTAACTACTTCCACCCCACCTTTATCGCTCAACTGTCATCATCATCCTACTACGGTGATTCAATCATTATCGTATGACTAACACTATTCAACTATTATTCATGTTCACATAAATATAAACTTTTTTATGAACTTTATAATTATATCTTATTCAATTGAGGAGCAAAGCAAACCTTGAAATTAACCTATTAACGTAGTGGATTATTTCAATTGGGCCAAGCTTCATAATTTTACTCTTTTTGGATTTTCCAAGTAAAAATTATAGAGAATATTGCATTTTACTTACTGTGCATGTCGCGTGTGTGTTGGATCTTCTGAAAAAGCTAGGACATAAACTTCTCTCAATTATCATCATAAATTTTTTAGCACAAAATAACTGTGGGTCTCCGAAAGGATTCCGCTCGTGTGGTTCGAATGCAAAGGGTACGATCACACTATCCCGAAGGATAAAATGGTCGTAGACCTTTACAATCGACACAAGCAGGCCGATGGAAGAGCAGATGGAGTTATAGATACGATTAGCCATGGAGGATAGCGGCTTTCACCTACAAACCTCAATGGATAATAATATCTATCACCCTAAATTCACGAGATTTCCCCCATTTGATACATCAGCTCGAATGGGGTTTATTTGATTGTGGGGATCGGTTTCCTACGGGCGCAAGCCCCCGTAGTTAATTACATCCTAAGCCTTGACTTAGGAAAACTCTCGATTAAGGATGTTAGATTATCTCCTCTAATGGGTTTAGTGCAAGGGAATTTTCTAGGCTTTCCTAATCAAAGAGGAAGAAGGTCCCAAATTGGCTTAATCAATCACACACGGTTCATTCAACATCCGGTCGGCTCGAAGAAGAGAAAACTGGAGAAAAAGAGAGAAGACACGCGATCAGACATGCACGAGAGAAGGAAGGAGGTGGCGTCATCCGTGTGACGCAGATGGGTAGGGTTTATAGCCTCCGAAAGGATGGAGAGCTTACCCACCAATAAGGTGTGTTGGGGTACACTCGTACCCCTCACCTTTAGATCCTAAATCTATAAGAGATGTAGTGTTGTACACACAACACTAGCATCTACGACCTAGCTAATGCAATCTGGACTTATCCCTTGCCTGAAAAAGGAAGCCAGCTAAAATCCTAAGCACAACCAACCGTCCTATATGTATGCAAGATGGGAAGGCTCTATCCTAAAGAAGAAAGGATTTGAAACTCTGTAATATGCAAATAAGTAAATCTAGCGTTGTATGATGCATGAAACAAATGCATGAGTAAGAAAGATCCTTAGGTCCACTAATGCAATGTATGTATGAAAAGTGCGTTGTGGAGAAAAGTGTGTAAGAACAGATATATGCATGACATCCAGAGTACAGAAAAAATAAATAAACACACCCTAAGGGTACCTTTCAGGCAAGATACCCGCACAGAAAATCATCAATCATCATGCCCACTTCGTGTGGGAAAACAGCGATGCCCAATGGCATGAATAGGTGGCCTACTCGACAGGCCTAAATGACCCTAATGGTCTCTAAGGCTCACAAAAAAAAGAGAAAAGGGGAGGGGGGTATCGTACCCAAAACCGGAAAGGGCCAGAATCCTAGCAGAAAACCAACGATGCCCACTTCGTGTGGGAAAACAACGATGCCAACCGGCATAATAGGTGGCCTACTCTACAGGCCTAAATGACCCTAATGGTCTCTAGGGCTCACAGAAGGGGGAAAAGCTTTGACCTATAGGGCCAAAGCTTCGTTAGTGAACTACCCTATGGCTGGCTACCTACACATGCTAGAATACCTATTAACAAGTCGTGTGTGATGTGTAGCAATTCCGATATATAATTAAAAATTTGCTTTACAAGTTGCAGAAATTATACCTGAGTGTGGCGCTGCCACTTACAAGCTTATAAGCAAACGATTTCGGATTGTGGCGCTGCCACTTAAAAGTTCCAAAGCAAGTGCTCTAGTTTAATTCCCGATCATCAAGCTCCGATGCACCTCGCAATAAAAGATAACAGAGAAATATATATATGAGCGTAGATGCCATTCAGAAAATAAATGCATATAAGTAAGAATGTAACAAACAGGAAATCTAATAATAGCAATTATAAAGCACGTGTATGTAGTAAATACTGAATAACGAAAGAAAATGTCAGCCTAACCTAGGGTTAGAAGTCGTGTCCTAACCAAACAAGTCTAAGGTGTGTGTAGGCTGTGTAGTTTTGGATAGATCCTATGTAGGATGATTTAGTTAGAATTGTTTGTATTTGATTTGTTAGAAGGCAAAAAGGGAGATTTTAATTGAAGTTGAAATATTAATAATTTAGGATTAATTTTAGATATTTTGTTTTAGGATTTGATTGATTATCACCTTTGTTTCACACCGAGGCCGTGAGGTTTATTTCACCCTCCTTGGGGCTAACTTAATAGCCTCGTAGGCCTGGGTTACCCAGTGATAACCAATTTTTGTTGAATTATTTAGTTGGTTATAAATTAGAAAGAAAGATGAATTAGGCAATTTATTATCACTTAAGGTTTGATTTAAGCCAGTTAAGAAATTAATTTTAAATTTTAACACCCCATTGGATCCATTCGTGGCGTTGTGCCACCAGGCTCGAGGAACCAGGCCTCCTTAGGACACTTAGCCCCGCAGCCCGGAGTAGTCCATCCAATAAACTTCACTTCTGGAGTGGTTGTTATGTATTAAGGGGTTTGTTGATTGATTTTATAAGGTTAATCTAAGGTTTGATCTTTAAGAGTATTTTAATCCTAATGAATTTAGTTTGTAATTTAATCCCTAATAAAATCTACATCTTTTAGATTTTAGATTGGTTAGGGATTAATTATTAAATTAGTTAAAATTGATTTGAGTTTGTGTTTTAGACTCGTAGTTTAATAATTATAAATGTTGATAATAACATGATTAAGAATTAAGTGTTTTAATAGATCTTTAGAATTAGATTAGAATTGGTTGGTTGATTATTAGTAGATTAAGGAAAAGAAACTAAATCTAGGAAAGCGTGTCACTAAATTTTATTTTGATGTCTCTACCCTACAAGGAGCATGCACCCTAAGTCTATGTTATCTAAGACCCGGTCCTTAATTTTTGTCCTTAAATGTCACTAAAGTTGTAGGGATAAAAGGAGGTTTTATTTTCTAACCCTTAGGACTCTCGCACATGTGTCACTAGGCTTAGAGAATCAATAGCAAAGCAGTAGAATGAAAAAGAATGAAAATTACCAATAAAAGGGATGTAGGCATTGTTGTTTTGGACACACTTCGTAGAAGTCAAGTGTATCCTAGAATAGCAACAATGCCCTTTGCTGTTCCCATTCCAAACGAGGCACTTGATACGTTTGACTCGACCACTCCCGACACACCTTAAACCAAGGCTAAATCAACTAAGGGAGATGTACTTCTAAGACCAGACTCGGGCCTAGATTCTCTATGGTTTTGCACTCATCCCAAAATTCTATATCTCTTTTCTATAGAAGCTAACACTAAAAGGGATAAGATCCAAATGAGCAATGACTAATCGAAGAAACTACAAAAGACACTAAAGATCTTCCAATCCAAAGCTCCCTAAAGATTTAAACACCAAATCTCATCCTTTAGAAACTAGTGTGATTCAATAGGAAAGCAATCCATACACTAATCATTAACCAGTTCTACAAGGCTACTAAGGAGTTTTACTACACTAAGCAAAATCACCAAGTTAGAAGTCTCAAAACACCCTATGAGAACTTCTAAACAAAAAAATACTACACAAGACCCTACCAAAAATCATCTACCAAAATCTTTCTTTTTCCGACACAAAATTCTACCCAAAAACGACCCATAATCAAGTGCCTCTCCTTTCATTTGGAGTGGGGTAGAAAACATAAAGCTTTCCAACGAGAAAGTTTTATAAAGAAAACTTCTCATTGTAAAGCACCCATAAAATTCGTCGCATAAAACAAATCCAAAGCCACTAAAAAAAAATCATTCCAACCAAAGCAAAACAAGACATCTTTCAATCAGAAACGACTTTCCAAATTAGCTACACAAAGCGACTCGAAAGAAAACTTCAATAAAAGCAAAGAGAAAACATTCGCAAAACTCTCTAAATATAAGACAACTCATAAGACTCTTCAAAAGAAACTCAAATGTCATTAGTTAGCGATGGCAAATAAACAACTACAATATCTCAACAAATATGGATGAAAACAAGACTCAATTTTGTAAGAATATATTTTAAACTTATTCCAACCACTTATATGAAATGTAAAGAAACGATATCATGCTCAGAAAGTTTTCGGATATTCATTGCTAATAATTGCATCCATAGGGTTTAACTAAGATCGCTCCCAAAACAACAAGAAAAGAGAGCCTGATATCATCATAATGCAACATGGGTTTAAGATATGAAAGTACAAATTCAAAACATGAACTATGTAATTATTTTCAAACAAACTTCTAGTTTACACCCTAAGCTAGCAAATATCTTCAAAGGCATTTTAACATAAATTATTAAGCTTATTCTAATAATACCAACCATATAACCTTGCAAATGTTTTAGTAGATATCAACTATACTCCTTCAAAATTTACCCATGACTTTAAGTACAAAGCTATGCTAATCATGTTTCAATCATTCATGTTTCAATATATAAGCGAAGTGAACCTCACAACATCATTTGTAAGAAGTTTAAACCTCGTAAAGAAAAGATGCTATCAAATTTTTATGCTTAAATATTTTCTTGAAACAACAACATTTCCCTTTTGGAGAACCTTAGCAAAGAATAGCAACTCATGTTTGAAACTCTATTTTTCAAAAGTATATATAAATCTTGCTTTTAAATACTCATGTAAATGCTTGGCTCATGACAAAATTTACCCAACAATTCATACCAAATACTACAACGAAAAGCAGGAGAGATGATACATAAAACTTTCATTCCAAGTACATTCCTAAAGCTTTAGACAATATTTTAACGGAATCAATAAGTATGCCCATAAATCTCATAAGTGAGAACTACTCAAGGAAACCACTCTTTTCATTCTCACTTGCAAACCTCTAGATAGCACATTAGAAACACTTCAAATAAAAGATGCTACCACACCAAGTTTCGATGCAAAGCGAGCAATTATAATTTCCTTCCAACGGTACTTCACAAACAACTTGGTATTGCAACACTTGTAAGCTCATGCGAAAGAAAGCAACCACAAAAGGCGTGATAAACATATTTATTTAACCAAAAGCTTTCTGAATACCTCACAAAAACATTCTCATGATCCATATAATGATTGCCCATCAAGAATATATATGCATAAGAATAAAAGACCAACCCAAAAGAAGCTTTCTTCTCAGATTTTTTTAGATTTCATGAATAAGAAGTGATGGCAAGTGAAGAAAAAGAGTACACTTTCTCCAACCATTAAAACAGTGTTTCAATAACATGAGTAATACCATACTGAGTTCACAAAGCACATGATCATTTCTCCCTTTATTTATGAGGTTAAGCTTCATTAAAATCCTCCCTATCGATGGAATCATAACAAATTTATAATACTGAACTTAAACTAGCATGCTCATGTTGATGAAACTACGAAGAAACTTTACCAAGAGTATCCATATTAATGAAATTATGAAACAGGCAGTTAACTAAGCTAAATGAACACACCAAAACTTTTATAAATACTTCAAATCTCCTTTCAAACAACTCGAAATATCTCTCAACCATATGTAACAATATTTATATAAGGTCTATGAATACTCACAACTTGATATCAAATACCCATAAATCTTCCCTAATGTTGGCACATGACACAATGCATATAATTATTTCTTACCAAGAATTCAAAACTAATATCATATTATGGGATAGAAGGAGAATAGCCATGCTCACCTAAAACAACCAAAGCTTTATGAGAGAAATAGAGAAGACATAAGACAAAGCTCACACACGAGCCTAAAGAGAAAATCTTTAATCATTATAAGCTGGAAGATCTCGTACTTCCTCACAAACACCAAGTCCATTCATGTGCTAAGTAGAAGGGAGAAAAACTCTTAAAAGAAATGTCCCTTACTCATTGAATCTTAACAATATTCTCAGATTTTGTTGACAAAACTCTAAACATTGCATCAGGAGAATTTTCATATGAACTAGCTTATCACATAAGAACTCCAATTTGCTTGAAAGATGAAAGAGAATAAAATGAATGAGACAAAAAGAGATACGAATGCAATAGTGCTTACTTGTAAGTTCACAATATTCTCATGTAGCAAGTATTTATAAGGTGTAAGAAGCTTTCCCAAATCACATTAACTATGCTTTGTAGAAACCGTAGAAGAGGGGGCACAAACCAAATAAGATTTATTTATGTCGGCAATGCAAACTTTTCCAAAGAAACTAATGAAATTCCCACTTTTATCAAAGAAAACTCTATCGACCCTTAATAGGCATTATCACAAATAGTTTGCACGCATATTTCAACCATAAATAACATACCCTTTCTTTATCTCTAGCAACTTAAACATGGGATTTCAAATCATATAAGAATGGTGATAAAGAAGCGTAAGTTTTGCATACATATCCAACAAATAAATTTATCCTGCAAGTAACATGAACTAACATACTCTTTAGCATACCATTCATGAGACTACCTATGGCTAATAGTGATTTCATCTTTCCTTGAAAACATTAAAACAGCACTTGATAACCAAATATCTTAGTAAAACTAGATAGTAAGAGACGATGGTGAAGGCATCATACACGAATACTTTTACAACATGAACAAAATACTCTCATGCATCAACTTTGCATATATTGATACTCAAGAAATGGGATGATCTAAGTCATCCAACAAAGTTACCGAACCTCACATAGTATGATACCAAATATATCCATGATATCACATCCCACCAATACATGTGAATAACATAGAATGGAGTTACCCACTCACTACACTTTTCATGTTAAGTTTTACTTACAACAACAAGCTTTGTTAGCAAAAAAAAATAAGTAAAGTGATGAGCATCAAAAACATGAAGTTTCATATAAGCATAAAGCATTGTTTCATATTATCTTTTCACCAAATCAAGATATGAAATTAAACATTTATGATACCCAATCTAAATTTCCTAATGAAATCAAATATCTTTCCTCTAGTGACATTCCACCCAACACTTTTCTCTTAGTGACATTACACCACATACTTAGTGTGCATTGGTAGTAAAATCAAACAAAACAAGTCACCATAAAAGCCATGATTTATACACCTATTTCATTGAAGCCATTTAGGCAATACATAAAAGAACCTTCACAATCCACAAAATCATATAGCTCGATCTCATAAACAAAAGCTTATAAAATAGGTGGTGCTTCATTTAAACAAAGTCTGTAGGGAGTTTACCATAGAAGCCAAACGATGAGCCGTACGCAACCCTACTTAATGGATTAATCACATATTCATTGCTATCTCGGAAATATCATAAATTCAAAGAAGAATTGTGAAGCAGCATATATATCAAGAAAACTTACAACACCATATACCACAGTTCGACTTTTTTTTTTTTTTTGTTATTCTTTGAAGAAATAAGGTAGCTATCACTCTCTCAACACTCATCTAATTTGGATTTAAAGAGATCCTCCCATATTTTTTAATACGTAAATTCTCAAAGCCTTGATCAGCCAACAAATGAATTAATAAGAGAACTGCTAAGGAAAACCAACAAGAAGATGAAGAAGGAGAAGAAGAATGATGGGGTGAAGAAGAAGATGGAGAAGGAGATGACGAAGAGGAAGATGGGGAATGAGAAAAAGGAGAGAAAGACAAGGAGTTACCTGAGGAAGAGAATGCTGGCGGATAAAGTAGGGATTCCGGTGACTGGGCTTGCGTCGGCTCGGCTAGGGAGAGGCGACTTCGGCCCTTGGGTTCGGTCCGAACAGAGGAGAGGCGGGGGAAGTCACCGGCCGTCGGGCTCGGTCCTGGGGGTCGGACGGACCTTGGGCTCGGCTTCGGACGGGAGCAAGAGAGCAGGAGCAGACTTCGGGTGGCTGCCGTCGGGCTCGGGTTCGGTCCGGAGAGGTCGGGGTCCATCCAGGCGGCGGGAGCAGGGGAAGTCGGGCTCGATCTCCCTTGGCTCACGCGAAAGAGGGAGAGGGAGACGCCGGCGTGAGAGGGGTTTCGGGTTCCTTGCGAGCAGAGAGAGGCCTTTGGGCTACTGGAGAGGGAGAGATCGAGCGGGGAGAGAGGGATTCGGCCGTGCAAAACTGAGAGGGTAGCTGGGAGTTCACTCCTCTTGCGATCCCTCATGGCTAGGGCTTTCGCCTGAAAAAACCCCTGAGGCAAAATGGGGAGCCGAGATAGAGGGAGCGGGCTGTGTCCAAATCCCCAGAGAGAGCCAACGAATCGGGTCTCACGCCATTGAAAATTGGCAACGGTCGAATACAGATTTTTTGGGAGAAATCTGAGCCGTTGATGGGATTACTAGATTTAGGGAATGAATTCAAATGAAAGAAAAAGTATATTGGGATTTAATTGAATTAAATTGAACTGATTTAAATCAGATCTGGGCTCAATTGATTTGATCAAATCAAATCAGAGACGATTCGGGTCAAATTGAACTCGTCGCAGTCAAAATAAATTGCTCGGGCTTGATTGAATAGGGTCGAGTTTAATTAAAATAAATCTGGATTGACTCGAGTTCAAATTGGGCTCAACGAGGGTCTAATTGCATTGATCGAATGTGCTCGAGGGCACTCGAGCGAAAAAAGAGGTCAACAAACGGACCCCCAACAGGTGCGGCGAACAATAAGTGAACCGTACGTGTTGGCGTTGACCTTCCTAACTCTAGGAAGGTGCAACCCTAGGGTCGAGTAACAGAACAAGATCAACAATGAGAGAGAATCAAAGAAAGCTGCTCAACTTATCCGCCCAACCAAAGTGGCAGAATAAGAGAAAGAGATCTCATGCTCACAGGAGTAGGACTGAAACAAGCTTATAAAGAGTCCAAAGGAAATTCAACCATCATCTAGAATATAAGCCTAAGATGACGTGATAAGAAGGGAAACCAAAAGGAACTTGGAAATCAAAGGAACTATGAGACAGCAATAATTAAAGAAAAGCAATAAAGGATAGTAATTAAATATAGGGAAATCATCTGTCTGCCTGACCAGATCAAAACAGCGGAACAGAAGAAGGAAAAGGGAACCAACTGTCTGCCTGACCAGATCGAAACAGCAGAGCGGAAGGGAAAAGGAAAATCCCACATTCACCTGACCAGATCGAAACAGTGAATGGGGAAAGACTCAATGCTCACCTGACCAGATCGAAACAGTGAACATGAGTAGAAAAAGAGAACCAACCGTCTGCCTGACCAGATCGAAACAGCAGAGCGGAAGGGAAAAGGAAAATCCCACATTCACCTGACCAGATCGAAACAGTGAATGGGGAAAGACTCAATGCTCACCTGACCAGATCGAAACAGTGAACATGAGTAGAAAAAGAGAACCAACCGTCTGCCTGACCAGATCGAAACAGCAGAGCGGAAGGGAAAAGGAAAATCCCACATTCACCTGACCAGATCGAAACAGTGAATGGGGAAAGACTCAATGCTCACCTGACCAGATCGAAACAGTGAACATGAGTAGAAAAAGAGAACCAACCGTCTGCCTGACTAGATCGAAACAGCAGAGCGGAAGGGAAAAGGAAAATCCCACATTCACCTGACCAGATCGAAACAGTGAATGGGGAAAGACTCAATGCTCACCTGACCAGATCGAAACAGTGAACATGAGTAGAAAAAGAGAACCAACCGTCTGCCTGACCAGATCGAAACAGCAGAGCGGAAGGGAAAAGGAAAATCCCACATTCACCTGACCAGATCGAAACAGTGAATGGGGAAAGACTCAATGTTCGCCTGACCAGATCGAAACAGCGAAACAAAGAATCAGCAGAAAACTCAACAACCCCCAAACAGGAAAATAAAACAGGGGGAATGAAGAGGTGGTGAAGTATGCCTCCCAGGGACTCTGTCGGGCACCCAACCAGAAAGGGGAGTCAACATTCGCCTGACCAGATCGAAACAGCGAATGAGAATGGCTCAAAATCCACCTGACCATATTCGCAACAGCGAATAATGAGCCCTCCCGAAAGTCTAATGTCCACCTGACCATAATCGCAACGGTGGGACAAAAGAAAAAGTCCAACATTCACCTGACCAGATCGAAACAGTGAATGAGGACAACCCAATGTTCGCCTGACCAGATCGAAACAGCGAGACAAAGGGGGAAAGAGAAAGGGAGTTCAGCATTCGCCTGACCATATTCGCAACAGCGAATGAGAACAGCTCAATATCCACCTGACCATATTCGCAACAGCGAATAAAGAGCTTCCCAAAAAGTCTAATGTCTGCCTGACCAGATCGAAACAGCAAGACAAAAGACAAAATCTCACATTCACCTGACCAGATCGAAACAGTGAATGGAGAAAGACTCAATGTCTGCCTGACCATATTCGCAACGGCGAGACAAAGAGTGAAAGTCACCTCTACAACCACCCGACGCACATGTGCGCGGTGCTGTGAGGGAAAGAGAAGTAGGTAATCCATCGCCTAAGAAATCTCAAACTCATATTTCAATTACCCCATGGTAGAGGACAAATCGTCGTGGCCATGAATAATCAAAACATAAGTAGGACTTCTTTAGGTAAAGTTAAAATCACATATCATGAAGCAATCGATCGACATACATCTCTCTAAAAAGAGGAATATATATACGACCGTGTAAAAAGAATAATCTCATAATGAATGAATAGAAATGGCAAGGGGACACACTTGCCATCGAGAACAACAATCATCATCTCAAAAAAAAATTATTGATTATTAAAGAAATCACAGTGGTAACACCCATGCTAACTAATGGGACCCTGTGAAAAGTACAAGCAACATTTATGTATTCAAAAGAGACTGTTCTTGTAACTAAAATCAAGATCTCAATGACAGAATATATCATTTGAAAGAAGTAGCGGATCGACTTTCTGTTCGAAGATCAAAATCCACATAAGAAGTGATGTTAACATCTAAAGCCAGATGTACCACATCACAAATAAGGGAGAATAACATCCCTTTAAAAGTGAACAATCATAATCGAAGAAGTGAACACACAGTCATCTCCTAAGCAGTCATCGAAATGCTTTAGGAGAGACAGAAGGGAATTTGGGCTTTTGGAGCGTAGAACCGGGTTCCACCTGTGACAAGGGCAACCGATTATGCTCAACTGAGAGCTTCCCTCTCGAAAGAAAAATAATTTTAAGGGACTTTGGGCTCTTGGAGTGTAGAACCGGGTTCCACCTGTGACAAGGGCAACCGATTCTTTCTCAACCAAGAGCTTCCCTTTTTTTTTTTTTTTTTTTTTTTTTTTTTTTTTTTTCAAAGAGGGAAATCATTGGCTTTGATAACCCAGGCCATACTCGCCACATGAGTAAAACTGGGGAGAATAGACATTACAACAGATTTTGTAGAGAAATTCATATGATGACAATGGGTCAACATCGCTAGATTTGACTAGTATAGATCAAGGATGGACCCAGTATCACATTCCACAGAAATTCGAGCTAGTAGTTTTGGTATCCCAGACCACACTTGAAGGGGACAAGTGAAACTGGGGAAGTCAACCCTCGAAGGGGATTGAAAAGGAGGTTTCATGCTACAACACCAGAGTGATTGGTGGGCATGAGTGCAAGTACAAACACCCTACGGCGTATTTACATACAACTACTAAGGATAATCTCATACTTTGCATGACCAACATCACGTGGTAGAGGACAAATCGTCGTGGCCACGGACTGTCGAAAAGTAGAAGAGATCCTTTGGAGTTATGTCTATACAGAGGGATACGTACAAGTAGCAGAAGAAGAATAACTATCGTATGGAGAATAATAGGAGAATGAAACTTATATAGGGACATTGGATCAACATCGTCACACCTGACTAACACAGGTGGGCATGGACCCAGTATCACCTATAGAAAGTGGGCTGGGATTAGGGATATTGGATCTACTACACCACACCTAATTAGCCTAGGTGGGTATGGACCCAGTATCACATCTAGAAAATTGGTTTGAATTAGGGACATTAAATCAACATCACCACACCTGACTAACACAGGTGGGCATGGACCCGGTATCACCTATGAAAAATAGATTTGAATTAGGGACATTAGATCAACATAACCACACCTGACTAACACAGGTTGGTATGGACCCAATATCACCTATGGAAAATAGATTTGAATTAGGGACATTGGATCAACATAACCACACCTGACTAACACAGGTTGGTATGAACCCAATATCACCTATGGAAAATAGATTTGAATTAGGGATATTGGATCAACATAACCACACCTGACTAACACAGGTTGGTATGGACCCAGTATCACCTCATAAAAGGGAGTTTGAATTATTGGTTTTGGTATCCCAGACCACGCTTTAAGTGACAAGCGAAATTGGGTAGAACAATCCTTCACAAAGGGGGAACAAATCAAAGGTTTTATGTGCTAGCACTAACATGATTGGCATGCACAAATGGAAGTACAAATATCTCTACAACATATTAGCGTATCCCTTTTAAGGATAGCCTTATACCCTTCGAAGCGAACGTCGTGTGGTAGAGGACAAATCGTCGTGGCCACACAGACTGCCTGAAAAGTAAAAAGGATCCTTTCAAAGAATACGAATACAAAGAAATATTTATAGGAGGTAGGAAGGTTCGCTAGTCTGTAGCGAACAACCAACACTAGTGGAAAAAGTGTCATAAGATTTTTGATGGGAATCCTCGACTCAAATTCCACACATCTGATGGGGAATAGGTTGCTTGCTAGTAGTCTGACGTCAGAAGTCTCCTTCCTCATCTGAGCTACTATCAACAACTAATCCACCCTTAGGTATCAAGTACCTACGAAAGGTATGAAGGTGCCGGGGTCTGCTCGGCGGTCTCAGGGTGAGAAAGTCGAGTGAACACGAAACCCGACGGAAAGAAGAGAATTTGATAAGGTATGAAATAGCCAAAAAAGGCTGGAACGAAAGGAACCACAGCTAGGGGCAAGCCTAGCCAAGAAGGGAACCTAACTAAGAAAAGGACCCTATCTAAGAGTAGGACAAACCTAATCTAAGGAGCACTAAACCCGGAGTGCACACAAGAGAAGATAATTTAACATCCGAAGATGGAGAGAGAAACCTGTCCCACCGTGGTCGCCAGAAATCTGTGGGTCTCCGAAAGGATTCCGCTCGTGTGGTTCGAATGCAAAGGGTACGATCACACTATCCCGAAGGATAAAATGGTCGTAGACCTTTACAATCGACACAAGCAGGCCGATGGAAGAGCAGATGGAGTTATAGATACGATTAGCCATGGAGGATAGCGGCTTTCACCTACAAACCTCAATGGATAATAATATCTATCACCCTAAATTCACGAGATTTCCCCCATTTGATACATCAGCTCGAATGGGGTTTATTTGATTGTGGGGATCGGTTTCCTACGGGCGCAAGCCCCCGTAGTTAATTACATCCTAAGCCTTGACTTAGGAAAACTCTCGATTAAGGATGTTAGATTATCTCCTCTAATGGGTTTAGTGCAAGGGAATTTTCTAGGCTTTCCTAATCAAAGAGGAAGAAGGTCCCAAATTGGCTTAATCAATCACACACGGTTCATTCAACATCCGGTCGGCTCGAAGAAGAGAAAACTGGAGAAAAAGAGAGAAGACACGCGATCAGACATGCACGAGAGAAGGAAGGAGGTGGCGTCATCCGTGTGACGCAGATGGGTAGGGTTTATAGCCTCCGAAAGGATGGAGAGCTTACCCACCAATAAGGTGTGTTGGGGTACACTCGTACCCCTCACCTTTAGATCCTAAATCTATAAGAGATGTAGTGTTGTACACACAACACTAGCATCTACGACCTAGCTAATGCAATCTGGACTTATCCCTTGCCTGAAAAAGGAAGCCAGCTAAAATCCTAAGCACAACCAACCGTCCTATATGTATGCAAGATGGGAAGGCTCTATCCTAAAGAAGAAAGGATTTGAAACTCTGTAATATGCAAATAAGTAAATCTAGCGTTGTATGATGCATGAAACAAATGCATGAGTAAGAAAGATCCTTAGGTCCACTAATGCAATGTATGTATGAAAAGTGCGTTGTGGAGAAAAGTGTGTAAGAACAGATATATGCATGACATCCAGAGTACAGAAAAAATAAATAAACACACCCTAAGGGTACCTTTCAGGCAAGATACCCGCACAGAAAATCATCAATCATCATGCCCACTTCGTGTGGGAAAACAGCGATGCCCAATGGCATGAATAGGTGGCCTACTCGACAGGCCTAAATGACCCTAATGGTCTCTAAGGCTCACAAAAAAAAGAGAAAAGGGGAGGGGGGTATCGTACCCAAAACCGGAAAGGGCCAGAATCCTAGCAGAAAACCAACGATGCCCACTTCGTGTGGGAAAACAACGATGCCAACCGGCATAATAGGTGGCCTACTCTACAGGCCTAAATGACCCTAATGGTCTCTAGGGCTCACAGAAGGGGGAAAAGCTTTGACCTATAGGGCCAAAGCTTCGTTAGTGAACTACCCTATGGCTGGCTACCTACACATGCTAGAATACCTATTAACAAGTCGTGTGTGATGTGTAGCAATTCCGATATATAATTAAAAATTTGCTTTACAAGTTGCAGAAATTATACCTGAGTGTGGCGCTGCCACTTACAAGCTTATAAGCAAACGATTTCGGATTGTGGCGCTGCCACTTAAAAGTTCCAAAGCAAGTGCTCTAGTTTAATTCCCGATCATCAAGCTCCGATGCACCTCGCAATAAAAGATAACAGAGAAATATATATATGAGCGTAGATGCCATTCAGAAAATAAATGCATATAAGTAAGAATGTAACAAACAGGAAATCTAATAATAGCAATTATAAAGCACGTGTATGTAGTAAATACTGAATAACGAAAGAAAATGTCAGCCTAACCTAGGGTTAGAAGTCGTGTCCTAACCAAACAAGTCTAAGGTGTGTGTAGGCTGTGTAGTTTTGGATAGATCCTATGTAGGATGATTTAGTTAGAATTGTTTGTATTTGATTTGTTAGAAGGCAAAAAGGGAGATTTTAATTGAAGTTGAAATATTAATAATTTAGGATTAATTTTAGATATTTTGTTTTAGGATTTGATTGATTATCACCTTTGTTTCACACCGAGGCCGTGAGGTTTATTTCACCCTCCTTGGGGCTAACTTAATAGCCTCGTAGGCCTGGGTTACCCAGTGATAACCAATTTTTGTTGAATTATTTAGTTGGTTATAAATTAGAAAGAAAGATGAATTAGGCAATTTATTATCACTTAAGGTTTGATTTAAGCCAGTTAAGAAATTAATTTTAAATTTTAACACCCCATTGGATCCATTCGTGGCGTTGTGCCACCAGGCTCGAGGAACCAGGCCTCCTTAGGACACTTAGCCCCGCAGCCCGGAGTAGTCCATCCAATAAACTTCACTTCTGGAGTGGTTGTTATGTATTAAGGGGTTTGTTGATTGATTTTATAAGGTTAATCTAAGGTTTGATCTTTAAGAGTATTTTAATCCTAATGAATTTAGTTTGTAATTTAATCCCTAATAAAATCTACATCTTTTAGATTTTAGATTGGTTAGGGATTAATTATTAAATTAGTTAAAATTGATTTGAGTTTGTGTTTTAGACTCGTAGTTTAATAATTATAAATGTTGATAATAACATGATTAAGAATTAAGTGTTTTAATAGATCTTTAGAATTAGATTAGAATTGGTTGGTTGATTATTAGTAGATTAAGGAAAAGAAACTAAATCTAGGAAAGCGTGTCACTAAATTTTATTTTGATGTCTCTACCCTACAAGGAGCATGCACCCTAAGTCTATGTTATCTAAGACCCGGTCCTTAATTTTTGTCCTTAAATGTCACTAAAGTTGTAGGGATAAAAGGAGGTTTTATTTTCTAACCCTTAGGACTCTCGCACATGTGTCACTAGGCTTAGAGAATCAATAGCAAAGCAGTAGAATGAAAAAGAATGAAAATTACCAATAAAAGGGATGTAGGCATTGTTGTTTTGGACACACTTCGTAGAAGTCAAGTGTATCCTAGAATAGCAACAATGCCCTTTGCTGTTCCCATTCCAAACGAGGCACTTGATACGTTTGACTCGACCACTCCCGACACACCTTAAACCAAGGCTAAATCAACTAAGGGAGATGTACTTCTAAGACCAGACTCGGGCCTAGATTCTCTATGGTTTTGCACTCATCCCAAAATTCTATATCTCTTTTCTATAGAAGCTAACACTAAAAGGGATAAGATCCAAATGAGCAATGACTAATCGAAGAAACTACAAAAGACACTAAAGATCTTCCAATCCAAAGCTCCCTAAAGATTTAAACACCAAATCTCATCCTTTAGAAACTAGTGTGATTCAATAGGAAAGCAATCCATACACTAATCATTAACCAGTTCTACAAGGCTACTAAGGAGTTTTACTACACTAAGCAAAATCACCAAGTTAGAAGTCTCAAAACACCCTATGAGAACTTCTAAACAAAAAAATACTACACAAGACCCTACCAAAAATCATCTACCAAAATCTTTCTTTTTCCGACACAAAATTCTACCCAAAAACGACCCATAATCAAGTGCCTCTCCTTTCATTTGGAGTGGGGTAGAAAACATAAAGCTTTCCAACGAGAAAGTTTTATAAAGAAAACTTCTCATTGTAAAGCACCCATAAAATTCGTCGCATAAAACAAATCCAAAGCCACTAAAAAAAAATCATTCCAACCAAAGCAAAACAAGACATCTTTCAATCAGAAACGACTTTCCAAATTAGCTACACAAAGCGACTCGAAAGAAAACTTCAATAAAAGCAAAGAGAAAACATTCGCAAAACTCTCTAAATATAAGACAACTCATAAGACTCTTCAAAAGAAACTCAAATGTCATTAGTTAGCGATGGCAAATAAACAACTACAATATCTCAACAAATATGGATGAAAACAAGACTCAATTTTGTAAGAATATATTTTAAACTTATTCCAACCACTTATATGAAATGTAAAGAAACGATATCATGCTCAGAAAGTTTTCGGATATTCATTGCTAATAATTGCATCCATAGGGTTTAACTAAGATCGCTCCCAAAACAACAAGAAAAGAGAGCCTGATATCATCATAATGCAACATGGGTTTAAGATATGAAAGTACAAATTCAAAACATGAACTATGTAATTATTTTCAAACAAACTTCTAGTTTACACCCTAAGCTAGCAAATATCTTCAAAGGCATTTTAACATAAATTATTAAGCTTATTCTAATAATACCAACCATATAACCTTGCAAATGTTTTAGTAGATATCAACTATACTCCTTCAAAATTTACCCATGACTTTAAGTACAAAGCTATGCTAATCATGTTTCAATCATTCATGTTTCAATATATAAGCGAAGTGAACCTCACAACATCATTTGTAAGAAGTTTAAACCTCGTAAAGAAAAGATGCTATCAAATTTTTATGCTTAAATATTTTCTTGAAACAACAACATTTCCCTTTTGGAGAACCTTAGCAAAGAATAGCAACTCATGTTTGAAACTCTATTTTTCAAAAGTATATATAAATCTTGCTTTTAAATACTCATGTAAATGCTTGGCTCATGACAAAATTTACCCAACAATTCATACCAAATACTACAACGAAAAGCAGGAGAGATGATACATAAAACTTTCATTCCAAGTACATTCCTAAAGCTTTAGACAATATTTTAACGGAATCAATAAGTATGCCCATAAATCTCATAAGTGAGAACTACTCAAGGAAACCACTCTTTTCATTCTCACTTGCAAACCTCTAGATAGCACATTAGAAACACTTCAAATAAAAGATGCTACCACACCAAGTTTCGATGCAAAGCGAGCAATTATAATTTCCTTCCAACGGTACTTCACAAACAACTTGGTATTGCAACACTTGTAAGCTCATGCGAAAGAAAGCAACCACAAAAGGCGTGATAAACATATTTATTTAACCAAAAGCTTTCTGAATACCTCACAAAAACATTCTCATGATCCATATAATGATTGCCCATCAAGAATATATATGCATAAGAATAAAAGACCAACCCAAAAGAAGCTTTCTTCTCAGATTTTTTTAGATTTCATGAATAAGAAGTGATGGCAAGTGAAGAAAAAGAGTACACTTTCTCCAACCATTAAAACAGTGTTTCAATAACATGAGTAATACCATACTGAGTTCACAAAGCACATGATCATTTCTCCCTTTATTTATGAGGTTAAGCTTCATTAAAATCCTCCCTATCGATGGAATCATAACAAATTTATAATACTGAACTTAAACTAGCATGCTCATGTTGATGAAACTACGAAGAAACTTTACCAAGAGTATCCATATTAATGAAATTATGAAACAGGCAGTTAACTAAGCTAAATGAACACACCAAAACTTTTATAAATACTTCAAATCTCCTTTCAAACAACTCGAAATATCTCTCAACCATATGTAACAATATTTATATAAGGTCTATGAATACTCACAACTTGATATCAAATACCCATAAATCTTCCCTAATGTTGGCACATGACACAATGCATATAATTATTTCTTACCAAGAATTCAAAACTAATATCATATTATGGGATAGAAGGAGAATAGCCATGCTCACCTAAAACAACCAAAGCTTTATGAGAGAAATAGAGAAGACATAAGACAAAGCTCACACACGAGCCTAAAGAGAAAATCTTTAATCATTATAAGCTGGAAGATCTCGTACTTCCTCACAAACACCAAGTCCATTCATGTGCTAAGTAGAAGGGAGAAAAACTCTTAAAAGAAATGTCCCTTACTCATTGAATCTTAACAATATTCTCAGATTTTGTTGACAAAACTCTAAACATTGCATCAGGAGAATTTTCATATGAACTAGCTTATCACATAAGAACTCCAATTTGCTTGAAAGATGAAAGAGAATAAAATGAATGAGACAAAAAGAGATACGAATGCAATAGTGCTTACTTGTAAGTTCACAATATTCTCATGTAGCAAGTATTTATAAGGTGTAAGAAGCTTTCCCAAATCACATTAACTATGCTTTGTAGAAACCGTAGAAGAGGGGGCACAAACCAAATAAGATTTATTTATGTCGGCAATGCAAACTTTTCCAAAGAAACTAATGAAATTCCCACTTTTATCAAAGAAAACTCTATCGACCCTTAATAGGCATTATCACAAATAGTTTGCACGCATATTTCAACCATAAATAACATACCCTTTCTTTATCTCTAGCAACTTAAACATGGGATTTCAAATCATATAAGAATGGTGATAAAGAAGCGTAAGTTTTGCATACATATCCAACAAATAAATTTATCCTGCAAGTAACATGAACTAACATACTCTTTAGCATACCATTCATGAGACTACCTATGGCTAATAGTGATTTCATCTTTCCTTGAAAACATTAAAACAGCACTTGATAACCAAATATCTTAGTAAAACTAGATAGTAAGAGACGATGGTGAAGGCATCATACACGAATACTTTTACAACATGAACAAAATACTCTCATGCATCAACTTTGCATATATTGATACTCAAGAAATGGGATGATCTAAGTCATCCAACAAAGTTACCGAACCTCACATAGTATGATACCAAATATATCCATGATATCACATCCCACCAATACATGTGAATAACATAGAATGGAGTTACCCACTCACTACACTTTTCATGTTAAGTTTTACTTACAACAACAAGCTTTGTTAGCAAAAAAAAATAAGTAAAGTGATGAGCATCAAAAACATGAAGTTTCATATAAGCATAAAGCATTGTTTCATATTATCTTTTCACCAAATCAAGATATGAAATTAAACATTTATGATACCCAATCTAAATTTCCTAATGAAATCAAATATCTTTCCTCTAGTGACATTCCACCCAACACTTTTCTCTTAGTGACATTACACCACATACTTAGTGTGCATTGGTAGTAAAATCAAACAAAACAAGTCACCATAAAAGCCATGATTTATACACCTATTTCATTGAAGCCATTTAGGCAATACATAAAAGAACCTTCACAATCCACAAAATCATATAGCTCGATCTCATAAACAAAAGCTTATAAAATAGGTGGTGCTTCATTTAAACAAAGTCTGTAGGGAGTTTACCATAGAAGCCAAACGATGAGCCGTACGCAACCCTACTTAATGGATTAATCACATATTCATTGCTATCTCGGAAATATCATAAATTCAAAGAAGAATTGTGAAGCAGCATATATATCAAGAAAACTTACAACACCATATACCACAGTTCGACTTTTTTTTTTTTTTGTTATTCTTTGAAGAAATAAGGTAGCTATCACTCTCTCAACACTCATCTAATTTGGATTTAAAGAGATCCTCCCATATTTTTTAATACGTAAATTCTCAAAGCCTTGATCAGCCAACAAATGAATTAATAAGAGAACTGCTAAGGAAAACCAACAAGAAGATGAAGAAGGAGAAGAAGAATGATGGGGTGAAGAAGAAGATGGAGAAGGAGATGACGAAGAGGAAGATGGGGAATGAGAAAAAGGAGAGAAAGACAAGGAGTTACCTGAGGAAGAGAATGCTGGCGGATAAAGTAGGGATTCCGGTGACTGGGCTTGCGTCGGCTCGGCTAGGGAGAGGCGACTTCGGCCCTTGGGTTCGGTCCGAACAGAGGAGAGGCGGGGAAGTCACCGGCCGTCGGGCTCGGTCCTGGGGGTCGGACGGACCTTGGGCTCGGCTTCGGACGGGAGCAAGAGAGCAGGAGCAGCCTTCGGGTGGCTGCCGTCGGGCTCGGGTTCGGTCCGGAGAGGTCGGGGTCCATCCAGGCGGCGGGAGCAGGGGAAGTCGGGCTCGATCTCCCTTGGCTCACGCGAAAGAGGGAGAGGGAGACGCCGGCGTGAGAGGGGTTTCGGGTTCCTTGCGAGCAGAGAGAGGCCTTTGGGCTACTGGAGAGGGAGAGATCGAGCGGGGAGAGAGGGATTCGGCCGTGCAAAACTGAGAGGGTAGCTGGGAGTTCACTCCTCTTGCGATCCCTCATGGCTAGGGCTTTCGCCTGAAAAAACCCCTGAGGCAAAATGGGGAGCCGAGATAGAGGGAGCGGGCTGTGTCCAAATCCCCAGAGAGAGCCAGCGAATCGGGTCTCACGCCATTGAAAATTGGCAACGGTCGAATACAGATTTTTTGGGAGAAATCTGAGCCGTTGATGGGATTACTAGATTTAGGGAATGAATTCAAATGAAAGAAAAAGTATATTGGGATTTAATTGAATTAAATTGAACTGATTTAAATCAGATCTGGGCTCAATTGATTTGATCAAATCAAATCAGAGACGATTCGGGTCAAATTGAACTCGTCGCAGTCAAAATAAATTGCTCGGGCTTGATTGAATAGGGTCGAGTTTAATTAAAATAAATCTGGATTGACTCGAGTTCAAATTGGGCTCAACGAGGGTCTAATTGCATTGATCGAATGTGCTCGAGGGCACTCGAGCGAAAAAAGAGGTCAACAATAACATTGGCAATAATAATAACAACAATGAAATTAAATTCAAAATAATATTGTAAAGCATTTAAAAATGTTTTAATTAAAATTCACATAGAATTTTTATTAAATTTTAATTTTAATATCATATATTATATTTATAATCAATAATTAATTAAAGTAATTGACATACCTAATTTAATAGTTATAAAATAATTATACCTTTCAATTTTACTTTAAATTTTAAAATAATAATATTTATAGTTAAATATTAATTTAAATAATCATTTTAAAATTAAATTAGACTATGTGACATATTAAAATTAAAATTTAAAAATAATAATTTCATTATATGTTATAAAGTTGCTGGATTTTAGGAAAGGCCGTCACCCAAAAATGTGAATGTGGCATTGTAATACACTAATATATTAAAGGGAGATTTACATACATACCACTTAATACTATGCTATTTACATATTTAACACCTAAAACTTTAATATTACATATATGCCACCCATAGTTCATTTTCATACCAAATATGAGTGGTAGAAATGAAATATATGAGTGGTAGGAAAGAAATGTAAGTGGTATATTTGATATTAAAATAATATAGGGTGGTATTCATGTAATATTAAAGTTTTAGGTGTTAGATATGTAAATAGGATGTTATAAAGTGTTATGTATGTAAATTTCTCTATATTAAAATTACATTATAAATCTTATATGATTTGACCATAAATTTATTATGTATGAAAAATTAATGGACATAAATGGCTAATGATGTGCAGATGAGAGAGAGAAGGAGAGATTTGAAAGAACAAATTTTTTGTGGTAAACAAAAAAGTATTTTAATAAATAAATTTCGTTGAAAGAGATTGACATGCCACAGTAGAAATTTTTTCTTGAGCAGTCTTCTCACCTATCATATCATTAATAATACATTTATAAGATGAGAAAATTAAAGAATTATATTTATAAAGGACATAAATTCGAATATAATATTTCCCTAAAACAAAAAATATATATGTATATCAAATATAAGAGCTAGCTAGCAGCGTACATGATTACTTTAATAATTAATTAACATTGCTTCTTTGATCTTTCCTTGCAATTTATAGAGTATTAAAGGTTTAAAATATAAATAATCAATCAATTTGTTTCATTTTTAATGATTTTTTTATTAGCTTATATTTGCAGTCTTGTTCCCCACGTTGCAATCCTCTTCTTATAGAGAAATTATTACGTGCAGAGTTCTGATCGTTCCGATTTGTGAGGGTGCATAGTGAATACACAGTTTTTTTTTACAAAATTATATATTTGCTGTGCACCCTCATAAAATCCGGACTCATCTCACGTCTGCATATTAAATACACAGTTGTAGTGATAATTATTTTTGAAATGTTCAAAATAATTTATAAATATTTGGGCCTTTTTAAACATAATTTTATTTACTTGTTAAAGCAAAAAAAAAATTTATGTATAAAATATATCAAATAAATGTATTTATAAAAAGTAAAAAAATGAAAAATAAAATAAATCTCGAACAAGCTCTAAGATTTTTCATACCAGTTAATGCTTAATGGTATCCATTGCCAACTTAATTACTAATACATAAATCATTAAACTCTACATTACGGCCATAAGAGAAGCTGTCAATTTCTTAGTCGAATGAGTAGAAACGCTACTTCAATGAATAGTACACTGATTTTTATCAAGATAAAGGCCAAGAGTAGGCCACCATCAAAGTATTAAGGGCATTAAAATAAATTAGCTTGCTAGGTGTTTGATTAGAGGCTATGTAGCCCGGACTTGATGTACGACCATGACCTGGCTTCCATGTCGTTGAGCACAAGCACAAGTGGGCCATAGCGTAGGGTTAAATGTCGTCCTAAGAGTGTGTAGTCTTCTTAAACAGATATATTATTACTTGCAGAGTTTGGACATAGAGATTAGTAAAAGCACAGTAGCGAACAATAACTGTTTTTTTACTGATCTTTTATTGCTCACAGTCATAAAACTGAATTGTTTTTTGTGTCTGAATTCAGTAGATAATAATTTCCCCCTTAAACAACATATCTTTTCAATGTTTTCTAATATTTATGATTAGAGATAGATTGCAATATATTATTACGTGAAGAAAAATAAGGGGCAGTAGAGAAATAGTTTATTGTTTTAGTATTATATTAAAATTTTGGATACATATAAATAAATTAGGAATAGTGCATAAGAGATTTTTTTATGTGAAAGTTTTAGGAGAGGGAAAATTATGAGGTTTAACTTAGTTAAAAAGACTGATTACAAATATTATAATTTTGATAGTTAGAGAAGGTTTTAATGTAATATTAGTAGATATGAATTACAGAAGTTATCTCTTGTGGCATTATGAGGAGTTTTGAGAGGTTAGAAATGTTATTAAGTGGTGTATGTGATTGGCTTGATCGGGTTCTTAATAGAGGAGAGATAAATATATAAAAAATTGATTGTTAGACCTCGGTAGTTGATTGTGTTATAATGTGTTTTTTTCAGAAAAAAAAAAAATAACGAAAATATTTATTGTTGTTGTAATAGAAATACTTATTGTTGTTTTATTACTCTTGAATTGAAAATATTTAAATTATTTTTCATAACATTTGTAATTAAAACAAGAATATAATTCTGGTATATATATGACCTTATTGGGTATGATGAAGTTTACATTTTTTTTTCCTTATTCTTCCTTCACTCCACCTTACATTTGATCAGTGTAAATATCTACATTACTATTATTGCTTCCCGTTGCGATTAGTGCAGATCGTCGAAAAGTCTGTTGAATTCTGGGAGTTTGGTTGTTGCGTACCTTGGCACCAGGGAGGAGTGAAAATTTAATTTTAAAACGGTGCTTCACACGCCTCGATTTACCTATTTGATAAGTTTTCTAACTATAATTGTTTTATTACTCTTTTATTTATATAATAATATTGACGTTAGATCTTATGGATTATGCAATGATTAATATGGCTAGAATAATTTCCGACTTAGCAACATTATTAAAATTTGAGTTTAAAGCAAGTCATTATTAAAATTTGAATTGAAGAGACTAACATAAAAAAGACTAATTTAGAAAGTGTCAGAGGTTTTACTAAAGCAAATTTAATAAAAAAGGGGATTAAGAAGATAAAAAATTAAAAAAAAAAATCCTCTTTACAAACAAAATTAAGGAAATACAAATTTCAAAGTCAAGGGAAATAAACAAAAGAAGAAAATTGCTTGTTTTGTTTGTGAAAAACTAGAATATTTTGTTAGACAATGCAGGTGCACAAAATTAAACGATAAACCAAATGTTAACATTGCAGAGACCAATGAAGTTACTATTGATGTAATTTCAGTAGCTAATCTTGTTGAAGGAAACTCATGGGTGATAGATTTGAGAGCTACTCATTATGTTTGTGCAAATAAAATTTTATTCTCCTCCTATACTAGTCTTGGTGAAGAAGAAAAAGAACAAGTTTTCATGGGAGATTCTAGTGTTGCAAAGATTGTTGGAGAAGGAAATATTAACATCAAGCTTACATCACGAAAAGCTCTTACACACTACTATTTTACATGCACCAAAAATTAGATATAATTTTGTTTCTATCTCTTTACTTGAAAAAGATGATGGTAAATGTATTTTTGAGAGTGATGAAATAGTATTAACAAAAAATTATAATTTTATGGGAAAAGATTATGTGAGCAATGGTCTATTCAGATTAAATGTTATCAATGATATTAATAAAACTTCTTTTTCTGCTTATATGAGTGTATGGATTTATGGCATAATAGATTGGAGCATGCTAATTTTTCTAATATTAAGAAAATGCATGGATTATAAATATTACAGAACACATCTATTTCTAATTTTTTCAAGTGTCCTATTTGTGTAGAGGTTAAATCAACTAATAAAGCATGCAAATCTATAATAAATAGAGATTTTGTATTATTATCTTTAATTCATTCTTATTTAGGTGACATGAAGAAAACATATCTTAAGGTGGCAAGAGGTATTATGTGACATTTATTTATGATTTTTTTAGATACACCTATATATATATATATAATATATATATATAAATATATATATATATATATATATATATATATATTATATATATATATTTATATATATATATATATATATATATACTTAGAAATAAATGTGAAACTGAATCAAAATTCATGAAATATAAGGCTGAAGTAGAAAATCAACTAAAAAGAAAAAATCAAGGTAATTGGAATTGATAGAGGAGGAAAATATGACTCATGACTTTAAATATTAAATAACTTTGAAATCTTCTTAATAATTCTTATGAATGTATCATTTAGGTCCATTTGGACTCTAGTTATTGTGTGCTTGGTATCGATTGGTTCATAACACTTAGGGGTGTCAATTTCGGGTCACGGGTCGGGCTCAGGTCGAACCTGAAACTGACCCGGCACTATTCGGGTCAACCCGAATCCGAACCGTTTTTAAAAAAGGGTCGATTTTCCAGACCCGAACCCGACCCGCTTCAGGTCTGGGTCAACCCAACACGACCCGAATGACCATTTCCACAAGAAAATTGCAAATTTTCGGGTAAAAGCGGGTCTATCTCCTCTTTTCGGGTCAAAATCGGGTCAATCTCGGGTTGCCGTGTCAAAATCGGGTTTTCGGGTCAAAATCGGGTCACTTTCAGGTCAATTTCGGGTCAAAGGGTTAACCCGACCCGATTTTTGAAACGGGTCGAAATGTTGAACCCGAACCCGACCAGTTTCGGGTTCGGGTTGACCATAACCCAAAATTTTTGGGTCGAGTTCGAGTCGGGTTTTCGGGTCGTGTCAAATATTGACACCCCTAATAACACTAAACAACGTCATATCAACTTTAGCTTTGCTAAACATAGAGTTTTGATAATCTTATTGTAAATTCTTAACTTTGTTGGCCTATAATTGGATGCTTTAGATCAGAAAAATTCCATCCAAATTTATAATTGATTAGATGATGAACATACTAGTTATTCACAACTTTCGGACATCAAAATTTATAAGTATAACAATACTCTTCTAATTAAAGTTGTTATGTAAAATCATACTCTACAAAATTTCAAACCATGACCACACCTTAGTCATCAATGAGAACCTCTTTGCTAAGAAATGAATCAACTTATTCCCCTAAATTAGTATTAAAACATGATATGTATCTAAAAATAGTTGGAAAGGCATGTTTAAGCACAAAAAATGAAACTCGCTAATTACTATGAACTTTCACCACTATAAGTAGCTATATTCAAGCCCTACACACGATATGACCGAAAACCTAAAGTTCACATGAAGTCATCCCATTCCCCACAAGTCCTTTCTTAGTCTATAGAAGTCTTTCTAGATCTCGCGAAATCTTCTTATTCTTTTGCACTTCCTCGATCTTGGGAAATATTCTCATTCTTGATGATCTTGTTTCTCGAGATCCATTATTCTGTGTGGACGCCAGATGCAACTCTACGTTCGGATGCTATGGTACCGAGCCGCAGTACAATAAAATGTTGATGTGGCCCATTTTGACTGGTCCTCGGACGACATTCGACGTCCGCACAGAATAATTTTTCCAACCTTAGAGGTTGCTCATTATTCTCAATGAAAATCTCTTAACATGGCATGATCCTCTTAGATATTGGCAAACCATCGAGGAAGATAATCGCCACATTATATAAGACTTCTAAGGAGTTAGCCGGTACCAAATGATAAATTTCAAATAAAAAAATCATTTTCAAAACAGAAAAATCATTCCAACCCAAACCTAAATATCCTTCCAAGCTAACGCTACAGAACAAACTAATCATATGAGAATTAATTATTTCATACAAAAAAATAAAAATAGTCCAAAAACTGATCAAGTCCATGAAATGCCTCAAACAGAGTACATTATTATTCTCAGAAAAAAAATTAGCTAAAATAAAATTTAATAGCTAAAATTTGTCTAAATTATGTCTAAAATTTAATATAAATATATTGTGTCACTTATTTATTTTTATTTTTTTTTCATTTTAGGGGGATTTACATACATACCATTTTATTTTATGCTATTTATATTTTTAACATCTAAAATTTTAATATTACATGCCTAACATCCATAGAACAAATATGGGGATGGAATGAAATATTAAAATTTATAGGATAGTATGGGTGGTAAAAATAAAATACATGAGTGATATATTTGATATTAAAATTTTATAAATGATAGCAATATAATATTAAAATTTTATGTGTTAGATATATAAATAGTATAAAATAAAATGGCATGCATGTAAATTCCCTTTTTATATTATCATTGTTTCCAGCGTGATCTCCTTGATCCCTGGAATGCTGGAAATAGCATTTTGTAATTTTTTTACTCTACAGTTTGACCTTACATGGTGACGTGGTGCCGCAAAGTTCAAAATTCTATTGATAAAATTTTAAAAATTTATTACATAATGCTCTCTCTGTGTTTTCTATAAATTTCGCTGATTGACATAAATCTCAATATATATATTTTATATTAAAAATTTTTATAGCTAAAGTCAGATTCATTTCAATTTCAATTCAACAAATTTATAGCTAAATTAAATGTCTTTATAAGACAAATCTAATGATATTAAAGATGATTAGATCTAAGTCTTAAATAAATCAAAATCGAATCAAAATCAAGTATATCAAACAAATTTTAAAACTTTTGGACATTAATTAAAATACCAAATAGTCTCAAAATCTCACAAGCTTATAGTCAAATTGAGGGGATCGACAATATAAACCAAACAGGCTCAAGATCATTTGGATCTGAGGTCTCTAAGATACATAAAATGTTCCATAAATTATTTATGATTAAAATCTTCAATATGAACTGATGAAGTAAACAATTCTCAAAATATTATAAATGTGTTTATCTTCTCCACACAAAAGGGGAATTAGACTTAAGATTGAAGAGAACTTAGAAATCTAAAAATACTAGAGCTCTCCAGCATTTTTTGCTGATGACCATCGTGAGTCATTATCATCATTCGACTGTCATCATCGAATTATCATCGCTCAACTATTATTATCAGACGACCATTACCTAACTATATTGCACGTCTATTGCAATTTGACTGATGTCAGCTGATTACTCATAATCTGACTATTATTATCCAATTAACATTGCTCAACTATTGTCATCATCTCTAAAATATTTCTTTCTCGATCTCTATTACAACTATAGACTATAGGTGACTAATAAAGTGCCCTTTCAACTCGCCTAAATGTTCCAAACAAAAAGCAAAAAAACAAAATATAAGGATAAAATTAGATAAATCAACCTTTTGACAAGAGAGCTTAGTACGATTACATTGCTCATACACTCAAAAACTCTCCTACACGTGAATCCTCCGAGAATGTATTAATTGATCTGCTAAAATAACTAAATGCTCCATACAATCACATATCATAGTCGGCAGTAGTCGCCAAGGCATTTAATTTTACTTTTCATTTTGGGTCCGGACTGATGAGCATTATAAATCCCTTCATGTATCTCGCCCATGACCTTACGAGCCTCTTTTTTCATTAAGGCATCGCAACCACATTTGGTCAAAAGAGTATCGATACAAGGTTTCATTTATGTATGTGAATGATAGAGCCCTCTTTCTAATTTGAGCGGCGAGAGATTTATCATATGGAAGTCTACCATACCTTAAATATTCTATCAAGGACACTCTCCAATCTGACTCCTCATCAATAGTGAACACTGTGAGGGTCTGATCTAGAATAGACAAGTCTGCGAGGCACAAGACTTAACGATACTAGACAATAATAGACACAGGATTTTCAGTAGGGTCATCTAATTCTTTTGCTAACTTGGCCGAAGAATCTTCTTTTTCATTTTCAGATCTAGGATTTTTGGCCAAAGTTATTTCTGGTATTAAGCACAAGAGCTCCATCACTTTATTATGATATGAAAGGAGCTCAGGATTAAGCACTTTGTTGACTCAAGCTGTTTGATTGATTATCAGTTGGGAGTCTTCAAAAATCTTCACCCATATAATATTCATCTGGACGGCCAACTCTAGCCCCAAAATAAGAGCTTTGAACTCAACTTCATTATTAGTATGAGGTTTTGATAAACTATAGGAGTACTGTAGAGTGTGACCTTAGAGGGTCGGCCGGGTCATGAAGCACTACAAGTGGTTGACTTGAGAGATCAGATTGATCTTATGTGATAGCATATAATTCCTAAGCTTTTGTACTGCGAAGATCAAGGCCAAACATTACTTTTCCATCGCTTGGTACTTAAGATTTGCTGGTATTAATCATCTACTAAGGTAGTACAAGACCTTCTCCTAGCCTTCCTCATTCGCTTGAGCCAATAATGCACCTAGGGATTCATCTAGGGTTGTTGTATCCAGAATCAATGGCCTATCTGGGATAGGTGCAGTTAAAATAGGAGGGTTCATCAAGTAGTGCTTTATACTCTTAAAGGTCAACTGACAACGCTCATTCCAGTAGAATCGAGCATCTTTCTTCACTAGTCCCGAGAAGGTGTTCGAAATACAGTGAACTTCTCATCCTCAGGGTCCATCTTTATCTGATTGTAACCAGATGAGCCATCCATGAATGAGAAAATGCTATGGGATAATGTTATATCAACCATAAGCTTGGGGATAGAAAGAGGGAAATCATCCATAGGACATACCTTATTCAAATCCCTGAAGTCGATATAGATATGTATCTATCTTCTCTTCTTATGAATTGGAAAAATGTTGGCAAGCCATGTAGGGTACTTCTTTTCCCTAATAAAACTAGCTTCTATAAGCTTCTTAGTTTCAGTGATCACCTGTTGTTCAATTTCTAACCTCATCCTGCAAGGCGCTTTTTTAATAGGGACTGCATCAAGCCTAAAGGCCAACTTATGGACTGCCACTTTTGGGTTCAAACCAGACAACTCGATGTAGTTCCTGGCAAAGCAGTCTCTAAATTATGACAGTCACTTGATATATTCTTGAGCCTCTAAATCAGATAATAGGGAACAATGAAAAATAGGCCTAGGATCTGACTCAGTGCTTAAATTAACTTCATATAGTTTGTCAATGGAGGAAGTGATGCCATTTTTAAACTCTTGTAGAGAATAAAGTATTCTGTTTTCACCACTATCCAGGTCTTCTTCGTCGGGAAAAGAAATAACCGGATAAGACTGGGAAATAACACGAATATTGGCATGATTATACTGACTCAATCCCATATAGCCTACACCCTCTACACCTCAAGAGAAGTCAGTTCGCCAAACCCGGGCTTGCTGTAGAGCTTGTTCATCGGGCCAAGTAGAATGAACGAGACCCCGCTCAACAAAACTCTCTACAGCCAATGAAAAGTAACAAGGGGCAATTTTGACCTCTATATCCATAGCAGTCTCCTTTGAATCCTGGCTCACATGACCTAGTGGTGCACCTATATTATGGAGTAAAGAGGGACACTCTTTAGACCATCCTAGCCAAAATGTCTCTTATAGGTAAGGTATAGGGCATTCACTAGTCTAGTGCGAACTGTCCTCACTAGTGGAAGGAGTGTCAGAAGGTTCTTGATAGGAATCCTCAACTCCTATTCCGCATACTTGAGGGGAGAAGGTTATCCACTAGCAGTCTAATACTATCAGTCTAATGTCGGAAGTCCTCTTCCTCGTTTGAACTACTGTCAACAACTAATCCACCTTCAGGTATTAGATGTCCAGAAAAGGTAAGACATGAATCGTAACCAGTGGAATATGGAGGTGATGAAGTGAATGTATAATGAAGGATATCGATCACTTCATCGTCCGAAGAGTCGGACTCTATAGTCAAAGAAGAAGTGTAAAGATGAGGGGGAGAAAGAGTCCGAGTTTCGTGGTTCTGTGGCTCGTTGGTCGAAACTCTACCTCTACATCTACCTCATCCTCCCCTACCTCTACTAGGAGGGACATCGTACCTCACTGCAAACTAGAAAGGATCTATATCAGAATGCTCAATGGAAACACCTACCTCTTGATGCTAACCTATGACGGAACCTATACTGGCTATTATATAGGACCCTATGTAGGTGATTGTATAGGACCCTGTACAGTACTAGTAGGTGGAGGTTTATGAGTCTTCCGAGGTACATAATACTCGGCATCATCTTAAAGAGAGACCTCATACACAGAAAAAGATTAGATATCTATAAGAATGGTATACTCGATATCATTCCTCATGAACTTCTTACATTAGTGTAAGGTAGAGGGCATTATTCCATACTCATAGAGCCAAGGCCTTCCTAAGAGAGCTCTATATGAAGTATCAGCCTCAAGCACATGAAACTTTGCCTCAGTTAGGAAATTCCTAAACTTCAAAGGTAGGGTGATAGACCCTAGAGCACACTGGCCTTGATCATTGAACCCTTTCAACATAATCTTGTCGAAAGTGAGCTTCAAATGACTATGGGAGAGCCTCTTTAAAGCTTCATGGGTAAGAATGTTTATAGAAGCCCCTTGGTCAATGATGACCCTATTCAACTCATAATTATTGACTTCACCAGTGACATATAAGGGACGATTTTGCTCATAAGTCCCAAAAAGAAGGTCACGACTTGAAAATATAATGCATGGCATCTCTTTCAAATGATATGCTTCCCCAACAGACTTAGAAGTAAAGAAGGCTTGATAGGACTCTAGTTCAAACAAGGCTTTTCCCAGTGTCTCTCTCAAGTCAGGGGACATCATCAGAGCATCAAAGACACTAAGAATGGAGGAGTTTTTCTTAAGTGAGCCAACACATGTAATCCCTTCAAGCTGAGGGCCTTTCCCTTTCTCTTTAGACTGCTCTTGGGAGGAAGGGATAGGATCGTCCTGCTGGGTGATAATGTTTTTATCCTTTTTTTATATTCTTAGCTATCTGAGGTGGAAGGACCTTCCCTGAATGCAAATAAACTTCTTTTATTGAGCCATTCTCAATAGGAGATTCTTTTGGTTCAGTGGTGGTGGCTTATATTGGCTCTGAAGAAAGTGCTTGGAATGGGTTCTCAGATTTATCATTCGAATCCATGTAACAACCACCCTTTGGAATAATGAATACATCCTCATCCTCACACTTAGACTCATCACCATAATCATTAATATTGAAAGAAACATGTAAATAGTAGAAGAGTGAGTGCTAGAGGAAGTAAAAATAGAAGTAGAAGTAGGAATATAATATCAAAAATAGCTAGAATCACCTTCTTCTATTATTTAATCATCAGTAAAAGGGAGAACAAAGTCGTTCAATGTAAGTGCTGGAAGAAATCCTATCTTCCCTTCTAAAGTTACAACAAACTTTTATGTTTCATATATTTTTCTAGTACATAAAGCAGAAGAAGTAGAAAAAGAAATATGCTCATCTAGCACTATAATAGAAGAAGGAAAAGAAGAAGGTACTGGAGAAAAAACTAGAGAGACAACTGTCAACTTGGCCTGGGGAGGCCTCCTCTCAACTGCCTCTAAACTCTGTATAACTTACTTGATCATCTACTTAATCTTCTTGGAGAGTGCTAGCTGCCACTCTCCCTCAGAACTGCAGGGTGACCTGCCACTACTGCCCTGATTATAACTCTGACTATCGTTGTAGATAGAACTGTGGCTGGGACTAGAGATCATCTAAACTCTCTAAATAGTCTTACCCAAAGGCTATACCAAATCACTGTCCTGCAGGTGGATCTTCCTAGTGGCCTTCAACCTCTCCACCTTATCCTTGAACATATATTAATCATCCAAAACATACCCAATGTGTCTGTCAAAGGGATAATAGGGTGGGTGATCTGTCTATCCCTCTACCTCCACTCTATTGTTGTTAAGGAATGTAAGGATATTTTTCTTAGTAAAAAATTTAAAAAATTTCTTCAAACTCTCTATTTTAAAAGGATATTCCGTACTAAGCTTCTCCTATAGATACTACTGACTCTTTGGAGTCCTACGGGAGGTCCTAGGCTGCACTACTGACTGACCCTATGTGTGGGATGGCTGTAGTGGTGCTGAACTGTCTAAGGGCCTCTTACCCTTATCTGGTGGTCCATAGGTATTGTGTACCTCCCCTCTTCTAGGTGGTTCCCCTGAAAACTCTTGATGTTGAGGTCTGCGCGAAGGCAGACTCTCAACCTTAAGAGGGACTACATCAGCTATGCTGTCCTACAAGCTGACTACTTTCATGAGTAACTTATGGAAGGTTTTGATATTGAATTCCTTAAGATAGGGTGCTATAGGACCATCTATATTCTTCAGCAAGATCTCTACCACATGCTGCTCCTATAACTAGGGCTCACACTGTAAGCTGAGGTTCCTCCATCTGATTATGTAATTTGGAAGACTATCTCTAGGGCACTGTGTAGTCACCACTAACTCTCTGACTGTGACCTGGTGCTCTGCACTGATAAACTTTTGTATGAACAACTGCTCCAACTCTGTAAAGGTCAAGACTAATGCGTTGGGGAGATCGGCGTACCAAGCAAATGTCACCCCAACCAAACTGCTGACAAATAACCTCAACATCAAGGCATCATCCAACGTCTCCAAACACAGGGGTTCCCACCTATTGAGCTATCTCAATAGGGGTGCCCACCTACCGACATCTCCAAACCCACCTACTATGGCAAGGCTCCGCACTAGTAACCGGCTGCTTAGGGGCTACCACAATTGAACTGATCTAGGGATGAGTAGGCTCCCGCTGCTTTCTCTGTCTACGGTAATGTGGGCGTCATCCGACAGCAGGAGTTACTGCCGACAGTTTAATAACTTGAGCTGTCTCAACTGACTACTGCGGTGGTTGTCCTCTCTTTCACCTGTACATCTGCCTTGCAGTCTACCTTTGCAACTGAAAAGTAGCCTAAGAAATATATCAGAGTAACCTCTCCCAACTAATAGGCCCTCTACCACGTGTTAGATAGACGATGCTTCGAATCCTCTGAGAGAGGGCTCGAATATCAGCGTCCCTGGGGACCCTAGCCCGTGGTAAAGTAGTGGTAACAAGAGGGGCTGCCATAATGCGGGTAACGTCCTCCTCATTCCCATTATGTGTCAATAGAGAGAAGCGTCCTCCTTGGATCACCTCTATCTCAGGAGCTACTACTACATTTGGGGTGGGTGAAACTGTAACTAGTCGTGTTCTACACTATATGCGAGCCACTCAACTCTGAACAAGCTCCTGGTGAGCTATCACCTTTGCCATCTGCTATCTATCTACCTCAGATGAAGCCAAATAAAGTCTCCTATTCCTATTCCTCCTGGCCCTTCTCCCAAGGCCGGAGATAGAGGAGGACTGAACATATGAACACATTGCCTGGGTGGCAAGGGGAACAGAAACAACAAAAAGTGTAGGTGTCTGTCCAGATGTCTCAGAGTGAGAGAGCCGAGCAAAAATAGAAACCCGACGTTAAGAGGGAGAAGGAGCCTCACTCTAGGCACCCCTCTTCATAGTGGAAGTGGGAGAGGGAACCCAAACTCGAGGTACCTCCATCGAAACAATAGGGGTAACAACAGCAGGGTGTCGGCGCTGAGGGGCCGGAGCAACCAGTTCGACAGGTGTGATAGACACTAGCTGTCTAACCGTAGGATGAATGGGGGGAACTCGGAGAAGTCTTGGCACTAGTCGCCTAACCATAGGGCGCACTGGCTGCCTAACCGTAAGACAAACGGGGGGAACCTGGGCTATCCGTCGAGCAACTGGATGTCCAAAAGGATGCATAACAGCGCGTCCTCTCCTCTGGAGAGGAGAGAATGCAGCAGCCTCAGCTGGGATGGGTCCACCTACAGTGAAAAATTCCGAGTCGGTGAAGGAACTAAAAGTTATCTCTCCAGTGGGTGAACTAGCAAGCAGGGAGGAAGAAAGAGTCACCTGTGCGTCCGAGCCAAAGCTAAAACTAACGGAGGGAATGAACGAAGATATGGCACTGCTGCCAAAAAAGGAAATTTCAAAAAATAGTTTAAAATTAAAATCATAAAAGAAGGAAGGATTTGATAAAGAAGGATAAGGGACTGAATAGCCTGTATGGCTAGAAAGAAGTAGGGTAGGGAGAAACCCTAGCTAAGAGAAAGAAATCCTAACTAAGAAAAGACCTTAACAAAGAGAGGGACAAACCTAATATAAGGAGTACCAATCTCAAAGTAAACACAAGAAAGGATAATATATGATCCAAAGATGGAGAGAGAAACTAGTCCCACCGTAATCGCTAGAAACCTATGGACTTCTGAAAGGACACCACCTATGGGGTTCGAATGCAAAGGTTACGACCACATTATCTCGTAAGACAAAATGATCGTAAGCCTTTAAACTCGACATAAGCGGGCCAAAGGGAGGGAAGATTAGATCCTTCATACGACTAACCATTAAGGATAGAGGCTCTCGCTAGCACACCCCGATGGGTAGTAATATACACGACCTGATCGAAACAATGAGTTTCCCCTACCTAATATAAGGAGTACCAATCCCAAAGTAAACACAAGAAAGGATAATATACACGAATGGGGTTTAGTAGATTGTGGAATTCAATTTCCCATGGGCGTAGGCCCTCATAGTTAATTACATCTCAGGTCGGAACCTGAGAAAACTCTCGATTAAGGATCATATATTATCCCTTTAAAAAATGGGATTGGCACAAGGGTGGAGACTAGAAAATCCTACTCAAAATAAAAGAAAGATCCAATTTGGCATAGTCAACATGCGTGGTTCACACCAGTATTCGGAGGGACTAAGGTACTAGAGAGGAAACTGGAGAAAAGAAATTCAATCACTTGACACATGCGTGACAGAAAGATGAAAATGGTGTCATCCATGTGACGCATATAAGCAGGATTTATAGTCCTTGGGAATAGAGAACCTACCCACTATTTAGGCATACTACGAGATAGAATGTAGTAGCCTTAAATCCTAAATCTAAGTTGGGTTTAATTTTCTATGCACACTAACACCCGTGTCCTAATAAATGCAGTATAAAATCTGGACTTACCTCAGCCTAGATTAAGGAGCCAGCTAATCACCTAATTAATTTAAAACCATGTTGTCAGGTCATTTTATGAAAGATGGGTAGGTGGCACAATTTTTTGAAGTTAAGGTCGACATCTAGAGGGTTTCCTAATTGGACTTATACTTATATAGGGTAAATGCTCCTAACTAATATAATTAAAATTTAATTTAGTTAGTTGCTAATGTAATGCATGCAAATTTAGAAGATCCCAAATTATGAATGTATAAGACTTTAAAAATAGGCTTATTATAAAATAATTTTTAGAAGGAGACTAGACTTCCTCAGGTCTAGTACTTCATCCTCATAGGCCAGATTATCCGGACTCTACCCGCAGGCGGGAAAGTGTCTCATAGAAGGAGAAAGAAGAAATGCAGTAATATGCATGTGACCCCAGACGGCTCCAGTAATTTCCTAGATTCATTAAGTTTCTATGTTATTTAAGTCTTAAAATTTTAAATATTAATTGCGAGTAGAAAAATTTTATAGTTCTTAAAGAGCCTAACGATATCCAAGCTAAAGCAAAGTGGCATGCATCTCACTAATAAACTATGAAAAGTAAGTAACCCTAGAGGCACACAATCATAAATCAAACACATTAAAATAATCAAACTAATAAAATAAATATTCGTAGGCCAACTGCCATTTAATTATGACCCAGGGTATGCAGAAAATAAAATGGTCGGGCACCATTGCCAATAACCCAGAATTTTAAGTCTATGAATGTCGCAAATGACTTTGAGTGGGATATTATGTCTTCAGGTCTTTAACTCTTCAGTCTTCTTTGGATTTTTTCTCCTTGGACTTCTTGGATCTCTCCTTCTTGGACTCAATTGATCTCTCCTCTTTGGACTCCTTGGATCTCTCCTCCTTGGACTCCTTGGATTTTTCATGGCTTGAATATCTAAACGAAGAAACAATCTCCCCTAAAAAGGGTATTGACTTTTCTTTTTGGATATCTAAAAGCCATCCAAACTCGATCTTCCTAATGAAAGAAGACTCTCCCCTTTTAGGATGCCTTCTTCTTTTGGAATTCTAGTTGGATAAGAATATCTCAACTCAAAGATACTTTCACAACTCTCACAAATATTACAAACATTTACATTAATGAAAAGCGAGAAATCTAGACTCTCCAACAAGGTTATCCTAATAAAAATCCCAAGCAATTTATAATCATTCCCAAGTAGTTTATATAAAAATAAAAATAACTCATTACAGTCACACTTAGCCATGCTCTTAATTATTTATGAGGGCTAAGAAGACCACCTGTAGAAGTTATAATTATGATTTTAGCCCTCATTTTTTAGGGGGGGTGAGCAAATTCTAAAGCACCAATATAAAACAGTATTAAAAATCATGATATTTGCCCCCCCCCCTTTTATTTAGCACTGCATGACATGACCACCTTTATAAAATAAAAGTATATATAAATATATATATATATATATATATATATTATATATATATATATAATAATATATATATTATATAATATATATATAATATATTATATATATATAATATAAAATATATAATATATATATATATATATATATATATATATATTATATATATATATATATATATTATTATATATATATAAATATAATCTCTAACTAGGGATAGATCTAACGTACATCACATCAATTCCATAGTGCAGTAAAAGTAAGCAAACATACCAATCTATTTTTCACAACATGCAATGAAATCTAAAAAAATCTGGCACATAGTTAAAAAGTAAACACCAGCCTAGCCTAAGTCTAGAAGTGGTGCCCTAGCAAAAAATTCTATGTGTGTGTAAGGCTTATGTGGTTTTGGATAGGTCCTATATATGATGATTAGTTCAAATTACCTAAGGTTCAGGTTTGTTGAAGGCCAAAAAAGAAACTTTAATCAATTAGGGTTCATTTTAGTTAGTTTAGTTTGTTGATCACTTTTTTAAAACTTAGGGTAGTGATATTTAAAATTCAAATTATGTTAGCCAATTTTGAAAAGTCATGGGTCCTCTTAGGGGCTAGGTTGATGGGGTCAAAAAGGTCACTGTGGGAAATAGGCTGGGTTTGGGGCTCCTAATATTTTAAGTAAATATTGAGGCTTAAGGTGAGTATTTAGGCTTTGAGTTTACAAGATTTAGAGTTTCCTATGCAAAGATATGATTTTTCAAAATTTTGGGCAATTAAGGGAATTATTAAAACTGCTTAATTAGGGATTATTTTATGATTTTTATCCAAATCAGCTCCAAACTAATTGGAATCACCCCTAAAGGTCAGAAATGACCTAAGAAGATGTTTCCAAGTGTTTGGTAAAAATTTGGGATTTTTAATAATTTTTAATTATATAAAAAGGGTAAAATGGAGACTTTCAATTAAGGTCAAATTAAGGGTTAGGCTGAGGTCAACCTAAGGGAACCTAATTATCTAAGTTTAAGAATTAAATTCTGAACAATTCAAGCTATTATGAGTAATTTTGTGAGTTGAAATGAATTTATTATATTTTTTAGAAGTTATCGGAACCTATTTATTGGGTAAATTAGGGCTGGTTAATTAAGGGGTCTAAAAGCTCTTAAAAATTCCTAAAAAAATTTGAGAGATTTAGGATGTAAATAATTTTAAATGTTGAAGTTTTCATGCCAATCAGAGATCTACCATAGCTCCTAGAATTCTTCTAAGTTTGCTATATGGGTTCTTAATTGTTGTCCTCAGGGTGTCACTATGCTAAAGGGATTTAAAATGAATTTTATGCGAACCCTCAAGGTAACAATGCAGGGGTACACAAAAGCAGTAAACACACCATGTCCTTAAATCTAAGAGAGCCTAAACTAAGTGCTCGTGCATCCTATACATGCAAACTGTGATAAAGAACAGACTAAGCAATTTTATCATTGAGATTATTGAATGATTGAGACTCGATCACCCACTAATTCACCTTCCCCATGATTGCTCTTCACATGCATGATTTATGTTTAAAATTTCATAAATATTGGATCTCCCAAAATTAGGATTTAATAATATAAGTAATTTTAAATTAATTTAAAATAACCGTGAATATATAAATTTTGGAAAATAATATAATTAAAAATAGATCAATCCATATCTATATAAATATAGGGGAGATCCATCGACACCCTAACGAGGTTTCAAAATAATTTGAAAATAATTTTTTAGTTTCAAAATAATTATTATAACTAATTATTTAAATAATAATCAAATGATCCAATACATAGGTATTACAGAAAATAGTAAGGAAAAAAATTAATATCTGAGAGTACTTTTAAATAAAAATACAAAATTTCCTAAAAAAATTCAAGGTATTGTACACTAAAAACGAATTTAAAATGAGAAAGTTATGAAATATCGATATTAAATGCATTGAAATAATTTTAAAATAATTTATAATAATATATACTTAAAATAATCATTAAATAAATATGAAAAATAAATCTAAAAGTTTTTAAAATTATCGAGGTAAACTATTAAAATAATAATATTAATATTTATAAAGTAATACTAATAATAATAACAATAATAGTAATGGAAATAAGAAGATAGAAATAATAACAAATAAAGTTTAAATAACATAGTAATTTAAATAATAATAGTAATAATAATGAATAAATAAATTTCAAACTAATAATAATAATAATTATAATAATTATAATGATAATAAAAATAATAATAATAATAATAATAGTTTTTAAAAGTAATAGTCAAAGAAAATAATAATAATAATAACAACAACATAATAGTTAAAATAATAGTGATTATAAATTATTATAATTAAAATAATGACAATATCATATAATAATAACAATTATTAAAAAAAATAATATAATTTTAAAAAAAGTATTTTTTACTATTTTATCAATATTTAAAAATGTAATTATTATTTTAAAATAATTTTAATTTTAAATTAAAGAGAAAAAATTAAAAAAAAACAAACAATTTGATACTA